>JAIOJX010000026.1:17567-42567 GCA_022376925.1 Tragulus kanchil | reverse complement strand
AAAAGCCTTTCTTTGGGCAACATTAAACTCCAAAACTTTCTGAATTTGCCTTGTCTTACATATTCTATGCCCTGAAGAAAGCCTCGGAGAAGAATTTTTGGGTCTACAGTGCTACTCTCTGAAGTCAAACTGGTATGTATCGCCATCAACCAAAATAGATACACATTCACAAAGGGCAATGAACATGATGCTTTCCCAGGTTCTTGAAAGCTGGGTACAGTTTGATATAAAGCAGCTCATTCAGTGAGCATATGCTGAAAATCTGAGCTGAGTTTTCTGGCAAGAGCTCATTCTTGCTTAAACCTGGTGGAGGTGAAGCCCATGATGGCTCTATGCGGTGAATCCAGAAGGCAAGTTTTACTGGAAATGCGCTTTCATGGGCAACATTTACACTGCAAATCTTTCCGAATGTGCCAATTCTTACATCTTCCATGCCATGAAGATTGCCTCGGAAGAGGCTTTTCAGGCCTAGAATGCGACTCTCTGAAGACAAACTGTTATGTATCGCCACCTAGTGAAATAGATTCACATTCAAAAAGGGCAATGAACATGATGCTTTCTCAGCTTCTTGAAAGCTGGGTACAGTCTGAGATAAAGCAGCTCATTCAGTGAGCATACGCTAAAAAGCATATTTGAGTTTTCGGGCAAGAGCTCATTCTTGCTTACAACTGACTGAGGTGAAATACATGATGGCTGTATGGGGCGAATCCAGAAGGCAAGTTTTTCAGGAAGAGCCTTTCTTTGGGCAACAGTTACACTCCAAAGCTTTCTGACTCTGCCGTGTCTTACATATTCCATGGCCTGAAGAATGCCTCGGAAGAGGATTTTTGGGCTTACAGTTCTACTCTCTGAAGACAAACTGGTATGTATCGCCACCTAGTGAAATAGATTCACATTCAAATAGGGCAATGAACATGATGCTTTCCCAGCTTCTTGAATGCTTGATACAGTCTGAGATATAGCAGCTAATTCAGTGTGCATAGGCTGAAAAGTTTAGTTGAGTTTTCCGGCAAGAGCTCATTCTTTCTTAACCATGGCTGAGGTGAAGTTGAGACATGTCTCTATGGTTTGAATACAGAAAGTAAGTTATATAGGAAATGTGCTTCTAGGGCAATATTTACAATGCAAACTTTCTGAAGGTGCCAATTCTTACATATTCCATGCCCTGAAGAATGTCTCGGAAGAGGCTTTCGTACTTAGAGTGCGACTTTCTGAAGACAAAGTGGTATGTATCGCCATCAAGCGAAATAGATTCACATTCAAAAAGGGCAATGAACATGATGCTTTCTCAGCTTCTTGAAAGCTGGGTACAGTCTGAGATAAAGCAGCTCATTCAGTGAGCATACGCTAAAAAGCATATTTGAGTTTTCGGGCAAGAGCTCATTCTTGCTTACAACTGACTGAGGTGAAATACATGATGGCTGTATGGGGCGAATCCAGAAGGCAAGTTTTTCAGGAAGAGCCTTTCTTTGGGCAACAGTTACACTCCAAAGCTTTCTGACTCTGCCGTGTCTTACATATTCCATGGCCTGAAGAATGCCTCGGAAGAGGATTTTTGGGCTTACAGTTCTACTCTCTGAAGACAAACTGGTATGTATCGCCACCTAGTGAAATAGATTCACATTCAAATAGGGCAATGAACATGATGCTTTCCCAGCTTCTTGAATGCTTGATACAGTCTGAGATATAGCAGCTAATTCAGTGTGCATAGGCTGAAAAGTTTAGTTGAGTTTTCCGGCAAGAGCTCATTCTTTCTTAACCATGGCTGAGGTGAAGTTGAGACATGTCTCTATGGTTTGAATACAGAAAGTAAGTTATATAGGAAATGTGCTTCTAGGGCAATATTTACAATGCAAACTTTCTGAAGGTGCCAATTCTTACATATTCCATGCCCTGAAGAATGTCTCGGAAGAGGCTTTCGTACTTAGAGTGCGACTTTCTGAAGACAAAGTGGTATGTATCGCCATCAAGCGAAATAGATTCACATTCAAAAGGGCCATGGAAATGATCGTTTCCCAGCTATGTGAAAATTGGATACAGTGTGATATAAAGCAGCTCATTCAGTGAGCTTATGCTGAAAAGCTGAGCGGAGTTTTCTGACAAGAGCTCATTCTTGCTTGCACATGGCTGAGGTGAAGTACAACATGGCTCTATGGGGCGAATCTAGAAGGCAAGTTTTAAGGAAAAGCCGTTCTTTGGGCGACATTTACACTCCAAAGCTTTCTAAATGTGCCTTGTCTTACATAGTCCATGCGCTGACGAATGCCTCGGAGGTGGCTTTCCGGAACTTGACTGGGACTCTCTGAAGACACACTGGTATGTATCGCCATCAAGCAAAATAGATTCACATTCAAAAAGGTCGATGAACATGATGCGTTACCAGCTTTGTGAAAGCTGGATACAGTCTGAAATAAAGCAGCTCAATCAGTTAGCATACGTTGAGAAGCAGAGCTGAGTTTTCTGCAAGAGCACTTTCTTGCTTACACATGGCTGAGGTGAAGTCCGAGATCTTCTATGGGGCGAAACCAGAAGGAAAGTTTTATAGGAAATGCACTTTTGTGGGCAACATTTACACTCCAAACCTTTCTCAATGTGCCTTGTCTCGCATATTACATGCCCTGAAGAATGCCTCTGAAGAGGCTTTTCGGGCTTGACTGGGACTCTCTGAAGACACACTGGTATGTATCGCCATCAAGCAAAATAGATTCACATTCAAAAAGGTCGATGAACATGATGCGTTACCAGCTTTGTGAAAGCTGGATACAGTCTGAAATAAAGCAGCTCAATCAGTTAGCATACGTTGAGAAGCAGAGCTGAGTTTTCTGCAAGAGCACTTTCTTGCTTACACATGGCTGAGGTGAAGTCCGAGATCTTCTATGGGGCGAAACCAGAAGGAAAGTTTTATAGGAAATGCACTTTTGTGGGCAACATTTACACTCCAAACCTTTCTCAATGTGCCTTGTCTCGCATATTACATGCCCTGAAGAATGCCTCTGAAGAGGCTTTTCGGGCTTACAGTGCTACTCTCTGAAGAGAAAGTGGTATGATTCGCAGTGAAGGAAAATAGATTCACATTCAAAAAGGGCAATGAACATGATGCTTTCCCAGCTTCTTGAAAAGTGGATAGATTCTGAGATAAAGAAGCTCATTCAGTGAGCATAAGCTGAAAAGTTTAGTAGAGTTTTCTGGTAAGAGTTCATTCTTGCTTACAACATGGCTGAGGCGAACTACATGACCACACTATGGGACGAATCCAGAAGGCAAGTTTATAGGAAAAGGCTTTGTTTCGTCAACAGTTAGACTCAAAACATTTCTGACTGTGTCTTGCCTTATATATGGCATGCCCTGAAGAATGCCTCTGAAGAGGCTTTTCGGGCCTACAGTGCGACTCTCTGAAGAGAAAATGGTATGTATCGCCACCAATGAAATAGATTCACATTCAAAAAGGGCAATGAACATGATGCTTTCCCAGCTTCTTGAAAGCTCGGTATAGTCTTAGATAAAGCAGCTGATTCAGTGAGCATACATTGAAAAGCTTAGATGATGTTTCTGGCTGGAACTCATTCTTGCTCACAACTGGCCTAGGTGAAGTACATGATGGCTGTATGGGGTGAATCCAGAAGGCAAGTTTTACAGGAACAGCCTTTCTTTGGGCAACAGTTATACTGCAAAACTTTCTGAATGTGCCAATTCTTAAATATTCCATACTCTGAAGAATGCCTCGGAAGAAGCTTTTCAGGCCTAGAGGGCGACTCTCTTAGGACAACTCAGTCTGAATCGCCAACTAGTGAAATAGATTCACATTCAAAAAGGCAATGGACATGATGTTATCCCAGCTTCATGAAAGCTGGATACAGTCTGAGATAAAGCAGCTCATTCAGTGAGCATACGCTGAAAAACTGAGCTGAGTTTCTGGCAAGAGCTCATTCTTGCTTACACATGGCAGAAGTTAGTTCAAGAAGGCTCTCTGAGGCAAATCCACAAGGCCCGTTTCACAGGAAAAGCCTTTCTTTGGGCAACAGTTACACACATAAACTTTCTCAATGTACCTTTTCTTACATATTCCATGTCCTGAAGAATGCATCGGAAGAGACTTTTCGTCCCTACGGTGCTACTGTCTGAAGACGAAGTGGTATGTAACTCCAGCTAGTGATATAGATTCACATTCAAAAATGGCAATCAACATGATGCTTTCCCAGCTACGTGAAAGCTGGATACAGTATGAGATAAAGCAGTTTATTCAGTGAGCATAAGCTGAAAAGCTGAGCTGAGTTTCTGGCAAGAGCTCATTCTTGCTTACACATGGCAGAAGTTAGTTCAAGAAGGCTCTCTGAGGCAAATCCACAAGGCCCGTTTCACAGGAAAAGCCTTTCTTTGGGCAACAGTTACACACATAAACTTTCTCAATGTACCTTTTCTTACATATTCCATGTCCTGAAGAATGCATCGGAAGAGACTTTTCGTCCCTACGGTGCTACTGTCTGAAGACGAAGTGGTATGTAACTCCAGCTAGTGATATAGATTCACATTCAAAAATGGCAATCAACATGATGCTTTCCCAGCTACGTGAAAGCTGGATACAGTATGAGATAAAGCAGTTTATTCAGTGAGCATAAGCTGAAAAGCTGAGCTGAGTTTTCTGGCAAGAACTCATTCTTGCTTAAACATGCTTGAGGTGAAGTCCAAGATGGCTCTAAGGGGCGAATCCAGAAGGCAAGTTTTACAGGAAATGCGCTTCTTTGGGCAACAGTTACACTGCAAAACATTCTAAGTGTGCCGTGTCTTACATATTCCATGCCATGAAGAATGCCTCTGAAGAGGTTTTTTGGGGCCTACAGGGCGACTCTCTGAGGACAAACAGGTATGTATTGTCAACTAGTGAAATAGATTCACATTCAAACAGGGCAATGAACTTGATGCTTTCCCAGCTTTGTGAAAGCTGGATAGAGTCAGAGATAAAGCAGCTCATTCAGTGAGCATACGCTGAAAAGCTGAGCTGAGTTTCTGGCAAGAGTTCATTCTTGCTTACCCATGGCTGAAGTTAGTTCAAGAAGGCTCTCTGAGGCGTATCCAGAAGGCCCATTTTATAAGAAAAGCCTTTGTTTTGGCAACAGTTACACACCTAAACTTTCTCAATGTGCCTTGTCTTACGTACTCCATGTCCTGAAGAATGCATCGGAAGAGGCTTTTCATGCCTACGGTGCTACTGTCTGAAGATGAAGTGGTATGTCACGCCACCTAGTGAAGTAAATTCACATTCAAAAAGGACAATGAACATGATGCTTTCTCAGCTACGAGAAAGCTGGATACAGTATGAGAAAGCAGCTCATTCAGTGAGCATAGCCTGAAAAGCAGAGCTGAGTTTTCCGGCAAGCGCTCATTCTTGCTTAAACACGTTTGAGGTGATGTTCGGAGATGTCTCTATGGGCTGAATACAGAGGCGAGTTTTACAGGAAATGTGCTTCTTTGGGCAACATTTACACAGCAAAACTTTCTGAATGTGCGAATTCTTATATATTCCATGCCCTGAAGAATGCCTCTGAAGAGGCTTTTCTGACATAGAGTGCGAATATCTGAAGACAAAATGGTATGTATTGCCATCAAGCGAAATAGATTCACATTCAAAAAGGGCAATAACATGATGCTTTCCCAGTTTCGTGAAAGCTGGATAAACTCTGAGATAAAGCAGCTCATTCAGTGAGCATATGCATAAGAGCTGAGCTGAGATTTCTAGAAAGAGCTCATTCTTGCTTACACATGGCTGAGGGGAACTACATGATGGCTCTAAGGGGCGAATCCAGAAGGCAAGTTTTCCAGGAAGAGGCTTTCTTTGGGCATCAGTTACACTCCAAACTTTTTCAGTGTGCCTTGGCTTACGTATTCCATGCCCTGAGGAATGCCTCGGGAGAGTCTTTTCGGGCCTACGGTGCTACTGTCTGAAGATGAAGTGGTATGTCACGCCACCTAGTGAAGTAAATTCACATTCAAAAAGGACAATGAACATGATGCTTTCTCAGCTACGAGAAAGCTGGATACAGTATGAGAAAGCAGCTCATTCAGTGAGCATAGCCTGAAAAGCAGAGCTGAGTTTTCCGGCAAGCGCTCATTCTTGCTTAAACACGTTTGAGGTGATGTTCGGAGATGTCTCTATGGGCTGAATACAGAGGCGAGTTTTACAGGAAATGTGCTTCTTTGGGCAACATTTACACAGCAAAACTTTCTGAATGTGCGAATTCTTATATATTCCATGCCCTGAAGAATGCCTCTGAAGAGGCTTTTCTGACATAGAGTGCGAATATCTGAAGACAAAATGGTATGTATTGCCATCAAGCGAAATAGATTCACATTCAAAAAGGGCAATAACATGATGCTTTCCCAGTTTCGTGAAAGCTGGATAAACTCTGAGATAAAGCAGCTCATTCAGTGAGCATATGCATAAGAGCTGAGCTGAGATTTCTAGAAAGAGCTCATTCTTGCTTACACATGGCTGAGGGGAACTACATGATGGCTCTAAGGGGCGAATCCAGAAGGCAAGTTTTCCAGGAAGAGGCTTTCTTTGGGCATCAGTTACACTCCAAACTTTTTCAGTGTGCCTTGGCTTACGTATTCCATGCCCTGAGGAATGCCTCGGGAGAGTCTTTTCGGGCCTAGAGGGCGACTCTCTTAAGGCAACCCAGTCGGAATCGCCAACTAGTGAAATAGACTCACATTCAAAAAGGGCAATGAACATGACGCTTTCCCAGCTTCGTGAAACCTGGATGCAGTCTGACATAAAGCAAATCATTCGGTGAGCATATGCTGAAAAGCTTAGTTGAGTTTTATGGAAAGAGCTCATTCTTGCTTACAACTGGCTAAGGTGAAGCCCAAGATGTCTCGATGGGGCAAACCCAGAAGGCAAGATTTACAGGAAGTGCCTTGCTGTGGGCAACAGTTACATTCCAAGACTTTCTGAACCTGACAATTACAATTTCCATGCCCTGAAGAATGCCTCAGAAGAGGTTTTTCAGGCCTACAGTGTGACTCTCTGAAGACAAATTGGTATGTATCGCAATCAACCAAAATAGATACACATTCAAAAAGGGTGATAACCATGATGCTTTCCCAGCTTCGTGAAAAATGGATACAGTATGAGATAAAGCAACTCATTCAGTGAGCATACGCTAAAAAGCATATTTGAGTTTTCGGGCAAGAGTGCATTCTTGCTCAAAACTGGCTGTGGTGAAGTCCAAGATGTCTCAATGGGTTGAATACAGAAGGCAAGATTTCCAGGAAGAGCCTTTCTTTGGGCAACAGTTACACTGCAAAACATTCTAAGTGTGCCGTGTCCTACATATTCCATGCCCTGAAGAGTGCCTCAGAAGAGGTTTTGCGGGCCTACAGGGCGACTCTCTGAAAACAAACAGGTATGTATCGCAATCAACCAAAATAGATACACATTCAAAAAGGGTGATAACCATGATGCTTTCCCAGCTTCGTGAAAAATGGATACAGTATGAGATAAAGCAACTCATTCAGTGAGCATACGCTAAAAAGCATATTTGAGTTTTCGGGCAAGAGTGCATTCTTGCTCAAAACTGGCTGTGGTGAAGTCCAAGATGTCTCAATGGGTTGAATACAGAAGGCAAGATTTCCAGGAAGAGCCTTTCTTTGGGCAACAGTTACACTGCAAAACATTCTAAGTGTGCCGTGTCCTACATATTCCATGCCCTGAAGAGTGCCTCAGAAGAGGTTTTGCGGGCCTACAGGGCGACTCTCTGAAAACAAACAGGTATGTATCACCAACTAATGAAATAGATTCACATTCAAAAAGGGCAACGAGCATGATGCTTTCCCAGCTACGAGAAAGCTGGATAGAGTGTGAGGTAAAGCAATTCATTCAGTGAGCATACACTGAAAAGCTGAACTGAGTATTGTGGCAAGAGCTCATTCTTACTTACACAAGTCTGAGGTGAAGTCCAAGATGGCTCTATATAGCGAGTGTTGAAGGCAAGTTTTACAGGAAAAGCCCTTCTTTGGGCAAAATTTACAGCGCAGAAATTTCTGAATATGCCTTGTCTTACAAATCCCATGCCCTGAAGGATGCCTCAGAAGAGGATTCTCGCGCCTACATTGCGACTCTCTGAAGACAAAGTGGTATGTATCGCCATGAAGCTAAATAGATACGCATTCGAAAAGGGCAATGAACCTGATCCTTTCCCAGCTTCTTGAAAGCTGGATACAGTCTGACATAAAGCAGCTCATTCGGTGTGCATATGCTGAAAAGCTTCGTTGAGTTTTCTGGCAAGAGCTCATTCTTGCTAACAACTGGCTAAGGTGAAGTCCAAGATGTCTCTATGGGGCAAATCCAGACGGCAAGATTTACAGGAAGTGCCTTGCTGTGGGCAACAGTTACACTCCAAGACTTTCTGAATGTGACAATTCTTACAATTTCCATGCCCTGAAGAATGCCTCAGAAGAGGCTTTTTGGGCCTACAGTGCGACTCTCTGAAGACAAATTGGTATGTATCGCAATCAACTGAAATAGATACACATTCAAAAAGGGTGATAACCATGATGCTGTCCCAGCTTCGTGAAAAATGGATACAGTATGAGATAAAGCAACTCATTCAGTGAGCATACGCTAAAAAGCATATTTGAGTTTTCTGGGAAGAACTCATTCTTGCTAACAACTGGCTAAGGTGAAGTCCAAGATGTCTCTATGGGGCAAATCCAGACGGCAAGATTTACAGGAAGTGCCTTGCTGTGGGCAACAGTTACACTCCAAGACTTTCTGAATGTGACAATTCTTACAATTTCCATGCCCTGAAGAATGCCTCAGAAGAGGCTTTTTGGGCCTACAGTGCGACTCTCTGAAGACAAATTGGTATGTATCGCAATCAACTGAAATAGATACACATTCAAAAAGGGTGATAACCATGATGCTGTCCCAGCTTCGTGAAAAATGGATACAGTATGAGATAAAGCAACTCATTCAGTGAGCATACGCTAAAAAGCATATTTGAGTTTTCGGGCAAGAGTGCATTCTTGCTCAAAACTGGCTGTGGTGAAGTCCAAGATGTCTCTGTGGGTTGAATACAGAAGGCAAGATTTCCAGGAAGAGCCTTTCTTTGGGCAACGGTTACATTCCAAACTTTCTCAATGTGCCGTGTCTTACAATTTCCATGCCCTGAAGAAAGCCTCCGAAGAGGACTTTGGGTCTACAGTGCGACTCTCTGAAGAAAAAGTGTATGTATCGCCACCTAGTGAAATAGGTTCACAATAAAAAAGGCAATGAACATGATGCTTTCTCAGCTTCGTGAAAGCTGGATACAGTCTGAGATAAAGCAGTTCATTCAGTGAGCATACGCTGAAAAACTGAGCAGAGTTTTCTGGAAATAGTTCATTGTTACATACACAAGGCTGTGGCAAACTACATGATCGCACTATGGGGTGAATTCAGAAGGCAAGTTTTACAGGAAAAGCCCTTCTTTTGAAAACAGTTACTCTCCAAAACTTTCTCAATGTGCCAATTCTTACATATTCCATGCTCTGAAGAATGCCTCGGAAGAGGCTTTTCGGGCCCACAGTTCTAATCTCTGAAGACAAACTGGTATGTATCGCCACTAATGAAACAGACACACATTCCAAAAGGACAATGAACATGATGCTTTCCCAGCTTTTTGAAAGCTAGATACAGTCTGAGATAAAGCAACTGATTCAGTGAACATATGGTGAAAAGCTTAGCTAAGTTTCCTGGCAAGACCTCATTCTTGCTTACACATGGCTAAGGTAATTTCAAGATGGTTCTATTAGGCGAATCCAGAAGGTAGGTTTTACAGAAAAAGCCATTCTTTGGGTAACAGTTGCACACCAAAACTTTCTTAATGGACCGTGTCTAACATATTCCATGCCCTGAAGAATGCCTCGGAAGAGGATTTTCGGGTCTACAGCTCTACTCTCTAAAGACAAACTGGATTGTGACGCCAACTTGTGAAATAGATTCACATTCAAAAAGGGCAATGAACGTGATGTTCTCATAGCTTCTTGAAAGCTGGATACAGTCTGAAATAAAGCAACTAATTCAGTGAGCATATGCTGAAAAGCATAGTTGAGTTTCCTGGGAAGAGCTCCTTCTTGCTTACACATGGGTGAGGTAATTTCAAGATGGTTCTATTAGGCGAATCCAGAAGGTAGGTTTTACAGAAAAAGCCATTCTTTGGGTAACAGTTGCACACCAAAACTTTCTTAATGGACCGTGTCTAACATATTCCATGCCCTGAAGAATGCCTCGGAAGAGGATTTTCGGGTCTACAGCTCTACTCTCTAAAGACAAACTGGATTGTGACGCCAACTTGTGAAATAGATTCACATTCAAAAAGGGCAATGAACGTGATGTTCTCATAGCTTCTTGAAAGCTGGATACAGTCTGAAATAAAGCAACTAATTCAGTGAGCATATGCTGAAAAGCATAGTTGAGTTTCCTGGGAAGAGCTCCTTCTTGCTTACACATGGGTGAGGTGAAGTCCAAGATGTCTCTAAGGGGCAAAGCCAGAAGGCAAATTTTACAGGAAAAGCCTTTCTTTGGGCTACATTTACACTGCAAAACTTTCTCAATGTGCCTTGTCTTATATATTCCATGCCCTGAAGAATGCCTCGGAAGGGGATTTTTGGGTATACATTTATAATCTCTGAAGACAAAGTGGTTTGTATCACCACCTAGGGAAACAGATTCACATTCAAAATGGGCAATGTTAATGATGCTTTCCCAGCTTCGTGAAAGCTCGATGCAGTCTGAGTTAAAGCAGCTCATTCAGTGAGCATACGTTGAAAGGCGGAGCTGAGATTTCAGGGAAGAGCTCATTCTTACATAAACGTGGCTAAGTTGAACTACATGATGGCTCGATGGGGCGAATCTAGAAGGCAAGCTTTACAGTAAAAGCCCCTTTTTGGTCAACAGTTACACTCCAAAACTTTCTCAGTGTGCCTTGTCTTACATATTCCATGCCCTGAAGTATGTCTCCGAAGAAGCTTTTCGTGCATACAGTGCTACTCTCTGAAGACAAATTGGTATGTATTGTCACCTAGTGAAATAGATTCACATTCAAAAAGGGCAATGGACATGACCCTTTCCCAGCTTTTTGAAAGCTGGATACAGTCTGAGATAAAGCAGCTCATTCAGTGAGCATACGCTGAAAGGCGGAGCTGAGATTTCAGGGAAGAGCTCATTCTTACATAAACGTGGCTAAGTTGAACTACATGATGGCTCGATGGGGCGAATCTAGAAGGCAAGCTTTACAGTAAAAGCCCCTTTTTGGTCAACAGTTACACTCCAAAACTTTCTCAGTGTGCCTTGTCTTACATATTCCATGCCCTGAAGTATGTCTCCGAAGAAGCTTTTCGTGCATACAGTGCTACTCTCTGAAGACAAATTGGTATGTATTGTCACCTAGTGAAATAGATTCACATTCAAAAAGGGCAATGGACATGACCCTTTCCCAGCTTTTTGAAAGCTGGATACAGTCTGAGATAAAGCAGCTCATTCAGTGAGCATACGCTGAAAGGCTGAACTGAGTTTCTGGCAAGAGCTCATTCTTACTTAAACATGACTGAGGTGAAGTACATGATGGCTGTGTGGGGTGAATCCAGAAGGCAAGTTTTACAGGAAAAGCCCTTCTCTGGGCAATATTTACACTGCAAATCTTTCACAGTGTGCCAAATCTTACATATATCATATCTTGAAGAGTAACTTCAAAGAGGTTTTTCGTGCCTCCAGTGCCACTCTCTGAAGACAAAGTGGTATGTATCTCCATCAAGCAAAATAGATTCACATTCAAAAAGGGCAATAAACCTGATGCTTTCCCAGCTAGGTGAATTCTGGATAGAGTGTCATATAAAGCAGCTCATTCAGTGTGCATTTGCTGAAAAGCTGAGCTGAGTTTTCTGGCAAGAGCTCATTCTTGCTTAAACATGGCTGAGGTAAGTTTAAGATAGCTCTATGAGGCGAATCTATAAGGCAGGATTCACAAGAAAAGCCTTTCTTTGGGGAACAGTTGCACAACAAACCTTGCTCAATTTGCCTTGTCGTACATATTCCATTCCTTGAAAAACGCCTCCGAAGAGGACTTTTGGGTCTACAGTGCGACTCTGTGAAGAAAAAGTGTATGTATCGCCACCTAGTGAAATAGATTCACAATAAAAAAGGGCAATGAACATGATGCTTTCTCAGCTTCATGAAAGCTGGATACAGTCTTTGATAAAGCAGTTCATTCAGTGAGCATATGCTGAAAAACTGAGCTGAGATTTCTGGCAAGAGCTCATTCTTGCTTAAACCTTGTCGAGGTCAAGTCCATGATGGCTCTATGGGCGAATCCAGAAGACAAGTTTCACAGGAACAGTTTTCTTTGGGCAACATTTACACTGCAAAACTTTCTGAATGTGCCAATTCTTACATATTCCATGCCCTGAAGAATGCCTCGGTGGAGACGTTTCGGTCCTACCGTTCTACTCTATGAAGACAAACTGGTATGAATCGCCACCTCGTGAAATAGATTCACATTCAAAAAAGGCAATGAACATGATGCTTTCCCAGGTTCTTGAAAGCTGGGTACAGTGTGAGATAAAGCAGCTCATTCAGTAGGCATACGCTGAAAAGCTTCGCTGAGTTTTCTGGCAAGAGCTCATTCGTCCTTACACCTGGTTGAGGTGAAGTCCATGATGCCTCTATGGGGAAAAACCAGTAGGCAATTTTTACAGGGAAAGCGCTTTTGCGGAACCATTTACACTGCAAAACTTTCTGAAGGTGCCAATTCTTACATATTCCATGCCCTGAAGAATGCCTCCGAAGAGGCTTTTCGGACCTAGAATGCGACTCTCTGAAGACAATGTGGTATGAATCGCCACCTCGTGAAATAGATTCACATTCAAAAAAGGCAATGAACATGATGCTTTCCCAGGTTCTTGAAAGCTGGGTACAGTGTGAGATAAAGCAGCTCATTCAGTAGGCATACGCTGAAAAGCTTCGCTGAGTTTTCTGGCAAGAGCTCATTCGTCCTTACACCTGGTTGAGGTGAAGTCCATGATGCCTCTATGGGGAAAAACCAGAAGGCAATTTTTACAGGGAAAGCGCTTTTGCGGGAACCATTTACACTGCAAAACTTTCTGAAGGTGCCAATTCTTACATATTCCATGCCCTGAAGAATGCCTCCGAAGAGGCTTTTCGGACCTAGAATGCGACTCTCTGAAGACAATGTGGTATGTATCGCCATCAAGCGAAATAGATTCACGTTTAAAAAGGGCAATGAACTTGATGCTTTCCCAGTTTCGTGAAAGCTGGGTACACTCTGAGATAAAGCAGCTCATTCTGTGAGCATATGCTGAAAAGCTGAGCTGTGTTTTCTGGCAAAATTTCATTCTTGCTTACTCCTGGCTGAGGTGAAGTCCATGATGGCTGTATGGGGCGAATCCAGAAGGCAAGTTTTAGAAGATTTGCCTTTTTTGGGCATCAGTTACACTCCAAAACTTTCTCAATGTGCCTTGTCTTACATATTCCATGCCCTGAGGAATGCCTTGGAAGAGGTTTTTCGGGCCTACAGGGCAACTCTATGAAGACAAACAAGTATGTATAACCAACTAGTGAAATAGATTCGCATTTAAAAATGGCAATGAACATGATGCTTTCCCAGGTTGTTTAAAGCTCGATACTGTCTGATATAAAGCAGCTCATTCAGTGAGCATACACTGAAAAGCTTAGTTGAATTTTCTGGCAAGAGATCATTCTTGCTTATGCCTGGTTGAGGTGAAGTCCATGATGGCTCTACATGGGCGGGGAATCCAGAAGGCAAGGTTTACAGGAAGAGCCTTTCTTTGGGCAACATTGACACTACAAAACTTACTCAAGGTGACTTGTCTTACATATTCCATGCGCTGAAGAAAGCCTTGATAGAGGCTTTTTGGGCCTACAGTGTGACTCTCTGAGGAAAAACTGGTATGTATCCCCACCTAGTGAAAGAGAGTCACATTTCAAAAGGGCAATGAACGTGATGCTTCACAGCTACGTGAAATCTGGATACAGTCTGTGATAAAGCCGCTCATTCAGTGAGCATACGCTGAAAAGCTGAGCTGAGTTCTCAGGCAAGAGCTCATTCTTTCCTACACATGGCTGAGATAAGTTTAAGATGGCTCTATGGGGCAAATCCAGAAGACAGGTTTTACAAGAAAAACCTTTCTTTGGGTATCAGTTACACTCCAAAACTTTCTCAATATGCCTTGTCTTACAAATTCCATGCTCTGAAGAATGCCTCGGAAAAGGTTATTCGAGCCTACAGTGCGACTCTCTGAGGACAAAGTGGTATGTATCGCCATCAAGCAAAATAGATGCACATTCAAAAAGGGCAATTAACATGATGCTTTCCCAGCTTCTTGAAAGCTCAATACAGTCTGAGGTAAAGCAGCTCATTCAGTGAGCATACACTGAAAAGCTGAGCTGAGTTTTCTGTCAAGAGCTCATTCTTTCCTACACATGGCTGAGATAAGTTTAAGATGGCTCTATGGGGCAAATCCAGAAGACAGGTTTTACAAGAAAAACCTTTCTTTGGGTATCAGTTACACTCCAAAACTTTCTCAATATGCCTTGTCTTACAAATTCCATGCTCTGAAGAATGCCTCAGAAAAGGTTATTCGAGCCTACAGTGCGACTCTCTGAGGACAAAGTGGTATGTATCGCCATCAAGCAAAATAGATGCACATTCAAAAAGGGCAATTAACATGATGCTTTCCCAGCTTCTTGAAAGCTCAATACAGTCTGAGGTAAAGCAGCTCATTCAGTGAGCATACACTGAAAAGCTGAGCTGAGTTTTCTGTCAAGAGCTCACTCCTGCTTACACCTGGTTGAGGTGAATTCCATGATGGCTCTATGGGGCGAAACCAGAAGGGAAGTTTTACAGGAAATACACTTTTATGGGCAACAATTACACTGCAAAACTTTCTGAATGTGATAATTCATATATATCCCATGCCCTGAAGAATGCCTCGGAAGAGGCTTTTCAGACCTAGACTGCGAGACTCTGAAGACAAAATGGTATGTATCATCATCAATCGAAAAAGGCACACATTCAAAAAGGGCGATGAACTAGATGCTTTCGAAGCCATGGGAAATCTGGATTCAGTCTGAGATAAGGCAGCTCATTCAGTGAGCATACGTTGATAAGGTTAGTTAAGTTTCTGGCAAGAGCTCATTCTTGCTTAAAACTGGCCGATGTGAAGTCCAAGATGTCTCTATGGGGCGAATCCAGAAGGAAAGTTGTACAAGAAGAGCTTTTCTTTGGACAACTTTTACACACCAAAACCTTCTCAGTGTGCCTTGTGTCACAAATTCCATGCCCTGAAGAATGCCTTGGAAGGGCTTTTCGGGCCTACAGTGCGACTCTCTGAAGACAAACTGGTATGTATCACCATCTAGCGATATAGATTCACATGCAAAAAAGGCAATGAACATGATGCTTTCCCAGATTCCTGAAAGCAGGATACAATCTGAGATAAAGAAACTCATTCAGTGAGCATACTCTGGAAATATTAGTTGAATTTTCTGGCAAGAGCTCATTCCTGCTTCCTCATGGCTGGGACGAACTACATGATCGCACTATGGGGCGAATCCAGAAGGCAAATTTTACAGGAAATGTCTTTCTTTGAGCAACAGTTACATTCCTAAACTTTCTCAATGTGCCTGTTTTACATATACCATACCCTGAAGAATCCTTGTGAAGAGGCCTTTTGGGCCTACAGTGCGACTCTCTGAAGACAAAGTGGTAGGTATCACCACCTATTGAAATAGATTCACATTCAAAATGGCCAATGAACATGATGCTTTCCCAGGTTATTGAAAGCAGGGTACAGTCTGAGATAAAGCACCTCATTCAGTGAGCATATGTTGAATAGCTTAATTGAGTTTTTGGCAAGAGCTCATTCTTGCTTAAAACTGGCCGATGTGAAGTCCAAGATGTCTCTATGGGGCGAATCCAGAAGGAAAGTTGTACAAGAAGAGCTTTTCTTTGGACAACTTTTACACACCAAAACCTTCTCAGTGTGCCTTGTGTCACAAATTCCATGCCCTGAAGAATGCCTTGGAAGGGCTTTTCGGGCCTACAGTGCGACTCTCTGAAGACAAACTGGTATGTATCACCATCTAGCGATATAGATTCACATGCAAAAAAGGCAATGAACATGATGCTTTCCCAGATTCCTGAAAGCAGGATACAATCTGAGATAAAGAAACTCATTCAGTGAGCATACTCTGGAAATATTAGTTGAATTTTCTGGCAAGAGCTCATTCCTGCTTCCTCATGGCTGGGACGAACTACATGATCGCACTATGGGGCGAATCCAGAAGGCAAATTTTACAGGAAATGTCTTTCTTTGAGCAACAGTTACATTCCTAAACTTTCTCAATGTGCCTGTTTTACATATACCATACCCTGAAGAATCCTTGTGAAGAGGCCTTTTGGGCCTACAGTGCGACTCTCTGAAGACAAAGTGGTAGGTATCACCACCTAGTGAAATAGATTCACATTCAAAATGGCCAATGAACATGATGCTTTCCCAGGTTATTGAAAGCAGGGTACAGTCTGAGATAAAGCACCTCATTCAGTGAGCATATGTTGAAAAGCTTAATTGAGTTTTTTGTAAGAGCTCATTCTTGCAGACAAATGGCCAAGGTGAGCTACTTGATCGCACTATGGGATGAATCCAGAAGGCAAATTTTACCGTAAAAGCCTTTCTTTGGGAAACAGTTACACTCCAAAACTTTCTCAATGTGCCTTGACTTACATATTCCATGCCCTGGAGAATGCCTCGGAGGAGCCTTTTCGGGCTTACAGTTCTACTCTCTGAAGACAAACTGGTATGTATCGGCCCCTAGTGAAATAGATTCACTTTCAAAAAGTGCAATGAACATGATGTTGTCCCAGCTTTCTGAAAGCAGGTTAAAGTCTGAGATAAAGCAACTCACTCAGTGAGCATATGCTGAAAAGGTGAACTGAGATTTCTTGCAAGAGCTCATCTTTCTTAAACATGCTTGAGGTGAAGTCCTAGATGTCTCTGTGGGGTGAAGCCAGAAGGCAAGTTTTACAGCAAGAACCTTTCTTTGGGTCACAGTTACACGCCAAAACTTTCTGAATGTGCCAATTCTTACATATACCATGCCCTGAAGAATGCCTCGGAAGAGGCTGAATGGGCCTAGAGTCCGACTCTCTGAAGACAAATGGTATATACCTCCATCAAGAGAAATAGATTCACATTCAAAAAGGGCAATGAACATAATGCTTTACCAGCTTCATTAAAGCTGGATACAGTCTGAGATAAAGCTATTAATTCAGTGAGCATTCGCTGAAAAGCTGAGCTGAGTTTTCTGGCCAGAGCTCTTTCTTGCTTACACATGGCTGAGGTAAGTTCCAGATGACTCTATGGGGCGAATCCAGAAGGCAAGTTTTACAGCAAGAACCTTTCTTTGGGTCACAGTTACACGCTAAAACTTTCTGAATGTGCCAATTCTTACATATACCATGCCCTGAAGAATGCCTCGGAAGAGGCTGAATGGGCCTAGAGTCCGACTCTCTGAAGACAAATGGTATATACCTCCATCAAGAGAAATAGATTCACATTCAAAAAGGGCAATGAACATAATGCTTTACCAGCTTCATTAAAGCTGGATACAGTCTGAGATAAAGCTATTAATTCAGTGAGCATTCGCTGAAAAGCTGAGCTGAGTTTTCTGGCCAGAGCTCTTTCTTGCTTACACATGGCTGAGGTAAGTTCCAGATGACTCTATGGGGCGAATCCAGAAGGCAGGTTTTACAGGAAAAGTCCTTATTTGGTCAACAGTTACACTGCAAAACTTTCTCAATGTGCCTTGTCTTACAATATTCCATGCCCTGAAAAATGCCTCAGGAGAGGCTTTTAGGGCCTACAGTGCAACTCTCAGAAGACAAACTGATATGTATCGCTGCCAAGTGAAATATATTCACATTCAAAAGGGCAATGGACATGATGTATTTCCAGCTTCTTGAAAACTGGGTGTAGTCTGGGATAAAGCAGCTCATTCAGTGAGCATATGCTGAAAAGCTTAGTTGAGTTTTTTGGCAAGAGCTCACTGCTGCATACACCTGGCTTAGGTGAAGTCCATGATGTCTCTATGGGGTGAATCCAGAAGGTAAGTTTTACACGAATCCAGAAGGCAAGTTTTACAGGAAGAGCCTTTCTTTGGGCAACATTTATATGGCAAAAATTTCTCAATGTGCCTTGTCGTACATATTCCATGCCCAGAAGAATGCCTCGGAAAAGTCTTTTTGGGCTAACAGTGCGACTCTCTGAAGACAAAATGTTATGTATCGCAATCAACCGAAATAGATACACATTCAAAAAGGGCGATGAGTATGATGCGTTCAAAGCTTCTTGAAAGCTCGATACAGTCTGTGATAAAGCAGCTAATTCAGTGAGCATACACTGAAAAGCTTTGTGGAGTTTTCTGGCAAGAGCTCATCCTCATTACACATGGCTGAGGTGAAGTCCAAGATGTCTGTATGGGGAGAATCCAGAAGTCAAGTTTTACAGGAAGAGCCTTTCTTTTGGCAATAGTTACACTCCAAAACTTTCTGAATGTTCCAATTCTCACAATTTCCATGCTCTGAAGAATGCTTCCAAAGAGGCTTTTTGGACCTACAGTGCGACTCTCTGAAGACAAAGTGGTATGTATCACCACCTAGTGAAATAGATTCACATTCAAAAAGGGGAATGAACATGATGGTTTCCCAACTTCACGAAAGTAGGATACATTCTGAGATAAAGCAGCTCATTCAGTGAGCATACGCTGAAAAGCTTAGTTGAATTTTCTGGTAATAGCTCATCCTCATTACACATGGCTGAGGTGAAGTCCAAGATGTCTGTATGGGGAGAATCCAGAAGTCAAGTTTTACAGGAAGAGCCTTTCTTTTGGCAATAGTTACACTCCAAAACTTTCTGAATGTTCCAATTCTCACAATTTCCATGCTCTGAAGAATGCTTCCAAAGAGGCTTTTTGGACCTACAGTGCGACTCTCTGAAGACAAAGTGGTATGTATCACCACCTAGTGAAATAGATTCACATTCAAAAAGGGGAATGAACATGATGGTTTCCCAACTTCACGAAAGTAGGATACATTCTGAGATAAAGCAGCTCATTCAGTGAGCATACGCTGAAAAGCTTAGTTGAATTTTCTGGTAATAGCTCATTCTTGGTTACACTTGGCTGTGGCGAACTATATGATCGAAATATGGGGTGAATCATGAATGCAAGTTTTCCAGGAAAAGCCTTTCTTTGGGCAATATTTACACTCCAAAACTTTGTAAATGTGCCGTGTCTTACATATTCCATGTTCTGAAGAATGCTTCAGAAGAGGCTTTTCGGGACTGCAGTTCTACTCTTTGAGGACAAACTGGTATGTATCGTCACCTAGTGAAATATATTCACATTCAAAAAGGGCAATGAATATGATGTTTTCCCAGGTTCTTTAAAGCTGGGTACAGTCAGAGGTAAAGCAGCTCATTCAGTGAGCATATGCTGAAAAGCTAAGTTGAGTTTCCTGGCGAGAGCTCATTCTTGCTTACACCTGGCTGAGGTGAAGTCCATTATGGCTCTAATGTGCGAATCTAGAAGGCAAGTTTTAAAGGAAGAGCTTTTTTTTGGGCAACATTTACACTGCAAAACTTTCTCAATGTACCAATTCTAACAATTTGCATGCCCTGAAGAATGCTTCAGTAAAGGCTTTTTGGGCTTACAGTGCGAGTCTCTGAAAGCAAAATGGTATCTATCGCAATCAACCGAAATAGGTACACATTCAAAAAATGCGATGAGCATGATGCTTTCCCTGCTTCTAGAAAGCTCGATATAGTCTGTGATAAAGCAGCTAATTCAGTGAGCATACGCTGAAAAGGTTAGTTGAGCTTTCTGGGAAGAGCTCATCTTGCTTAAACATGGCTGAGATGAAGTTCGGAGATTTCTCTATGGGGTGAATACAGAAGGCAAGTTATACAGGAAATGTGCTTCTGGGAAACACTTAGAATGCAAAATATTCTCAGTGTGCCATTTCTTAAATATTCCATTCCCTGAAGAATTCCTCGGAAGCAGTTTTTCGGGCCTACAGTGCAACTCTCTGAATACAAAGTGGTATGTATCAGCATCAAGAGAAATAGATTCACATTCAAAAAGGGCAATGAACATGATCCTTTCCTAGGTTCTTGAAAGCTTGATACAGTCTGAGATAAAGCAGCTCATTCAGTGAGCATACGCTGAAAAGGTTAGTTGAGCTTTCTGGGAAGAGCTCATCTTGCTTAAACATGGCTGAGATGAAGTTCGGAGATTTCTCTATGGGGTGAATACAGAAGGCAAGTTATACAGGAAATGTGCTTCTGGGAAACACTTAGAATGCAAAATATTCTCAGTGTGCCATTTCTTAAATATTCCATTCCCTGAAGAATGCCTCGGAAGCAGTTTTTCGGGCCTACAGTGCAACTCTCTGAATACAAAGTGGTATGTATCAGCATCAAGAGAAATAGATTCACATTCAAAAAGGGCAATGAACATGATCCTTTCCTAGGTTCTTGAAAGCTTGATACAGTCTGAGATAAAGCAGCTCATTCAGTGGGCATACGCTGAAAGCTTAGTTGAGTATTCTGGCAAGAGCTCATTCTTGCTGATACTTGGCTGAGGCGAACTACATGATCGCACTATAGCGTGAATCCAGAAGGCAAGTTTTACAGATATAGCCTTTCTTTGGGTCACATTTACAATCCAAAACTCTCTGAATGTGCCAATTCTTACATATTCCATTCCCTGAAGAAGGCCTCGGAAAAGGCTTTTCCGGCCTACAATGAGATTCTCTGAATACAATCTGATATATGTAGCCATCTAGTGAAATAAATTCCCATTTAAAAAGGGCAATGAACATGATGCTTTCCCATCTTCGTGAAAGCTGGGTACAGTCTGAGATAAAGCAGCTCATTCATTGAGCATATGCTGAAAAGTTTAGTTGAGTTTTGTGGCAAGAGCTCATGGCTGAGATGCAGTCCAAGATGGCTCTATGGGCCGAATCCAGAAGGCTAGTTTTACTGTAAAAGCCTTTGTTGGGCAACAGTTACACTCCAGTACTTTCTCAATGTGCCTTGTCTTAAATATTGCATGCCCTGAAGAATGCCTCTTAAGAGGCTTTTCGGGACTACAGTGCGACTCACTGAAGACAAAGTGGTATGTATTGCCACCTAGTGAAATAGATTCACATTCAAAAAAGGCAATGAACATGATGCTTTCCCAGCTTCGTAAAAGCTGGATACAATCTGAGATAAAACAGCTCTTTCACTGAGCATACGCTGAAAAGCTTAGTTGAGTTTCCTGACAAGAGCTCATTCTTGCTTACACATGGCAGAGATGAAGCCCAAAACAGCTCTAAGGGGCGAATCTAGAAGGCAAGTTTTACAGGAAATGTCCTTTTGTGGGCAATAGTTACACTGCAAAACTTTCTTAATGTGCCTTGTCTTACATATTCCATGCCCTGAAGAATGCCTCCAAAGAGGCTTTTCCGGCCTATAGTGCGACTCTCTGAAGACAAAATGGTATGTATCACAATCAACCGAAATAGGTTCACATTCAAAAAGGTCAATGAACAGGTTGCTTTTACAGCTTCTTCAAAGCTGGATGCAGTCTGAGATAAAGAGGCTAATTCAGTGAGCATACTCTGAAAAGCTATGTTGAGACTTCTGGGAAGAAATCATTCTTGCTTACACATGGCAGAGATGAAGCCCAAAACAGCTCTAAGGGGCGAATCTAGAAGGCAAGTTTTACAGGAAATGTCCTTTTGTGGGCAATAGTTACACTGCAAAACTTTCTTAATGTGCCTTGTCTTACATATTCCATGCCCTGAAGAATGCCTCCAAAGAGGCTTTTCCGGCCTATAGTGCGACTCTCTGAAGACAAAATGGTATGTATCACAATCAACCGAAATAGATTCACATTCAAAAAGGGCAATGAACATGATGCTTTCCCAGCTTCTTCAAAGCTGGATGCAGTCTGAGATAAAGCAGCTAATTCAGTGAGCATATGCTGAAAAGCTTTGTTGAGTTTCTGGCAAGAGCTCATTCTTGCTTACAACTGGCTGAGGTGAAGTCCAAGATGGCTCTATGGTGTGAATCTAGAAGGCAAGTTTTACAGGAAAAGCCTTTCTTTGGGCAACATTTAGACTGGAAAACTTTCTCAATGTGACTTGTCTTACATATTCAATGCCGTGAAGAATGCCTTGGAAGAGCCTTTTCAGGCCTACAGTGCTACTCAATGGAGACAAACTGATATGTACCACCACCAAGCGAAATTGATTCTCATTAAAAAAAGAAAATGGTCATGATGCTTTGCCAGCTTCTTGAAAGCTCGATACAGTCTGTGTGTGATAAAGCAGCCAATTCAGTGAGCATGCGCTGAAAAGCTTAGTTGAGTTTTTAGGCAAGAACTCATTCTTGCTTACAACTGGCTGAGGTGAAGTCCAAGATGCCTCTATGTGGCGAATCCAGAAGGCAAGTTTTACTGGAAGAGCCTTTCTTTGGGCGACAGTTACACTCCAAAACTCTCTGAATGTGACTTGTCTTACATATTCAATGCCGTGAAGAATGCCTTGGAAGAGCCTTTTCAGGCCTACAGTGCTACTCAATGGAGACAAACTGATATGTACCACCACCAAGCGAAATTGATTCTCATTAAAAAACGAAAATGGTCATGATGCTTTGCCAGCTTCTTGAAAGCTCGATACAGTCTGTGTGTGATAAAGCAGCCAATTCAGTGAGCATGCGCTGAAAAGCTTAGTTGAGTTTTTAGGCAAGAACTCATTCTTGCTTACAACTGGCTGAGGTGAAGTCCAAGATGCCTCTATGTGGCGAATCCAGAAGGCAAGTTTTACTGGAAGAGCCTTTCTTTGGGCGACAGTTACACTCCAAAACTCTCTGAATGTGCCAATGCTTACAATTTGCATGCCCGGAAGAAGGCCTCGGAAGTGGCTTTTTGGACATAGAGTACGACACTTTGAGGAAAAATTCTTATGTATCTCCACCAAGTGAAATAAATTCACATTCAAAAAGGGCAATGGACATGATGCTTTCCAGGTTATTGAAAGCCGGGTATAGTCTGAGATAAAGCAACTCATTCAGTGTGCATACGCTGAAAAGTTTCGTTGAATTTCCTGGCAAGAGCTCATTCTGCTTAAACATGGCTGAGGTATGCTGTAGATGACTCTATGAGGCAAATCCAGAAGGCAGGTTTTACAGGAAATACCTTTTTTGGGCAACAGTTACACTGCAAAACTTTCTCAGTGAGCCTTGTCTTACATATTCCATGCCCTGAAGAATGCCTGGAAAGAGGCTTTTCAGGCCTACAGTGCGACTCTCTGCAGACAAACTGGTATGTATCGCCAGCAGTTGAAATAGATTCAATTCAAAAAGGGCAATGAACATGATGCTTTCCCAGCTTCATGAAAGTAGGATACATTCTGAGATAAAGCATATCATTCAGTGAGCATACGCTGAAAATCTGAGCTGAGTTTTCAGGCAAGAGCTCTTTGTTACTTACACATGGCTTAGGTGAAATCGAAGACGGCTCTTGGGACGAATCCATAAGGCAGGTTTTACAGGAAGAGCCTTTCCTTGGGCAACATTTACACTGAAAACATTTCTCAATGTGCCTTGTCTTACATATTCCATGCCCTGAAGAATGCCTCGGAAGAGGCCTTTCTGGTCTACCATGCGAATCTTTAAAGACACACTTCTATGTATTGCCATCAAGAGAAATAGATTCACATTCAAAAAGGGAAATGAACATGATGCCTTCCCAGCTTCGTGAAAACTGGATACAGTCTGAGATAAAGCAGCTCATTCAGTGAGTATATGGTGAAAAACTTAGTTGAGATTTCTGTCAAGAGCTCATTCTTGCATACAACTGGCTGAGGTGAACACCATGATGTCTCTATGGGGCGAATCCAGAAGGCAATTTTACTAGAAAAGCCTTTCTTTGGGCAACATTTACACTCAAAAATTTTCTCGATGTGCCTTGTTTTACATATTCCATGACCTGAAGAATGCCTCGGTAGAGGCTTTTCGGTCCTACAGTGTGACTCTCTGAAGACAAGGTGGCATGTATCGCAATCAACCGAAATAGATTCACATTCAAAAGGGCAATGAAAATGATGCTTTACCAGATTCGTGAAAGCACGATACAGTCTGAGATAAAGCAGCTCATTCAGTGAGTATATGGTGAAAAACTTAGTTGAGATTTCTGTCAAGAGCTCATTCTTGCATACAACTGGCTGAGGTGAACACCATGATGTCTCTATGGGGCGAATCCAGAAGGCAATTTTACTAGAAAAGCCTTTCTTTGGGCAACATTTACACTCAAAAATTTTCTCGATGTGCCTTGTTTTACATATTCCATGACCTGAAGAATGCCTCGGTAGAGGCTTTTCGGTCCTACAGTGTGACTCTCTGAAGACAAGGTGGCATGTATCGCAATCAACCGAAATAGATTCACATTCAAAAGGGCAATGAAAATGATGCTTTACCAGATTCGTGAAAGCACGATACAGTCTGAGATAAAGCAACTCATTGGGTGAGCTTACGCTGAAAAGCTTATTTGTGTTTCCTGGCAAGAGCTCATTCTTGCCTACACATGGCTGAGGTGAAGTCAAAGACGGCTCTATGGGGTGAATCCAGAAGGCAAGTTTTACAGGAAAAGTCTTTCTTTGGGCAACAGTTACACTAAACTTTTTCAATGTGCCAATTCTTGCATAGTCCTTGCCCTGAGAATGCCTTGGAAGAGGGTTTTTGGGCCTACAGTTCTACTCTCTGAAGACAAAGTGGTATGTACCGCCATCAAGTGATATAGATTCACATTCAGAAAGGGCAATGAACATGATGCTTTCCCAGCTTCGTCAGAGCTGGATACAGTCTGAGATAAAGCAGCTAA
>JAIOJX010000026.1:0-17067 GCA_022376925.1 Tragulus kanchil | reverse complement strand
GAAGAATTCATGTTCATTGCCCTTATTGTCTTTGGGATGTATCTCGCGTTATGGCGTTCCATACCTCTTTCTCTTCAGGGTGTCACAGTGTAGGCCCGAAAAGCCTCTTTTGAGGCATACCTCAGGGCATGGACTATGTAAGACAAGGCGCACTGAGAAAGGATTGGAGTGTAAACGTTGCCCAAAGAATGGCGTGTCCTGCAAAACTTACTTATTCTATTTGCCTCATAGCACCCTCTTGGAATCCACCTCATTAAAGTGTGAGGAAGAATGGGGTCTTCCCAGAAAACGCAAATAAACTTTTCAGCGTATGCTCACCTGAATTAGCTGCTGTATCTCAGACTGTAGCTTGCTATGAAAAAACAGGGAAGAATTCATGTTCATTGCCCTTATTGTCTTTGGGATGTATCTCGCGTTATGGCGTTCCATACCTCTTTCTCTTCAGGGTGTCACAGTGTAGGCCCGAAAAGCCTCTTTTGAGGCATACCTCAGGGCATGGACTATGTAAGACAAGGCGCACTGAGAAAGGATTGGAGTGTAAACGTTGCCCAAAGAAGGCCTTTTCCTGTGAAGGTTAATTTCTGTAATCACCTCCTAGAGCCCTCTTGGAATTCAGCTCAGTCAAGTGTGAGGAAGAATGAGCTTTTCCCAGAAAACACAACTCAGTTTTTCAGCGTATTCTCACATGAATTACCTGCTGTGTCTGAGACTGTAACCTGCTCTCAGGAAGCTGGTGAGATATGTTCATTGCCCCTTTTGACTTGGGGTATATCTCGCGTTATGGCGTTACATACCTCTTTCTCATCAGGGAGTTGCAAGGTAGGCCCGAAAAGCCTCTTCTGAGGCATACTTCAGGGAATGGAATATGTAAGGCAAGGCGCATTGAGAGAGGTTTGGAGTGTAAACGTTCCCCAAAGAAGGGCTTTTCCGGTAAAACTTAATTTCTGTATTCGCCTCATAGTGCCCTTTTGGAATTCAGCTCAGTCAAGTGTGAGGAAGAATGAGCTTTTCCCAGAAAACACAACTCAGTTTTTCAGCGTATTCTCACATGAATTACCTGCTGTGTCTGAGACTGTAACCTGCTATCAGGAAGCTGGTGAGATATGTTCATTGCCCCTTTTGACTTGGGGTATATCTCGCGTTATGGCGTTACATACCTCTTTCTCATCAGGGAGTTGCAAGGTAGGCCCGAAAAGCCTCTTCTGAGGCATACTTCAGGGAATGGAATATGTAAGGCAAGGCGCATTGAGAGAGGTTTGGAGTGTAAACGTTCCCCAAAGAAGGGCTTTTCCGGTAAAACTTAATTTCTGTATTCGCCTCATAGTGCCCTTTTGGAATCACGTAAGTCAAGTGTGAGGAATGGGGAGCTCTTGCCACGGAACTCAACATAGTTTGTCAGCATATTCTCAGCTGAATTAAAAGCTGTATCACAGACTGTAGCTTTCTTTCAAGAAACTGGGAGGAATTCATGTTCATTGCCCTTTTTTGACTTTGGATGTATGTAATCATATTGGATTTCATACCCCGTTTTCTTCAGGGTTTCACAGTCATGACCCGAAGAACGCTTCCAAGTTATACTTGAGGGCAAGGAATATGTAAGACAGGGCGCATTGAGAAAGTTTTGGATTGTTAATGCTGCCCAAAGAAGCGTTTTTCCTGTAAAACTTACTTTCTGTATTCGCCTCATAGAGTCCTCTTGGAATCCACCACAGTCATGTGTGAGGAAGGATAAGCTCTTGCCAGAAAACAAAACTTAGTTTTTCAGCGTAATCTCCACTGAATTAGCTTTGTATCTTACGCTGTCAACTGAATCAAGAAGATTGGAAGTGTTCATGTTCATTGCCTTTATTACTTTGGATGTATCCTGCGTAATGGAGCTACATCCCACTTTCTCTTCAGGGAGTCGCAGTGAAGGCCCAAATAGCCTTTTCCAAGGCATAATTCAGGGCATGGAATGTGTAGGACAAGGCGCACGAAGAAAGTTTTGGAGTGTAAATGTTGCCCAAAGAAGGGCTTCTCCTGGAAACCTTCCTTTCTGTGTTCGCCTCATAGCGAGCTTTGGAATCCATATTAGTCATGTGTGAGGAAGAATGATCTCTTGCCAGAAAACTCAACTTAGCTATTCATCGTATTCTCAGCTGAATTAGCTGCTGTATCTCAGACTGTAGCTTGCTATCAAGAAACTGGGAGGAATTCATGTTCATTGCACTTTTGGACTTGGGATGTATCTCATGTTATCGCATTCCATACCCCTTTCTCTTCAGGGTGTCAAAGTGTAGGGCGGAAATGCCTCTTCCGAGGCATACTTCAGGGCATGGAATATGTAAGGCAAGGCGCATTGAGAGAGGTTTGGAGTGTAAATGTTGCCCAAAGAAGGGCTTTTCCTGAAAAACTTACTTTCTGTATTTGCCTAATAGAGCACTCCTGGAATCCACCCCAGTCCTGTGTGAGGAAGGATGAGCTCTTCCCCGAAAATTTACCTAAGCTTTTCAGCGTAATCTCAGGTGAATGAGCTGCTGTATCTCAGACTGTAGCTTGCTATCAAGAAACTGGGAAGAATTCATGTTCATTGCCCTTTTTGACTTGGGATGTATCTCATGTTATCGCATTCCATACCCCTTTCTCTTCAGGGTGTCAAAGTGTAGGGCGGAAATGCCTCTTCCGAGGCATACTTCAGGGCATGGAATATGTAAGGCAAGGCGCATTGAGAGAGGTTTGGAGTGTAAATGTTGCCCAAAGAAGGGCTTTTCCTGAAAAACTTACTTTCTGTATTTGCCTAATAGAGCACTCCTGGAATCCACCCCAGTCCTGTGTGAGGAAGGATGAGCTCTTCCCCGAAAATTTACCTAAGCTTTTCAGCGTAATCTCAGGTGAATGAGCTGCTGTATCTCAGACTGTAGCTTGCTATCAAGAAACTGGGAAGAATTCATGTTCATTGCCCTTTTTGACTTGATATATATGTCATGATATTGGATTTCATATCCCTTTCTCCTCAGGGTGTCACAGTGTAGGCCCGAAAAGCCTCTTCCGAAGCTTCCTTCAGGGAAAGGAGTATGTAAGATTAGGCGCATTGTGAAAGTTTTGGAGTGTTAACGCTGCCCAAAGAATGGCGTGTCCTGCAAAACTTACTTATTCTATTTGCCTCATAGCACCCTCTTGGAATCCACCTCATTAAAGTGTGAGGAAGAATGGGGTCTTCCCAGAAAACGCAAATAAACTTTTCAGCGTATGCTCACCTGAATTAGCTGCTGTATCTCAGACTGTAGCTTGCTATGAAAAAACAGGGAAGAATTCATGTTCATTGCCCTTATTGTCTTTGGGATGTATCTCGCGTTATGGCGTTCCATACCTCTTTCTCTTCAGGGTGTCACAGTGTAGGCCCGAAAAGCCTCTTTTGAGGCATACCTCAGGGCATGGACTATGTAAGACAAGGCGCACTGAGAAAGGATTGGAGTGTAAACGTTGCCCAAAGAAGGCCTTTTCCTGTGAAGGTTAATTTCTGTAATCACCTCCTAGAGCCCTCTTGGAATTCAGCTCAGTCAAGTGTGAGGAAGAATGAGCTTTTCCCAGAAAACACAACTCAGTTTTTCAGCGTATTCTCACATGAATTACCTGCTGTGTCTGAGACTGTAACCTGCTATCAGGAAGCTGGTGAGATATGTTCATTGCCCTTTAGGACTTGGGGTATATCTCGCGTTATGGCGTTACATACCTCTTTCTCATCAGGGAGTTGCAAGGTAGGCCCGAAAAGCCTCTTCTGAGGCATACTTCAGGGAATGGAATATGTAAGGCAAGGCGCATTGAGAGAGGTTTGGAGTGTAAACGTTCCCCAAAGAAGGGCTTTTCCGGTAAAACTTAATTTCTGTATTCGCCTCATAGTGCCCTTTTGGAATCACGTAAGTCAAGTGTGAGGAATGGGGAGCTCTTGCCACGGAACTCAACATAGTTTGTCAGCATATTCTCAGCTGAATTAAAAGCTGTATCACAGACTGTAGCTTTCTTTCAAGAAACTGGGAGGAATTCATGTTCATTGCCCTTTTTTGACTTTGGATGTATGTAATCATATTGGATTTCATACCCTTTTTTTCGTCAGGGTTTCACAGTCATGACCCGAAGAACGCTTCCAAGTTATACTTGAGGGCAAGGAATATGTAAGACAGGGCGCATTGAGAAAGATTTGGATTGCTAATGCTGCCCAAAGAAGCGTTTTTCCTGTAAAACTTACTTTCTGTATTCGCCTCATAGAGCCCTCTTGGAATCACGTAAGTCAAGTGTGAGGAATGGGGAGCTCTTGCCACGGAACTCAACATAGTTTGTCAGCATATTCTCAGCTGAATTAAAAGCTGTATCACAGACTGTAGCTTTCTTTCAAGAAACTGGGAGGAATTCATGTTCATTGCCCTTTTTTGACTTTGGATGTATGTAATCATATTGGATTTCATACCCTTTTTTTCGTCAGGGTTTCACAGTCATGACCCGAAGAACGCTTCCAAGTTATACTTGAGGGCAAGGAATATGTAAGACAGGGCGCATTGAGAAAGTTTTGGATTGCTAATGCTGCCCAAAGAAGCGTTTTTCCTGTAAAACTTACTTTCTGTATTCGCCTCATAGAGTCCTCTTGGAATCCACCACAGTCATGTGTGAGGAAGGATAAGCTCTTGCCAGAAAACAAAACTTAGTTTTTCAGCGTAATCTCCACTGAATTAGCTTTGTATCTTACGCTGTCAACTGAATCAAGAAGATTGGAAGTGTTCATGTTCATTGCCTTTATTACTTTGGATGTATCCTGCGTAATGGAGCTACATCCCACTTTCTCTTCAGGGAGTCGCAGTGTAGGCCCAAATAGCCTTTTCCAAGGCATAATTCAGGGCATGGAATGTGTAGGACAAGGCGCACGAAGAAAGTTTTGGAGTGTAAATGTTGCCCAAAGAAGGGCTTCTCCTGGAAACCTTCCTTTCTGTGTTCGCCTCATAGCGAGCTTTGGAATCCATATTAGTCATGTGTGAGGAAGAATGATCTCTTGCCAGAAAACTCAACTTAGCTATTCATCGTATTCTCAGCTGAATTAGCTGCTGTATCTCAGACTGTAGCTTGCTATCAAGAAACTGGGAGGAATTCATGTTCATTGCACTTTTGGACTTGGGATGTATCTCATGTTATCGCATTCCATACCCCTTTCTCTTCAGGGTGTCAAAGTGTAGGGCGGAAATGCCTCTTCCGAGGCATACTTCAGGGCATGGAATATGTAAGGCAAGGCGCATTGAGAGAGGTTTGGAGTGTAAATGTTGCCCAAAGAAGGGCTTTTCCTGAAAAACTTACTTTCTGTATTTGCCTAATAGAGCACTCCTGGAATCCACCCCAGTCCTGTGTGAGGAAGGATGAGCTCTTCCCCGAAAATTTACCTAAGCTTTTCAGCGTAATCTCAGGTGAATGAGCTGCTGTATCTCAGACTGTAGCTTGCTATCAAGAAACTGGGAAGAATTCATGTTCATTGCCCTTTTTGACTTGGGATGTATCTCACGTTCTGGCGTTCCATACCTCTTTCTCTTCAGGGTGTCAAAGTGTAGGGCGGAAATGCCTCTTCCGAGGCATACTTCAGGGCATGGAATATGTAAGGCAAGGCGCATTGAGAGAGGTTTGGAGTGTAAATGTTGCCCAAAGAAGGGCTTTTCCTGAAAAACTTACTTTCTGTATTTGCCTAATAGAGCACTCCTGGAATCCACCCCAGTCCTGTGTGAGGAAGGATGAGCTCTTCCCCGAAAATTTACCTAAGCTTTTCAGCGTAATCTCAGGTGAATGAGCTGCTGTATCTCAGACTGTAGCTTGCTATCAAGAAACTGGGAAGAATTCATGTTCATTGCCCTTTTTGACTTGATATATATGTCATGATATTGGATTTCATATCCCTTTCTCCTCAGGGTGTCACAGTGTAGGCCCGAAAAGCCTCTTCCGAAGCTTCCTTCAGGGAATGGAATATGTAAGATTAGGCGCATTGTGAAAGTTTTGGAGTGTTAACGCTGCCCAAAGAATGGCGTGTCCTGCAAAACTTACTTATTCTATTTGCCTCATAGCACCCTCTTGGAATCCACCTCATTAAAGTGTGAGGAAGAATGGGGTCTTCCCAGAAAACGCAAATAAACTTTTCAGCGTATGCTCACCTGAATTAGCTGCTGTATCTCAGACTGTAGCTTGCTATGAAAAAACAGGGAAGAATTCATGTTCATTGCCCTTATTGTCTTTGGGATGTATCTCGCGTTATGGCGTTCCATACCTCTTTCTCTTCAGGGTGTCACAGTGTAGGCCCGAAAAGCCTCTTTTGAGGCATACCTCAGGGCATGGACTATGTAAGACAAGGCGCACTGAGAAAGGATTGGAGTGTAAACGTTGCCCAAAGAAGGCCTTTTCCTGTGAAGGTTAATTTCTGTAATCACCTCCTAGAGCCCTCTTGGAATTCAGCTCAGTCAAGTGTGAGGAAGAATGAGCTTTTCCCAGAAAACACAACTCAGTTTTTCAGCGTATTCTCACATGAATTACCTGCTGTGTCTGAGACTGTAACCTGCTCTCAGGAAGCTGGTGAGATATGTTCATTGCCCTTTTGACTTGGGGTATATCTCGCGTTATGGCGTTACATACCTCTTTCTCATCAGGGAGTTGCAAGGTAGGCCCGAAAAGCCTCTTCTGAGGCATACTTCAGGGAATGGAATATGTAAGGCAAGGCGCATTGAGAGAGGTTTGGAGTGTAAACGTTCCCCAAAGAAGGGCTTTTCCGGTAAAACTTAATTTCTGTATTCGCCTCATAGTGCCCTTTTGGAATCCAGCTCAGTCAAGTGTGAGGAAGAATGAGCTTTTCCCAGAAAACACAACTCAGTTTTTCAGCGTATTCTCACATGAATTACCTGCTGTGTCTGAGACTGTAACCTGCTATCAGGAAGCTGGTGAGATATGTTCATTGCCCGTTTTGACTTGGGGTATATCTCGCGTTATGGCGTTACATACCTCTTTCTCATCAGGGAGTTGCAAGGTAGGCCCGAAAAGCCTCTTCTGAGGCATACTTCAGGGAATGGAATATGTAAGGCAAGGCGCATTGAGAGAGGTTTGGAGTGTAAACGTTCCCCAAAGAAGGGCTTTTCCGGTAAAACTTAATTTCTGTATTCGCCTCATAGTGCCCTTTTGGAATCACGTAAGTCAAGTGTGAGGAATGGGGAGCTCTTGCCACGGAACTCAACATAGTTTGTCAGCATATTCTCAGCTGAATTAAAAGCTGTATCACAGACTGTAGCTTTCTTTCAAGAAACTGGGAGGAATTCATGTTCATTGCCCTTTTTTGACTTTGGATGTATGTAATCATATTGGATTTCATACCCCTTTTTCGTCAGGGTTTCACAGTCATGACCCGAAGAACGCTTCCAAGTTATACTTGAGGGCAAGGAATATGTAAGACAGGGCGCATTGAGAAAGATTTGGATTGCTAATGCTGCCCAAAGAAGCGTTTTTCCTGTAAAACTTACTTTCTGTATTCGCCTCATAGAGCCCTCTTGGAATCACGTAAGTCAAGTGTGAGGAATGGGGAGCTCTTGCCACGGAACTCAACATAGTTTGTCAGCATATTCTCAGCTGAATTAAAAGCTGTATCACAGACTGTAGCTTTCTTTCAAGAAACTGGGAGGAATTCATGTTCATTGCCCTTTTTTGACTTTGGATGTATGTAATCATATTGGATTTCATACCCCTTTTTCGTCAGGGTTTCACAGTCATGACCCGAAGAACGCTTCCAAGTTATACTTGAGGGCAAGGAATATGTAAGACAGGGCGCATTGAGAAAGATTTGGATTGCTAATGCTGCCCAAAGAAGCGTTTTTCCTGTAAAACTTACTTTCTGTATTCGCCTCATAGAGTCCTCTTGGAATCCACCACAGTCATGTGTGAGGAAGGATAAGCTCTTGCCAGAAAACAAAACTTAGTTTTTCAGCGTAATCTCCACTGAATTAGCTTTGTATCTTACGCTGTCAACTGAATCAAGAAGATTGGAAGTGTTCATGTTCATTGCCTTTATTACTTTGGATGTATCCTGCGTAATGGAGCTACATCCCACTTTCTCTTCAGGGAGTCGCAGTGTAGGCCCAAATAGCCTTTTCCAAGGCATAATTCAGGGCATGGAATGTGTAGGACAAGGCGCACGAAGAAAGTTTTGGAGTGTAAATGTTGCCCAAAGAAGGGCTTCTCCTGGAAACCTTCCTTTCTGTGTTCGCCTCATAGCGAGCTTTGGAATCCATATTAGTCATGTGTGAGGAAGAATGATCTCTTGCCAGAAAACTCAACTTAGCTATTCATCGTATTCTCAGCTGAATTAGCTGCTGTATCTCAGACTGTAGCTTGCTATCAAGAAACTGGGAGGAATTCATGTTCATTGCACTTTTGGACTTGGGATGTATCTCATGTTATCGCATTCCATACCCCTTTCTCTTCAGGGTGTCAAAGTGTAGGGCGGAAATGCCTCTTCCGAGGCATACTTCAGGGCATGGAATATGTAAGGCAAGGCGCATTGAGAAAGGTTTGGAGTGTAAATGTTGCCCAAAGAAGGGCTTTTCCTGAAAAACTTACTTTCTGTATTTGCCTAATAGAGCACTCCTGGAATCCACCCCAGTCCTGTGTGAGGAAGGATGAGCTCTTCCCCGAAAATTTACCTAAGCTTTTCAGCGTAATCTCAGGTGAATGAGCTGCTGTATCTCAGACTGTAGCTTGCTATCAAGAAACTGGGAAGAATTCATGTTCATTGCCCTTTTTGACTTGATATATATGTCATGATATTGGATTTCATATCCCTTTCTCCTCAGGGTGTCACAGTGTAGGCCCGAAAAGCCTCTTCCGAAGCTTCCTTCAGGGAATGGAATATGTAAGAGAAGGCGCATTGTGAAAGTTTTGGAGTGTTAACGCTGCCCAAAGAATGGCGTGTCCTGCAAAACTTACTTATTCTATTTGCCTCATAGCACCCTCTTGGAATCCACCTCATTAAAGTGTGAGGAAGAATGGGGTCTTCCCAGAAAACGCAAATAAACTTTTCAGCGTATGCTCACCTGAATTAGCTGCTGTATCTCAGACTGTAGCTTGCTATGAAAAACAGGGAAGAATTCATGTTCATTGCCCTTATTGTCTTTGGGATGTATCTCGCGTTATGGCGTTCCATACCTCTTTCTCTTCAGGGTGTCACAGTGTAGGCCCGAAAAGCCTCTTTTGAGGCATACCTCAGGGCATGGACTATGTAAGACAAGGCGCACTGAGAAAGGATTGGAGTGTAAACGTTGCCCAAAGAATGGCGTGTCCTGCAAAACTTACTTATTCTATTTGCCTCATAGCACCCTCTTGGAATCCACCTCATTAAAGTGTGAGGAAGAATGGGGTCTTCCCAGAAAACGCAAATAAACTTTTCAGCGTATGCTCACCTGAATTAGCTGCTGTATCTCAGACTGTAGCTTGCTATGAAAAACAGGGAAGAATTCATGTTCATTGCCCTTATTGTCTTTGGGATGTATCTCGCGTTATGGCGTTCCATACCTCTTTCTCTTCAGGGTGTCACAGTGTAGGCCCGAAAAGCCTCTTTTGAGGCATACCTCAGGGCATGGACTATGTAAGACAAGGCGCACTGAGAAAGGATTGGAGTGTAAACGTTGCCCAAAGAAGGCCTTTTCCTGTAAAAGTTAATTTCTGTAATCACCTCCTAGAGCCCTCTTGGAATTCAGCTCAGTCAAGTGTGAGGAAGAATGAGCTTTTCCCAGAAAACACAACTCAGTTTTTCAGCGTATTCTCACATGAATTACCTGCTGTGTCTGAGACTGGAACCTGCTCTCAGGAAGCTGGTGAGATATGTTCATTGCCCCTTTTGACTTGGGGTATATCTCGCGTTATGGCGTTACATACCTCTTTCTCATCAGGGAGTTGCAAGGTAGGCCCGAAAAGCCTCTTCTGAGGCATACTTCAGGGAATGGAATATGTAAGGCAAGGCGCATTGAGAGAGGTTTGGAGTGTAAACGTTCCCCAAAGAAGGGCTTTTCCGGTAAAACTTAATTTCTGTATTCGCCTCATAGTGCCCTTTTGGAATCACGTAAGTCAAGTGTGAGGAATGGGGAGCTCTTGCCACGGAACTCAACATAGTTTGTCAGCATATTCTCAGCTGAATTAAAAGCTGTATCACAGACTGTAGCTTTCTTTCAAGAAACTGGGAGGAATTCATGTTCATTGCCCTTTTTTGACTTTGGATGTATGTAATGATATTGGATTTCATACCCCTTTTTCGTCAGGGTTTCACAGTCATGACCCGAAGAACGCTTCCAAGTTATACTTGAGGGCAAGGAATATGTAAGACAGGGCGCATTGAGAAAGTTTTGGATTGTTAATGCTGCCCAAAGAAGCGTTTTTCCTGTAAAACTTACTTTCTGTATTCGCCTCATAGAGTCCTCTTGGAATCACGTAAGTCAAGTGTGAGGAATGGGGAGCTCTTGCCACGGAACTCAACATAGTTTGTCAGCATATTCTCAGCTGAATTAAAAGCTGTATCACAGACTGTAGCTTTCTTTCAAGAAACTGGGAGGAATTCATGTTCATTGCCCTTTTTTGACTTTGGATGTATGTAATGATATTGGATTTCATACCCCTTTTTCGTCAGGGTTTCACAGTCATGACCCGAAGAACGCTTCCAAGTTATACTTGAGGGCAAGGAATATGTAAGACAGGGCGCATTGAGAAAGTTTTGGATTGTTAATGCTGCCCAAAGAAGCGTTTTTCCTGTAAAACTTACTTTCTGTATTCGCCTCATAGAGTCCTCTTGGAATCCACCACAGTCATGTGTGAGGAAGGATAAGCTCTTGCCAGAAAACAAAACTTAGTTTTTCAGCGTAATCTCCACTGAATTAGCTTTGTATCTTACGCTGTAAACGGAATCAAGAAGATTGGAAGTGTTCATGTTCATTGCCTTTATTACTTTGGATGTATCCTGCGTAATGGAGCTACATCCCACTTTCTCTTCAGGGAGTCGCAGTGTAGGCCCAAATAGCCTTTTCCAAGGCATAATTCAGGGCATGGAATGTGTAGGACAAGGCGCACGAAGAAAGTTTTGGAGTGTAAATGTTGCCCAAAGAAGGGCTTCTCCTGGAAACCTTCCTTTCTGTGTTCGCCTCATAGCGAGCTTTGGAATCCATATTAGTCATGTGTGAGGAAGAATGATCTCTTGCCAGAAAACTCAACTTAGCTATTCATCGTATTCTCAGCTGAATTAGCTGCTGTATCTCAGACTGTAGCTTGCTATCAAGAAACTGGGAGGAATTCATGTTCATTGCACTTTTGGACTTGGGATGTATCTCATGTTATCGCATTCCATACCCCTTTCTCTTCAGGGTGTCAAAGTGTAGGGCGGAAATGCCTCTTCCGAGGCATACTTCAGGGCATGGAATATGTAAGGCAAGGCGCATTGAGAGAGGTTTGGAGTGTAAATGTTGCCCAAAGAAGGGCTTTTCCTGAAAAACTTACTTTCTGTATTTGCCTAATAGAGCACTCCTGGAATCCACCCCAGTCCTGTGTGAGGAAGGATGAGCTCTTCCCCGAAAATTTACCTAAGCTTTTCAGCGTAATCTCAGGTGAATGAGCTGCTGTATCTCAGACTGTAGCTTGCTATCAAGAAACTGGGAAGAATTCATGTTCATTGCCCTTTTTGACTTGGGATGTATCTCATGTTATCGCATTCCATACCCCTTTCTCTTCAGGGTGTCAAAGTGTAGGGCGGAAATGCCTCTTCCGAGGCATACTTCAGGGCATGGAATATGTAAGGCAAGGCGCATTGAGAGAGGTTTGGAGTGTAAATGTTGCCCAAAGAAGGGCTTTTCCTGAAAAACTTACTTTCTGTATTTGCCTAATAGAGCACTCCTGGAATCCACCCCAGTCCTGTGTGAGGAAGGATGAGCTCTTCCCCGAAAATTTACCTAAGCTTTTCAGCGTAATCTCAGGTGAATGAGCTGCTGTATCTCAGACTGTAGCTTGCTATCAAGAAACTGGGAAGAATTCATGTTCATTGCCCTTTTTGACTTGATATATATGTCATGATATTGGATTTCATATCCCTTTCTCCTCAGGGTGTCACAGTGTAGGCCCGAAAAGCCTCTTCCGAAGCTTCCTTCAGGGAATGGAGTATGTAAGAGAAGGCGCATTGTGAAAGTTTTGGAGTGTTAACGCTGCCCAAAGAATGGCGTGTCCTGCAAAACTTACTTATTCTATTTGCCTCATAGCACCCTCTTGGAATCCACCTCATTAAAGTGTGAGGAAGAATGGGGTCTTCCCAGAAAACGCAAATAAACTTTTCAGCGTATGCTCACCTGAATTAGCTGCTGTATCTCAGACTGTAGCTTGCTATGAAAAAACAGGGAAGAATTCATGTTCATTGCCCTTATTGTCTTTGGGATGTATCTCGCGTTATGGCGTTCCATACCTCTTTCTCTTCAGGGTGTCACAGTGTAGGCCCGAAAAGCCTCTTTTGAGGCATACCTCAGGGCATGGACTATGTAAGACAAGGCGCACTGAGAAAGGATTGGAGTGTAAACGTTGCCCAAAGAAGGCCTTTTCCTGTAAAAGTTAATTTCTGTAATCACCTCCTAGAGCCCTCTTGGAATTCAGCTCAGTCAAGTGTGAGGAAGAATGAGCTTTTCCCAGAAAACACAACTCAGTTTTTCAGCGTATTCTCACATGAATTACCTGCTGTGTCTGAGACTGGAACCTGCTATCAGGAAGCTGGTGAGATATGTTCATTGCCCCTTTTGACTTGGGGTATATCTCGCGTTATGGCGTTACATACCTCTTTCTCATCAGGGAGTTGCAAGGTAGGCCCGAAAAGCCTCTTCTGAGGCATACTTCAGGGAATGGAATATGTAAGGCAAGGCGCATTGAGAGAGGTTTGGAGTGTAAACGTTCCCCAAAGAAGGGCTTTTCCGGTAAAACTTAATTTCTGTATTCGCCTCATAGTGCCCTCTTGGAATCCACCTCAGTCGTGTGTGAGGAAGAATGAGCTTTTCCCAGAAAACACAACTCAGTTTTTCAGCGTATTCTCACATGAATTACCTGCTGTGTCTGAGACTGGAACCTGCTATCAGGAAGCTGGTGAGATTTCATGTTCATTGCCCTTTTTGACTTGGGGTATATCTCGCGTTATGGCGTTACATACCTCTTTCTCATCAGGGAGTTGCAAGGTAGGCCCGAAAAGCCTCTTCTGAGGCATACTTCAGGGAATGGAATATGTAAGGCAAGGCGCATTGAGAGAGGTTTGGAGTGTAAACGTTCCCCAAAGAAGGGCTTTTCCGGTAAAACTTAATTTCTGTATTCGCCTCATAGTGCCCTTTTGGAATCACGTAAGTCAAGTGTGAGGAATGGGGAGCTCTTGCCACGGAACTCAACATAGTTTGTCAGCATATTCTCAGCTGAATTAAAAGCTGTATCACAGACTGTAGCTTTCTTTCAAGAAACTGGGAGGAATTCATGTTCATTGCCCTTTTTTGACTTTGGATGTATGTAATCATATTGGATTTCATACCCCTTTTTCGTCAGGGTTTCACAGTCATGACCCGAAGAACGCTTCCAAGTTATACTTGAGGGCAAGGAATATGTAAGACAGGGCGCATTGAGAAAGTTTTGGATTGTTAATGCTGCCCAAAGAAGCGTTTTTCCTGTAAAACTTACTTTCTGTATTCGCCTCATAGAGTCCTCTTGGAATCCACCACAGTCATGTGTGAGGAAGGATAAGCTCTTGCCAGAAAACAAAACTTAGTTTTTCAGCGTAATCTCCACTGAATTAGCTTTGTATCTTACGCTGTAAACGGAATCAAGAAGATTGGAAGTGTTCATGTTCATTGCCTTTATTACTTTGGATGTATCCTGCGTAATGGAGCTACATCCCACTTTCTCTTCAGGGAGTCGCAGTGTAGGCCCAAATAGCCTTTTCCAAGGCATAATTCAGGGCATGGAATGTGTAGGACAAGGCGCATTGAGAAAGTTTTGGAGTGTAAATGTTGCCCAAAGAAGGGCTTCTCCTGGAAACCTTCCTTTCTGTGTTCGCCTCATAGCGAGCTTTGGAATCCATATTAGTCATGTGTGAGGAAGAATGATCTCTTGCCAGAAAACTCAACTTAGCTATTCATCGTATTCTCAGCTGAATTAGCTGCTGTATCTCAGACTGTAGCTTGCTATCAAGAAACTGGGAGGAATTCATGTTCATTGCACTTTTGGACTTGGGATGTATCTCATGTTATCGCATTCCATACCCCTTTCTCTTCAGGGTGTCAAAGTGTAGGGCGGAAATGCCTCTTCCGAGGCATACTTCAGGGCATGGAATATGTAAGGCAAGGCGCATTGAGAGAGGTTTGGAGTGTAAATGTTGCCCAAAGAAGGGCTTTTCCTGAAAAACTTACTTTCTGTATTTGCCTAATAGAGCACTCCTGGAATCCACCCCAGTCCTGTGTGAGGAAGGATGAGCTCTTCCCCGAAAATTTACCTAAGCTTTTCAGCGTAATCTCAGGTGAATGAGCTGCTGTATCTCAGACTGTAGCTTGCTATCAAGAAACTGGGAAGAATTCATGTTCATTGCCCTTTTTGACTTGATATATATGTCATGATATTGGATTTCATATCCCTTTCTCCTCAGGGTGTCACAGTGTAGGCCCGAAAAGCCTCTTCCGAAGCTTCCTTCAGGGAATGGAGTATGTAAGAGAAGGCGCATTGTGAAAGTTTTGGAGTGTTAACGCTGCCCAAAGAATGGCGTGTCCTGCAAAACTTACTTATTCTATTTGCCTCATAGCACCCTCTTGGAATCCACCTCATTAAAGTGTGAGGAAGAATGGGGTCTTCCCAGAAAACGCAAATAAACTTTTCAGCGTATGCTCACCTGAATTAGCTGCTGTATCTCAGACTGTAGCTTGCTATCAAGAAACTGGGAGGAATTCATGTTCATTGCACTTTTGGACTTGGGATGTATCTCATGTTATCGCATTCCATACCCCTTTCTCTTCAGGGTGTCAAAGTGTAGGGCGGAAATGCCTCTTCCGAGGCATACTTCAGGGCATGGAATATGTAAGGCAAGGCGCATTGAGAGAGGTTTGGAGTGTAAATGTTGCCCAAAGAAGGGCTTTTCCTGAAAAACTTACTTTCTGTATTTGCCTAATAGAGCACTCCTGGAATCCACCCCAGTCCTGTGTGAGGAAGGATGAGCTCTTCCCCGAAAATTTACCTAAGCTTTTCAGCGTAATCTCAGGTGAATGAGCTGCTGTATCTCAGACTGTAGCTTGCTATCAAGAAACTGGGAAGAATTCATGTTCATTGCCCTTTTTGACTTGATATATATGTCATGATATTGGATTTCATATCCCTTTCTCCTCAGGGTGTCACAGTGTAGGCCCGAAAAGCCTCTTCCGAAGCTTCCTTCAGGGAATGGAGTATGTAAGAGAAGGCGCATTGTGAAAGTTTTGGAGTGTTAACGCTGCCCAAAGAATGGCGTGTCCTGCAAAACTTACTTATTCTATTTGCCTCATAGCACCCTCTTGGAATCCACCTCATTAAAGTGTGAGGAAGAATGGGGTCTTCCCAGAAAACGCAAATAAACTTTTCAGCGTATGCTCACCTGAATTAGCTGCTGTATCTCAGACTGTAGCTTGCTATGAAAAAACAGGGAAGAATTCATGTTCATTGCCCTTATTGTCTTTGGGATGTATCTCGCGTTATGGCGTTCCATACCTCTTTCTCTTCAGGGTGTCACAGTGTAGGCCCGAAAAGCCTCTTTTGAGGCATACCTCAGGGCATGGACTATGTAAGACAAGGCGCACTGAGAAAGGATTGGAGTGTAAACGTTGCCCAAAGAAGGCCTTTTCCTGTAAAAGTTAATTTCTGTAATCACCTCCTAGAGCCCTCTTGGAATTCAGCTCAGTCAAGTGTGAGGAAGAATGAGCTTTTCCCAGAAAACACAACTCAGTTTTTCAGCGTATTCTCACATGAATTACCTGCTGTGTCTGAGACTGGAACCTGCTATCAGGAAGCTGGTGAGATATGTTCATTGCCCCTTTTGACTTGGGGTATATCTCGCGTTATGGCGTTACATACCTCTTTCTCATCAGGGAGTTGCAAGGTAGGCCCGAAAAGCCTCTTCTGAGGCATACTTCAGGGAATGGAATATGTAAGGCAAGGCGCATTGAGAGAGGTTTGGAGTGTAAACGTTCCCCAAAGAAGGGCTTTTCCGGTAAAACTTAATTTCTGTATTCGCCTCATAGTGCCCTTTTGGAATTCAGCTCAGTCAAGTGTGAGGAAGAATGAGCTTTTCCCAGAAAACACAACTCAGTTTTTCAGCGTATTCTCACATGAATTACCTGCTGTGTCTGAGACTGGAACCTGCTATCAGGAAGCTGGTGAGATATGTTCATTGCCCCTTTTGACTTGGGGTATATCTCGCGTTATGGCGTTACATACCTCTTTCTCATCAGGGAGTTGCAAGGTAGGCCCGAAAAGCCTCTTCTGAGGCATACTTCAGGGAATGGAATATGTAAGGCAAGGCGCATTGAGAGAGGTTTGGAGTGTAAACGTTCCCCAAAGAAGGGCTTTTCCTGTAAAACTTACTTTCTGTATTCGCCTCATAGTGCCCTTTTGGAATCACGTAAGTCAAGTGTGAGGAATGGGGCGCTCTGGCCACGGAACTCAACATAGTTTGTCAGCATATTCTCAGCTGAATTAAAAGCTGTATCACAGACTGTAGCTTTCTTTCAAGAAACTGGGAGGAATTCATGTTCATTGCCCTTTTTTGACTTTGGATGTATGTAATCATATTGGATTTCATACCCCTTTTTCGTCAGGGTTTCACAGTCATGACCCGAAGAACGCTTCCAAGTTATACTTGAGGGCAAGGAATATGTAAGACAGGGCGCATTGAGAAAGTTTTGGATTGTTAATGCTGCCCAAAGAAGCGTTTTTCCTGTAAAACTTACTTTCTGTATTCGCCTCATAGAGTCCTCTTGGAATCCACCACAGTCATGTGTGAGGAAGGATAAGCTCTTG
>JAIOJX010000022.1:0-200000 GCA_022376925.1 Tragulus kanchil | reverse complement strand
AAGCTAACAGTGTTCTGTTTTTGACTATGATGGAGATTATATGGAATTTTTAAATAATTTTATTTTTAAAATAATTATTTTTAACGGTATGCTTTGGGTTTTGGTTTTTTTGGTTTAATTTTTTTTTTGGTTTTTTTTTTAATTTTGGCCTCTTTCATTGGTTCTTTATTCATTCACTTTCATCTATCTTTATTCTTTGGCCTATGTGGACCTCCCATTGTTGTGGCCTCTCTCGTTGCAGAGCACCAGCTCTGGGCACATGCTCTCCACAGCACTGGCTCGCTGTCACACACTGGTCCAACTGCTCTGAGGCACATGGGATCTTCTCAGCCAGGGATTGAACCAGTGCCCCTTGCACTGCAAGGCGGATTCTTTACCCACTGGACCACCAGGGAAGTCCCAATGATATGCAGTTTATGCTTTTCTGTATACATGTTATATCTCATAACTAATTGTGCAAGGAAAAAAGTGTTCATCTGTGTGTAATGTTCCTGAAAAGTTGGCTAAGACAAAAAACTGAAAGCTAACCACTGAATATAATAATGCAAAGGTCACAGGAGACTTGGGTAGACTGATGAGGAAGAAAGTCTGGCTAGCATAAGTTTTTAAAAAATAATAAAAAATAAATAAGTTTTAAAGAAAGTGAGGAAAAGGAGAAAGAAACAATAGGCCACTCTTTCTGAAAGAATAGCTATTAAAGGGAGCATAGAAATGAATTCTGACGGAGGAAGCTGCAGAATCAAGGAGGCAGTATAGCTTTGTCTTTCAAATGGGAGACATTATAGCAGGTTTTTAATGATGAAAAAACCAGCATAAAAGAAGGAATTGATTGGGGCTTCCCTGGTGGTCCAGTAGGTGAAGAGTCGTGTGTCCAATTACGAGCCAGTGCTCTGGGGTGCATGCGCCCAGAGCCGGTGCTCTGCAATGTGGGAGGCAACTGTAATGGGAGGCCCACACAGGCCGAAAAATAAAGATGGATGAAAAATAAATAAATAAAAAATCAATAAAAATACGCCAAAATTGAAAAAGAAAATTAAAAAAAAAAAGGAGGAATTGATGCTGGTGAGAAAAGAAACAATTGCTAAAATGACGTCCGTCTGTAGACAAAAAGGGGATGTGATATAGTGGACTAGTAGAAACGCTTGCTTTACCCAGTCAAGGGAAGGAGAGTAGGTGCATGAGGACTTCAAGCAAACGCAGTCATCAGTTTGAGAGGGAGGGTTGGGGAGAAAAGTGTAAAGTGACAGAAGATGTGCCACAATTGTCCAGGAAAACTGGGGAACTCTAAAACTCACAGGAAGACTGCCAGCCAACACAAATAGTCTATTTAAGGTTAATGTCTGAAACTTAAAAGGGGAAACACTTAAGAAGACTATGTCGTTTTTCTTCAGTGATGTCCAGCAACCTGATGCCAACGAAGAGTTTGGATTTCGACCAGAGTTGCTGAGAAGACAGGATCAAAAAAAGTGAAGGTATATGCTGGGGAGTGATCATGACAACGGACCACGTGACTATAAGCAGACATGGGAACATGAAGGTGGGTGAGGCACTATGAAGTTAACAGAATCAATGATGTGGTTATCAAGAACTGGAGGAGTACTAGACACTGTGACAAGAGGTGGTTACAAAGTGGGCTTTTTGAGAATTAGGGAGAGAGCACAAGTATAGATACTGAAGACAAGCCTAGGATATGCCCACAAAATGGGCACCTGAGACAAAGGAGAAGATATCTGTGGAAGAAGCCAAGAAATTAGGAAGTCAAAATTCTGAAGAAAAAAGGAAATCATCTAAATGCTTACTGAAATCACCAAGAATTCTAAGAATAAAGTTTAAAAGTCAATTATCAGGAGGCCAGGCAGGTCCTAAAAACATGAAATCATGAAGAAAACTGCAGCTCATGTTTGGAGGCAACAGCCATGACTCCCTCATCTAATGACCAAGGCACAGAACAGGGAGGTGACTGCCCAAGTTCTATCTGAAGCTATAAACTGACACACCAGCAGTTAGTAAACTCTTGAGAAAAAGTTAATACAAATCTAAATGACATAACAATAGATATACTTTTACTATCCAAAGAAAAATTACAAAACCAAAAGAACTACTATGAATTCAGTGACTGAAATAAAAATTTTCAGTATTAACCATAAGAATCTACATATATGCTGTGTTTCCTCTTTCTTGGTTACATAACACTTCCAAGCATGACAAGATCATCAAACCGATAAGTGACGATGTGGTCTCCTCCTAGCTTGTGACTTTTTTCTTCACCTCAGACCAAGGGTTCTCAAAGTGTCATCCCTAAGTCTACAAAGTAATGAAAACTGATGAACAATAGCCAAATGAGCTTATCACTAGTAAGAATAAATGAGAGCAAGCTGATGTCATTGACGTGACAGAAGAAAATGAAGAAGCAAAGCAATAAATATTCTTATATATGACTTGGGTTAAAAAGTACTAAGAAAATTTTAAAAATTAAAAAAAAAAGGGACAAAAAAATTACTAAGTTCTCTCAGCTCTAACAAGAGAAACATTCCATGACCATCTCCATCACTGTCCACATGCAACCCCAATAGAAAATGTTCACACTCACCTTCTTTATCAGTAACTGACCAGGAATACTTCTGAAAAGGCTTACTAGATGGAAGGGGGTCCATCTCCAGCACTTTATATATCTGGCCAAAGGCTGATAGTCTGAGTGCATGCTAAAGAACAAAATACTGTATTTATTCAAATTTTTCATTCATAAAGCCCTTAGAACATCTAGCTAAAAACACATTCATCAAATGCTATTATGATGATGACAAAAGACCCTAACAGCAGGCAAGAGAAAAGTGTTTAAATAAATTACATGATATCTCTCTAAGAGACCACAGTGATAGGGCCATCTCCTACCTGTGCACTGTGGGTAATATCTTCTTTTTGCTGGACCGTCATATAGCTCAGAGCATCTGTTGGGTCTCGCTCACAAGGATCATGAAGACCAGGACCCCCTTTAGAAAAAGCAAAAGGAAAACACAAGTACCATTCAGACCTGAATTTAAAATTCAATATACTAACACAAAATTGAGTAAAAGAAAAGAATGGAGAGAAATGGGGGAAAAAAAAAGCCTAAGTCTGCTCAATTAAATGGAGTAAAATGGACACTTATTTTCAACATGTTAGCATTTAAATGTCCTTATTTTACCAGAAGTCACTTGTATATCTAAGGTCAAAATTAGGTCTTAACTCTTGAGAATTTAGAAACAGCATGATTCACCCCAAATCTTTCAAGGGATTACACAGGGAAAATAAGACCGAATTTAATTTCTTCAAGTTAAACACCAGATAGAAAACAGAATGAACTTTACAATTAATAACTCTTCACCTCAGACCAAGGGTTCTCAAAGTGTCATCCCTAAGTCTACAAAGTAATGAAAACTGATGAACAATAGCCAAATGAGCTTATCACTAGTAAGAATAAATGAGAGCAAGCTGATGTCATTGACGTGACAGAAGAAAATGAAGAAGCAAAGCAATAAATATTCTTATATATGACTTGGGTTAAAAAGTACTAAGAAAATTTTAAAAATTAAAAAAAAAAGGGACAAAAAAATTACTAAGTTCTCTCAGCTCTAACAAGAGAAACATTCCATGACCATCTCCATCACTGTCCACATGCAACCCCAATAGAAAATGTTCACACTCACCTTCTTTATCAGTAACTGACCAGGAATACTTCTGAAAAGGCTTACTAGATGGAAGGGGGTCCATCTCCAGCACTTTATATATCTGGCCAAAGGCTGATAGTCTGAGTGCATGCTAAAGAACAAAATACTGTATTTATTCAAATTTTTCATTCATAAAGCCCTTAGAACATCTAGCTAAAAACACATTCATCAAATGCTATTATGATGATGACAAAAGACCCTAACAGCAGGCAAGAGAAAAGTGTTTAAATAAATTACATGATATCTCTCTAAGAGACCACAGTGATAGGGCCATCTCCTACCTGTGCACTGTGGGTAATATCTTCTTTTTGCTGGACCGTCATATAGCTCAGAGCATCTGTTGGGTCTCGCTCACAAGGATCATGAAGACCAGGACCCCCTTTAGAAAAAGCAAAAGGAAAACACAAGTACCATTCAGACCTGAATTTAAAATTCAATATACTAACACAAAATTGAGTAAAAGAAAAGAATGGAGAGAAATGGGGGAAAAAAAAAGCCTAAGTCTGCTCAATTAAATGGAGTAAAATGGACACTTATTTTCAACATGTTAGCATTTAAATGTCCTTATTTTACCAGAAGTCACTTGTATATCTAAGGTCAAAATTAGGTCTTAACTCTTGAGAATTTAGAAACAGCATGATTCACCCCAAATCTTTCAAGGGATTACACAGGGAAAATAAGACCGAATTTAATTTCTTCAAGTTAAACACCAGATAGAAAACAGAATGAACTTTACGCATTTTAACTTAACATAACCATTTTCAGATTCATAGTTCTAAGTAAAGCAACTTTATAGCAGACACAATATCTTATTAGTACCTTTTATTAGTATATATGAAACATAAATTATAATTATTGAAAGAGTTTTATGACACTTCAACATTTAAGCATTCTATGGTTGCTGAAATTTAGACCAAAACAACTCCTACACATCACTTTCCTGTGTAGGGGACAAACTTAGAACATAACAGAAAACTAAACTAAAATGAAAATTTCTCTGATTCTTCTGCCTCCAGAGTTTGAAACCCTTACCAGGAAGTAGAATTCCAGATGCCAAACACTCCATTACTCGTCTCAAGGCCTCCCCAGCGCCCAAAAGGGCTATTACAAGTACCTATAGACTTTTCACATATAAGCTCTAGTGGCTAGAAGATATTAAATTACAAATTAGTACATGCACCAAGTGTTAAAAGGATTCTAGTTAAATGTGAGCTGACATTTCTATCTATAATGGAGGCCAAAATGGTTAAAGTTCATTTAACATTTATGGCCCAATTAACTTTCCCCACTTGATTATCAAGTTTTACCCCAGCCATAGTGCTTAAATCAACCATTTTTGAGATAACATATTCAGAAGACCTTTTGCTACAAAATTTTTAGTTACCCTGAAAGGATTACTAAAGAAACTACAGTCATCTAATAGACTTAACAAAGATTTAACAAGCCTTCATGTAGGTTAGTAATAGCCAATAAATAATCAGTAGGAAAAAGCAAAGGAAACACAATTGAATTTAAAATTCAATATACTAACACAAAATTGAGTAAAAGAAAAGAATGGAGAGAAATGGGGGAAAAAAAAAGCCTAAGTCTGCTCAATTAAATGGAGTAAAATGGACACTTATTTTCAACATGTTAGCATTTAAATGTCCTTATTTTACCAGAAGTCACTTGTATATCTAAGGTCAAAATTAGGTCTTAACTCTTGAGAATTTAGAAACAGCATGATTCACCCCAAATCTTTCAAGGGATTACACAGGGAAAATAAGACCGAATTTAATTTCTTCAAGTTAAACACCAGATAGAAAACAGAATGAACTTTACGCATTTTAACTTAACATAACCATTTTCAGATTCATAGTTCTAAGTAAAGCAACTTTATAGCAGACACAATATCTTATTAGTACCTTTTATTAGTATATATGAAACATAAATTATAATTATTGAAAGAGTTTTATGACACTTCAACATTTAAGCATTCTATGGTTGCTGAAATTTAGACCAAAACAACTCCTACACATCACTTTCCTGTGTAGGGGACAAACTTAGAACATAACAGAAAACTAAACTAAAATGAATATTTCTCTGATTCTTCTGCCTCCAGAGTTTGAAACCCTTACCAGGAAGTAGAATTCCAGATGCCAAACACTCCATTACTCGTCTCAAGGCCTCCCCAGCGCCCAAAGGTCTATTACAAGTACCTATAGACTTTTCACATATAAGCTCTAGTGGCTAGAAGATATTAAATTACAAATTAGTACATGCACCAAGTGTTAAAAGGATTCTAGTTAAATGTGAGCTGACATTTCTATCTATAATGGAGGCCAAAATGGTTAAAGTTCATTTAACATTTATGGCCCAATTAACTTTCCCCACTTGATTATCAAGTTTTACCCCAGCCATAGTGCTTAAATCAACCATTTTTGAGATAACATATTCAGAAGACCTTTTGCTACAAAATTTTTAGTTACCCTGAAAGGATTACTAAAGAAACTACAGTCATCTAATAGACTTAACAAAGATTTAACAAGCCTTCATGTAGGTTAGTAATAGCCAATAAATAATCAGTGCTCAAACCCAGCCCACCTACCTCCCACTTAACCCAGGAAGGACTCAAACCACAATAATGCTTCATTCCAGACATCCTGCCCCAGGTTTTATAACTGGAATTAAAGAAGGATCAAATCTCCTTATTTAATCAACTGAAAGCCTCATAATGCCAATATCAAAGGCAAATTGCTAAATTAATCTAAAATGACCCATTATCGCTTTTGTTTTATAAGGTTCCTTATTGGGTCTTAATTGGTTCAAGCATAATACTTTCCAAATTAATTAAGTTGGACAACATACATTATAAACTACAGTCAAGTGTCCTATTCACCTGACTTCAATTACTATTATGAACTTATTTTTAAGTATCTATATTCAAAGAGAAAGGAAAAGAGGGTATGGGAGCCTTATAATGGTATACCAGGTAATTTTTAAGTGGAAGTAGCACTGAAAGAGAAATGTGCCTGTCAAGCATGCTTTCTCAGGCAGTAGGTGAATAATAGCCAACTGTCAGTGGAGAGTACAACTGCAGGAAGACATCACTTTTAACAGGTAAAAGAACCTTTCTATCAATAAAACTATCTCGGTCTCTGTAATATGAATATGATAGAGTAAAAGAGACAGGTTATATTCATAATAAAGAATTAATATAAAAAGATCTGTAATTTTTTTTCCAGAACAGAAATATACAGCTAACTCAGAATATAGCCATTTTATAGTAACATATAATTTCTACAGAATTTCCTCTGACTATAGTTTCAGAATTTGCTTTTAACAATATTTAAGTACTCACCCATCCTTTTAATGGTGCCCATGTGGGGACTCTGTTGCACAAATCACGGAGAATACGCAGGACAATTACACATGACTTTAGTCCATTTGCCCTTGCCTAAAACAAACAAAATGATTCCAATATCCCTGTTGAAATCTACTCTTCATTTTAAGGACACTGATCACGGATAGGTTCTTTAAAATGAACACTAATTAGTCAATCATTTATAAGTTGTCAAGCGAACCAAAAAATCAAGATATTAAAAGTATAAAATTATGGTTTAGAAAGGTAGAGTTTAAAGTAAAGGAAGCGTATTATTAGAACTGCTTTTACAGCCTCATGGCAACTCCACTCCTGAGCAACTGTCTGAGCTTTCAGATTTTCTCACCCATGCTTGAATTTTACAAGCTATCATCTGAAATTCAGAGTACTAAGCCCAAAAGGATTATATGACAATTAAGCATCATTAACTACAGTAGAAGCTATAGTCAGCACTTCACCTAAATTAAATCATTTACTCCTACAAAACCCTAAGAGTTACAACGCACCCCATTTTATACACAACAGAAACCATTGAGTGGCAGGTGTTCCAAATGAATCCTGCACAAGGTCACAGTTACAATAAGAGAATAACAAAGAGCCAACCTGAAACCATTTGGCATGTCGAAGAGACGCCAAGGCATTCAGGCATTTCTGCCTGTCCAGTAAGTCCGGAGGATCTTTCATCGCAACCTTTTCTAATGGGAAAATGGGATAAAAAGAGACAGATACAATTTGACCAAGGGGTTCCTGTCACATTACAAAACAATAAAAATAAAAAGAAGAGCAGCATTTGAGTGAACTAATAAGATTCCCAGAAGATTTTAGGTTTGAGCTTTGTTGCTTCCTTTTTAAATTAAGTGCACCGTGATTGCTCAGGTAAATCATCAACAGAGGCATTCTGCACACAAGTACACAGGAGCATTCGTTCAGACAGTAAATAAATCAACAATGACTGCTACATACAGTCTGGGGTGTTATTAAGTGTGTATGTAACATAACAGGACACAAATAGGTACACAGCACTTTTCCTTTGACAGGGGACAAAATGGAAATCGGGGGCCAATAGCAGTAACAACTTTTCTTTATAGAAGAAGGGATTTTAATCACTAATCAAGTCTTTTTATGGCTCTCTTATATCATCAATTTGAGATACACTAAGAATAAGAATACACTAAGCATAGCAACTATATTGTAACAAAATAAATTCATCCAACAAGATAACCATATACCCACTGATGAGAACTCTTCCAGTGCTACCTTGGAGCTGTATCTTTTCTAAACCAAAATTATTAAAACTACAAATATGAGATATGTTGAAATGCACTTCAAGTTTTGCATACCTTTTTTTGAAAAAAGCAGCAAAGAATGCTATTGAAGTACAACTATCCGACCTGCCTGAAAATTTCAGAGTTGGACTAGGTGGCTCAGAGCACCAAAATTAAGAACTCAAACATGGGATCAGTGACAAATACTCATATGTGAGAAGATGTCACAAGATACTAAATACATATTTAGATAGCCAAATTTATTTCCTCTTAGCCACTAGGAAGTGTGTCTTTCAATGAATGAAGACTTGGTATATTAATTTAAAAGCATACAACATACAAACGTTTTTTGGAGAAGAATTCTTAGTCTAATCCAATTAAGTCACATTTACCTTCCTCTTTTAAGAACTCAAAGAGCCCACCAACGCTTCTTCCTGGTACAATCAAGACAGTCATAATCTCAGCAGTATATTTATGTGGGCTTTCTTTACTGGCTGCAATATGTAAAGGTTGAAGTGCTACACACTTATTTTCTGACCAGGTGAGCTCCACAACAGCTCCAATGCAGATATTTGCATTGTTTCACATTATTCTCTTGCCAACAAATTCACACTTCAGAGTTTCATTTCACTACCCCTTTTCCTCATAAAATTTGAGTGAACTAATAAGATTCCCAGAAGATTTTAGGTTTGAGCTTTGTTGCTTCCTTTTTAAATTAAGTGCACCGTGATTGCTCAGGTAAATCATCAACAGAGGCATTCTGCACACAAGTACACAGGAGCATTCGTTCAGACAGTAAATAAATCAACAATGACTGCTACATACAGTCTGGGGTGTTATTAAGTGTGTATGTAACATAACAGGACACAAATAGGTACACAGCACTTTTCCTTTGACAGGGGACAAAATGGAAATCGGGGGCCAATAGCAGTAACAACTTTTCTTTATAGAAGAAGGGATTTTAATCACTAATCAAGTCTTTTTATGGCTCTCTTATATCATCAATTTGAGATACACTAAGAATAAGAATACACTAAGCATAGCAACTATATTGTAACAAAATAAATTCATCCAACAAGATAACCATATACCCACTGATGAGAACTCTTCCAGTGCTACCTTGGAGCTGTATTTTTTCTAAACCAAAATTATTAAAACTACAAATATGAGATATGTTGAAATGCACTTCAAGTTTTGCATACCTTTTTTTGAAAAAAGCAGCAAAGAATGCTATTGAAGTACAACTATCCGACCTGCCTGAAAATTTCAGAGTTGGACTAGGTGGCTCAGAGCACCAAAATTAAGAACTCAAACATGGGATCAGTGACAAATACTCATATGTGAGAAGATGTCACAAGATACTAAATACATATTTAGATAGCCAAATTTATTTCCTCTTAGCCACTAGGAAGTGTGTCTTTCAATGAATGAAGACTTGGTATATTAATTTAAAAGCATACAACATACAAACGTTTTTTGGAGAAGAATTCTTAGTCTAATCCAATTAAGTCACATTTACCTTCCTCTTTTAAGAACTCAAAGAGCCCACCAACGCTTCTTCCTGGTACAATCAAGACAGTCATAATCTCAGCAGTATATTTATGTGGGCTTTCTTTACTGGCTGCAATATGTAAAGGTTGAAGTGCTACACACTTATTTTCTGACCAGGTGAGCTCCACAACAGCTCCAATGCAGATATTTGCATTGTTTCACATTATTCTCTTGCCAACAAATTCACACTTCAGAGTTTCATTTCACTACCCCTTTTCCTCATAAAATGGAAAGCCTTGAAAAGAACTGGTAGTAATGTGTTTTTATTTATAGCCATAAGCAAACACACTATGGGTATTTACTTCATAGGTGATCTAGTTCCTGGCTTTAATTCTTTTTAATGACACAAAACATACAAGTAATTCATTTTCATGTTTATAAGTCCAAATGGTTTAACTTTGGTCAATACAAGCATCTGTGTAAAGCTCACATACAAGGTAGAATAAGCTACTATAAATGACAATTAGAATCTCTTAAAAGTTAGACAACAAAGGTTGACTGACTGCTAAATAATGTAATCAATAAAAGGTACAGACAGTGCTTATTTTTTAGGACTTTAATTAAAAGTAAAGCAAATTACTGTCATATGTGAAAAACATAGCTATTGTCATTGCACTATGAGAAAAGGGGATCCTGCAGGGGCGCTGTGCGACGGCCTGAAGGTGTGGGATGGGGGGCAGGGGGGGTATACATATGACTAATCTGGGACCATACATACCTGTAAACAACAAAACTCTGTAACAAAGTAAAAAGTCAAATTAAAAAAATTTTAAAACCCCATAAAAAAAGAGTAAAGCAAATTATTGTCACATGTGAAAAAAAATAGCTATTGTCACTGCGCTATGAGAAAAGGGAATCCTGCAGGGGCACTGTGTGACGGCCTGGAGGTGTGGGATGGGAGAGGGGGATATACATATGACTAATCTGGGATCATACATATCTGTAAACAACAAAACTCTGTAAAAGTAAAAAGTAAAATACAAATTTAAGGAAAAAAAAAAAGAGTAAAGCAAATTAAGTTCCATTCTGTCACTGGGTCAAGTAGGCCTATAGGGGAGTGGTGGGGATCAGTGGAAGAGGGGAGTGGGACAGAGGAAGTTTGGGTAGCAAAAGACAAGGCAAAACAATTATTTTTGAACTTTCTGGCACACTTGTTCAGGGAACCAAGCTTAACATCTTCTGCTCATAACCACACAGACGCTTTTATAGGGGCACAATGGCAAAAGTGTTCAGATAAACTCTCTCATCCCCAGAGTCAGATTATATCCATTAATTCTTATTTTAGAAAACTAGTGACATCAGCTTGCTACAAACAGTCAACATTTGGAGGCAGTAGATTCAGATGAAAAGGACGGGCAGTGAACAGAAGATTTGACTGAATTTCCGTTTCTATCACCATCAGAATGGCCGTGTTTCTTCATGCTCTGACAGTCAAAGAGTCAAGAGATCCAAAATGTTTCAATATTCATGAGGTGGGAACACCAAGGGGGATGTAATAATTCATCTCTTTTCACCATCTTTAATGTTTACTATTTTAAAACTAAATAAATTTATATGACACTGCAGTTCTACTTCTAAGGTCTGCTTGCCTATTTCCTTTACATAATTAATAAGATAATTTTATATTTTTTCATTCATTAAAAAATATATGTCCAGGGCTTCCCTGGTGGTCAAGTAGGTAAAGACACCGCCTTGCAGTGCAAGGGGCGCTGGTTCAATTCCTGGCCTGGCAAGATCCCACGTGCCGCGGAGCGGCTGGACCAATGTGTCCAATTACCAAGCCGGAGCTCTGGAGCGCGTGCACCCAGAGCCAGTGCTCTGCGACAACAGTGGCCACCGCGATGGGAGGCCCACAGGAGCCAAAGAACAAAAACGGATGAAAATAGAGAAATGAAAGACCAACAGAAGTGGCCCGCCCATCCCCCTCCCTCCCCACCCCACCCTCCAAAAAAAAAGATAAATAAATAAAAATTTAAAGAAAAAAAAAAAGGCTATGCACCTTCTTTAAAAAGAAAATAAATATACATATATATGTATGTCCAGAACTGTTGCTGGAAAAACACTGCTACTTCTTAAAGTATAACCTCAAGTTTAACATTTCTGTGTGAACTTTAACATAGGTGTTTCAGTTTTGTGGAGAGACAAAGCTTTTTTGATAAAAAGGCATGATAAAAAGTCTTTAAATCAGAAACAATGGAACTATGCACCATTTCATTTTTTTTCCTATAACGACCAATAAAAGAGACAAAAAACAGCATGGGGGATAGTAACAAAAATTCCAAAAGCGAAAAAAAACCAAAAAAACAGCTTTTAAAAATCCATTGCTCAGTAACCTAGCATCAGAGCATGAAGGTACATAAAACATTCCAAACAATGGAAACCCTGAAAAGAAGCTTATTATGCTTAACTTCGTTTATTTGTTTCGGGGTTAGATTAGTGACCAGAAACACACCATCCTGCAGGAAATGTTGGTCAGTTTCTCTCCATCCCTCACTAAACTCTTTGCCCATTCACAAAAACTAGGCTGGAGATGCAGGGAAAAGCCACAACATGACTGTGTAATAGGATTTATGTGTCTGGAACCCAGGCTCTTGGAACGCAAAGTAATCAAGCTGTGCTATCGAAGGCCTTCCTGACATTTCAAAGTTGGGACGAAGCTGAATGAAGCTGAGCTATTGTGCTCATACTCAGTAGCAGACAGAATTTCCAACGCAGCCCGAAGATACCTGGGCAGTCTCTTCTCTCAGTTCCTTGAAGCTGTGTGGAGAGCAGACATTATGCTTCAAGTCACTGTCCACGTGAAACCTCAGACTACAATAATGTGAACAATGTAGCACAAAGGTAAATATTTTAACATTGCTCTGATTCATGATAGAAACATCACTTGATATGACTTTTCTGCAATGCCTCAGTAGGCAGTGGGCCACTAGAAAGATAGTGGCTATAGGTTTACACAGAACAACACAGGTCAAGCAGCTGGAAAAGGCATGAAAATAAAGCCCGCAGCATTGTTATAGATCCTATTGTGACCTCTTGACTGGTCTTCCACCTAACAGGAGTCATGCTAGTGAACTTCTGACAAACCACACTGGCACCTACACAGGAAAGGGGTGCTTGGGCAACTTTTCTGTGACACCGTGAGAATCTGTCCTCACTGAGCACTGCAGTTTATCTCAGCTGAAGCCACAAGTGCCTCTGTAGTTTTCCCTATCCACCTGGTTTCAAAGCACAGTAAATATAATAAGCAGTTGGATTTATCATCCTTGTAGCAAATATACTTTTGGTTTAAAATCATAGGCACAAAAAGCAGCTTAGACTGTGTGATGATCAGAAAAACGAAGTCAGCTAAGATGCTCCTACAATTATCCTAGATAGGTACTGGACTTGAGAGTCAAGAGGAGACAGGTGAAACATGAGACTTTCTTCATTTATAAAACAGGACAATTTTATCTGCCTCATAAATGTTATGAGGGTTAAAATAAATCATATATGAGAAAGTGTTTATAAAACATTAAGTTATAAAATACCTTAGCAAAGCTAAATCTGCACTAATACATGAATTCTGGATGTCCATGGTTAATGCTTCTTACATATCAGACAGTTCTATTTGATCAGATAATAAGCTAGCTACAAAACTTCATTTAACAGGTTTTTTCTTTTGATTGCCTACTAAGTATTAGGCACCACTCCAGGTGCTAGGGATAAAGGATAGCCTTAGGGAAGAAGATGTCTATTCTCTATGAATCATAAACTTTAGATCAATAGTAAGTCAGCTCATTACTAGCACAGCAGCAAATACAGTATACTGATTCCAATACTATACACATCAATGGGTATTTAAAAGTTTATCTGTTTACTGTTTATGGTTTACTTCTTCAAATCTATCATGTGCACATTATTCTCACTGTGAACTGAAGGTACTTTAAATAGATGAGCATGCGCTGTGCCTTTTTTTTTTTTTTTTTTTTAAACTAAGCTGAGTAACTACAGTGTTCATTAAGCAATCACTTTGTGCTGGCTATTGCACAGGTCATATTATATAACTTCTCTCAAAGAACTTTCTAAGGATTCATTACCCACATTTTGAAGTGAAGAAACTTGTCCAAGGCACAAAGTAACAGTTAATGGAGTTAGGGGGCAAACACTTGGCTACCACCAAGGCCTGTGCTCTTCCTCCTATGCCTTCTGTAGCAGGAAGCAGGTAGTTCTGGGAACGGTTCCTTCACAACACCTTCAAGTAAAGGATTAGAGTACGGAAAGAAAGCTGACAGCACAGGAGGACTCTTACCTGTGACACTTTTTAAACAATACCAAAGACATTCACTATTATCTTCTGGCCACTGAAAATCTAAACAGTAATTTGAAATGAGTAGTTAGCTAGATCCACTTCCGCAGAGACAACTCTGAGGGAAAAAGTGAATGGTGCTCACACCTGCCTCAGTCCTACAGTTCTGTCTGCTCTGTCTGCTCTCAGACATTTTTCCCTTCTTGATTTTACCCAAGTATGCTGCAAAGGAAGAGAAAAAGATGAGGTACATACTATGAACAGCCTATTTGTTTTGTGAGGGAGGAGAAGCTGATATTCTGTAGAAAAACGCCTCCCCAAGGAGTACTTACAATGCACGTCTTTTATAAAACTTTGAGGAAGAATGTAAGTGCAGATTGTTTGTTTGTTTTTGAAAAGATCTCAAACTTTGAAATTCCTGGAACCTCAATGAATCTGCACCTTCACCCCAAGCAGCTGACAGAACTGCATCAAGGCAAGAGCCATGTAGTGTGATAAAAGCAATTCTACAAAGTGTACAGTCCACTTCTCAGTGCTTACACTGGATCCTCAAAGTTGCCCAGGAATACACAAAACTGCTAGTGCAGATCTAAAACCTTTGACAAAGTCCAAATTACACAAAATAAGCAAATTATGAGAGATAACAAGAGAGCTGACAGGGCTGAGAGGTTAAGGAAAACACCAAAATCTTGCTACCATTCAGAAGGAGAGGAAGTAACATGTGTAAAATATTAGATCCAAGCTGACTGTCTCCTCTTATCTGACCCCTACACAATTATGTTAATATCTGCTGATGGGATTCAGCTTATTATAAAGAGGTCTTGGGATCCTTTAGTAACCCAAACACCTTGAATAGATTATGACTCTCCTACTCTATTGCAAATTCCACTCTGTAATAACTAGTCTTCTAGTAAGGGTGTAAGATAACTAAGGTCCTTTGAACATAAAGTTATAAAGGCAACAAACCAAGCTTAAGGGAATCACTGAAATCATAAAAGACCATCTAAGTGCAAAAAACCATGGGAAAAGAAGCCTGCTGCTCTCAACACTTTCAAAGTAATGGAAGAGATGTCTACAGCTACAAGCAAACTCTATCTAGTCTTTCGCAACTTCAAATCTAGACAAATATAGAATATGGCAACCTCAGCCTTCTCATCTCTCTACACTCAAAGAATTTTTAATAGTATCTATAATTATAGCTGTTATTTAGAAATGGTTAGTTTTACACTAGAGGGTCAAGTTAACCAGAATTTTCAGAAGTATCAGAGCTTATCAGAATTAACTGAATTATCTTGATACTTCAGAAATCATTTTACAGTTCAATAGTTAATGCTGAACTATAAAGCTGTTAAAGAAATTAAGCCATTTAAGATTGACTGGTTCTTCAGAGATGTTAGACATACTATATACAACCCAAAGGAAAAAAAAAAAGTACAGGCATAAATCCCAATTAGAGTCGATATATTTTAATTTTAAACTATGACTCATAAATGTATCTACTTTATATCTGTTGGGTATGGTATAGAGGTGATTTTAGTTACCCCAAATACTTCTTTAAAAAGGAGTCTATCACTTTTACTTTAAGAAATCCTATGAGTCATGTCTATCAAAACTTGAAATTCTAACATCTCTGGTAAACATGTCCTTTTCTTCCTTCATCATCAACCTGAAATAAGAAACTGATCAATACTTCTTGCTGCACTGGTATTTCAGGTAGTGGAGTAAGCAATGGAACTTGCTGAATGTCTAATGATGAAAAATGACAACAGGGAATCCACGCTGGCCCAGTTAGGCCACATTGCCTCTAAACTGTCATGACAGACAGGGTCCAGTTGATCAAAAGTCTGAGACAGGAGAAACAACACATTGCAAGTTTCTAGGGACAGGACTGAAAGGCAGAGAAGCAAGCTAACATGAAAGGATAAAAGTATCAAAAAAGAAATCCAGCTCCATCAGTACTTCTTACATCTGAATAAATTTCTGACTCTATGCAACGGCATTGGTATGCAGAAATTCTTTTTAACTTCAAAAGAAAATTAGTTTAAAATAAAATTCCCACATATACAAAATCTTAAGTGTAAGGATCACAAACCTCCTGGGAAAAAATTTACTCAAGATTTTTTTTTTAAAAAGAAGCACCCCCAATTTAACTCTCTTACATTACAAAACACTAAGGCAATTAGATAAAGCATAACTCTCAAAAGGCTGAAGAGATGTCTACAGCTACAAGCAAACTCAGCCTTCTAAAATTTCCCCCTCTACCACTCAAAGAATTTTTAATAGTATCTATAATTATAGCTGTTATTTAGAAATGGTTAGTTTTACACTAGAGGGTCAAGTTAACCAGAATTTTCAGAAGTATCAGAGCTTATCAGAATTAACTGAATTATCTTGATACTTCAGAAATCATTTTACAGTTCAATAGTTAATGCTGAACTATAAAGCTGTTAAAGAAATTAAGCCATTTAAGATTGACTGGTTCTTCAGAGATGTTAGACATACTATATACAACCCAAAGGAAAAAAAAAGTACAGGCATAAATCCCAATTAGAGTCGATATATTTTAATTTTAAACTATGACTCATAAATGTATCTACTTTATATCTGTTGGGTATGGTATAGAGGTGATTTTAGTTACCCCAAATACTTCTTTAAAAAGGAGTCTATCACTTTTACTTTAAGAAATCCTATGAGTCATGTCTATCAAAACTTGAAATTCTAACATCTCTGGTAAACATGTCCTTTTCTTCCTTCATCATCAACCTGAAATAAGAAACTGATCAATACTTCTTGCTGCACTGGTATTTCAGGTAGTGGAGTAAGCAATGGAACTTGCTGAATGTCTAATGATGAAAAATGACAACAGGGAATCCACGCTGGCCCAGTTAGGCCACATTGCCTCTAAACTGTCATGACAGACAGGGTCCAGTTGATCAAAAGTCTGAGACAGGAGAAACAACACATTGCAAGTTTCTAGGGACAGGACTGAAAGGCAGAGAAGCAAGCTAACATGAAAGGATAAAAGTATCAAAAAAGAAATCCAGCTCCATCAGTACTTCTTACATCTGAATAAATTTCTGACTCTATGCAACGGCATTGGTATGCAGAAATTCTTTTTAACTTCAAAAGAAAATTAGTTTAAAATAAAATTCCCACATATACAAAATCTTAAGTGTAAGGATCACAAACCTCCTGGGAAAAAATTTACTCAAGATTTTTTTTTTAAAAAGAAGCACCCCCAATTTAACTCTCTTACATTACAAAACACTAAGGCAATTAGATAAAGCATAACTCTCAAAAGGCTGTAGAGTAATTACAAGTAAATTTGAAAATAATACTGTTTTGAACCATATTTAACCCTAAAAATCACACCTAATAACCAAACTACATAGAGTAAGTTAGCTGATACTAATAACAAGAAAGTTAGTTTAAAATAAAATTCCCACATATACAAAATCTTAAGTGTAAGGATCACAAACCTCCTGGGAAAAAATTTACTCAAGATTTTTTTTTTAAAAAGAAGCACCCCCAATTTAACTCTCTTACATTACAAAACACTAAGGCAATTAGATAAAGCATAACTCTCAAAAGGCTGTAGAGTAATTACAAGTAAATTTGAAAATAATACTGTTTTGAACCATATTTAACCCTAAAAATCACACCTAATAACCAAACTACATAGAGTAAGTTAGCTGATACTAATAACAAGAAAGTTAGTTTAAAATAAAATTCCCACATATACAAAATCTTAAGTGTAAGGATCACAAACCTCCTGGGAAAAAATTTACTCAAGATTTTTTTTTTTAAAAAGAAGCACCCCCAATTTAACTCTCTTACATTACAAAAGACTAAGGCAATTAGATAAAGCATAACTCTCAAAAGGCTGTAGAGTAATTACAAGTAAATTTGAAAATAATACTGTTTTGAACCATATTTAACCCTAAAAATCACACCTAATAACCAAACTACATAGAGTAAGTTAGCTGATACTAATAACAACACAAGACCAGACTAAGTAAAACTGAACACACGGGCTTCCCCTGGTGGTCCAGTGGGTAAGGACACCGCCTTGCAGTGCAAGGGGCACCAGTTCGATCCCTGTCCTGGGAAGATCCCACGTGCCGCGGAGCGGCTGGACTGATGTGTCCAATTTCCAAGCCGGAGCTCTGCGGCGCATGCGCCCAGAGCCAGTGCTCTGCGACAACAGAGGCCACCGCGATGGGAGGCCCACAGGAGCCAAGGAAAAAAGACGGATGAAAATAAAGAGATGAAAGAACAATGGAAGTGGCCTGCCCGCTCCCCTCCCTCCTCACCCCACCTCCCCAAAAATAAATAAATCTTAAAAAAAAAAAAAAGACACAGCATAACAAATTAATAAATAATAATACAAGTATTTAAAAAAAAAAAAAAACTGAACACTGAAATAGTACAAAAACTAAAGTGGATTTAAAACCAACATGATGAGCATACATTTTTGAATTAATGTATGTTATCTAATATAAATATAAATATTTTTGCAAAATATATTGACTGTGTAGAAATAAAGCTGCTTAAAATACTATGAGTGGCATAAGACAAAGGACAGAAATTTCTTAAATCCATAAAACATAATCAGCATAGCATTCAAGAGAGGCCGTATACAAACAAAACAAATATATATATCTATATATCTATATATATACATATATAAACATGTGTACCTCCATCCTTCTTCTCCAATTCGTCCCTAATTACAGGGGAAGTAAGTATCACCTTCAAAGTTAGCGTAGGTTCTTTTGTATTCCGAATTATAATAGATGCCTCATCTACACATTGTTCCACTTGATATTTCTCTTCTGTGAGTTTCTGAAAGTCACCAAGATTTCAAAACACTCAATTAATTAAAATTTCAAAAATGAATGACTGCTTCCTTAGTCTTAGTTTTCAAATGTTACTAACAATTAGCTTTACTGTTTGAAAGAGTAAATAGTCTTTAGTTCTTTAGTGTGAAGGTAACATTTCTCTCTCCCAACTTCCTGGCAAATCCTCTTTCTCTATCCCTCAAAAAGCAACCACAATGTCAATTATCTATGCAAGTATTAAACAATATTTGAACGTTACCAAAAGCATCATTATATGATAAAGGGTAAACAATTACAGAGGAATTTTATAGAATAAGAAGTTGCTGGGAATACTCTCTAAACCAAGATCTTTTTCAAGAGGACAACCTAAACTGGAACTTTTACTTGCTAAAGACTTAGAAATATGAGATTATATAGGTTTTATGTAAGATTATGTTGATTTTAAACGAGCATGCGCCAGAGCCACGCTGAACAGAGGCCAGCGAGGAGCCAAGGAAAAAGACGGATGAAAATAAAGAGATGAAAGAACAATGGAAGTGGCCTGCCCGCCCCCCTCCCTCCCCAATCTGACCCCCGCCCCCCCCCAAAAAATAAATAAATCTTAAAAAAAAAAAAAAGACACAGCATAACAAATTAATAAATAATAATACAAGTATTTAAAAAAAAAAAAAAATGAACACTGAAATAGTAAAAAAACTAAAGTGGATTTAAAACCAACATGATGAGCATACATTTTTGAATTAATGTATGTTATCTAATATAAATATAAATATTTTTGCAAAATATATTGACTGTGTAGAAATAAAGCTGCTTAAAATACTATGAGTGGCATAAGACAAAGGACAGAAATTTCTTAAATCCATAAAACATAATCAGCATAGCATTCAAGAGAGGCCGTATACAAACAAAACAAATATATATATCTATATATCTATATATATACATATATAAACATGTGTACCTCCATCCTTCTTCTCCACTTTGTCCTTAATTACAGGGGAAGTAAGTATCACCTTCAAAGTTAGCGTAGGTTCTTTTGTATTCCGAATTATAATAGATGCCTCATCTACACATTGTTCCACTTGATATTTCTCTTCTGTGAGTTTCTGAAAGTCACCAAGATTTCAAAAACACTCAATTAATTAAAATTTCAAAAATGAATGACTGCTTCCTTAGTCTTAGTTTTCAAATGTTACTAACAATTAGCTTTACTGTTTGAAAGAGTAAATAGTCTTTAGTTCTTTAGTGTGAAGGTAACATTTCTCTCTCCCAACTTCCTGGCAAATCCTCTTTCTCTATCCCTCAAAAAGCAACCACAATGTCAATTATCTATGCAAGTATTAAACAATATTTGAACGTTACCAAAAGCATCATTATATGATAAAGGGTAAACAATTACAGAGGAATTTTATAGAATAAGAAGTTGCTGGGAATACTCTCTAAACCAAGATCTTTTTCAAGAGGACAACCTAAACTGGAACTTTTACTTGCTAAAGACTTAGAAATATGAGATTATATAGGTTTTTATGTAAGATTATGTTGATTTTTAAAGAACATCAAGTAAGAATGAAAAAAGATCTCTGCACAATCACTTATCAGTAAAAAGGTTATTATTAACAGGTAACTAACTTCCCTTCTCTAACATCAGAAATCAGAGATCATTCCAATGGGACCTTCTTTGGGACAAGTCATCTGACATCCACATGGAAATGTACACTATTTCTTTTGACACTTATACACATACATAAAATTATTACCAACTAGGATCATTATAAGTTAAATTATATACATTAAACATACAAATAAGTTACACAGGGCTTTCCTGGTGGTAAAATTTAATATCTATTACCTAACAGATAGCCGAACGTAAACACTACTGGGTCTCTGCTCATCACTGTGCATTAAAGGAACTCAAAGTCACTGATATAAAAACAGTATTTTACGATTAAGCATCCCCCAGAAAAGATAGAAAATTCATTATTCTAATTGTAACAGAAGAAACCAAGAAAGGGAAAGGCCACACAATGGCTAGAAAAACCAGAATCAGAATATAGAGAAAAAGCAGAAAACTGCTCACACTCACTTTGCCACTATCAGAGCATTAAAGATGTCTCAGAAAAAAAGCAAACTGAACTTTTCAACTACACATGCAGATCACTCTACAAGACACATCCAAAGTAACGAAATATGATATGAATGTTGGGCTAAACTAATTCTAAGTGACTCTGGTTGTGGTCGTCCTTCTCCTCCTTTGCTCAAGGAAGTTCTAAAATCATCCTCTAAAATTAGCTTAAGGTACTGTTTGAAAGAGTAAATAGTCTTTAGTTCTTTAGTGTGAAGGTAACATTTCTCTCTCCCAACTTCCTGGCAAATCCTCTTTCTCTATCCCTCAAAAAGCAACCACAATGTCAATTATCTATGCAAGTATTAAACAATATTTGAACGTTACCAAAAGCATCATTATATGATAAAGGGTAAACAATTACAGAGGAATTTTATAGAATAAGAAGTTGCTGGGAATACTCTCTAAACCAAGATCTTTTTCAAGAGGACAACCTAAACTGGAACTTTTACTTGCTAAAGACTTAGAAATATGAGATTATATAGGTTTTTATGTAAGATTATGCTGATTTTTAAAGAACATCAAGTAAGAATGAAAAAAGATCTCTGCACAATCACTTATCAGTAAAAAGGTTATTATTAACAGGTAACTAACTTCCCTTCTCTAACATCAGAAATCAGAGATCATTCCAATGGGACCTTCTTTGGGACAAGTCATCTGACATCCACATGGAAATGTACACTATTTCTTTTGACACTTATACACATACATAAAATTATTACCAACTAGGATCATTATAAGTTAAATTATATACATTAAACATACAAATAAGTTACACAGGGCTTTCCTGGTGGTAAAATTTAATATCTATTACCTAACAGATAGCCGAACGTAAACACTACTGGGTCTCTGCTCATCACTGTGCATTAAAGGAACTCAAAGTCACTGATATAAAAACAGTATTTTACGATTAAGCATCCCCCAGAAAAGATAGAAAATTCATTATTCTAATTGTAACAGAAGAAACCAAGAAAGGGAAAGGCCACACAATGGCTAGAAAAACCAGAATCAGAATATAGAGAAAAAGCAGAAAACTGCTCACACTCACTTTGCCACTATCAGAGCATTAAAGATGTCTCAGAAAAAAAGCAAACTGAACTTTTCAACTACACATGCAGATCACTCTACAAGACACATCCAAAGTAACGAAATATGATATGAATGTTGGGCTAAACTAATTCTAAGTGACTCTGGTTGTGGTCGTCCTTCTCCTCCTTTGCTCAAGGAAGTTCTAAAATCATCCTAGAAAAGAGTACAGAGAGAAAAGGTCTGATACAATCTCAATTAACTGAAGTACTCTGATAACTGAAAGTTTTGCTATGGTAGGTTCTGAGGAAAAAAGGTTTTTAATTCATAAGAAAATAAGTTCATATTGTGTCAGAGATTGGTTTTCCAAATGAACACCAGGAAAATAAGAGGGAGGCAGAGAGGAAAGGCAAAAATCCCATTTAAAATGATTTTCTGAAATAATTTTAGTGCTCATAGTAAGATTTCCATGCCTGAGTGTACATGTGTCAGCATACAAATGTGTACATGTACACAATTCAATATAAAATAGGTATACAATTACATCCCCATTTTATCTGGGTACCTCTACCCAAACACCTATGGTCATAGATCTAACCATCACACAAAGCAGCTGGTTTCACTGTTGGATAACTCTACTGGTTATGTTAAATTCAGATATATTTCTTATAATGTCCACCACTAGTCTTTAAGAGTTCAGGCTACTTTTCCTTCTCCAAAAAGCTCTTCAAAGATCTGAAGATATTTGGGTGTTTTTTACGCTTCTCTAGTTAAAAAGCCCTAGTCTCTTCAAATTTGAAAAGGTTTGCACAGCTTGCACTCTTTCCCAGGCCCTTCCCTCAAATACTTGCTAGCCTGAAAAAGAACATTTTAAAACTGTGGTGCCCAGAAATAGAAAATACAGAGTTCACACAGTTGTGAACTCCATAGAGAAAGCTCTATTAGTACAAGTGAAGCTCCAATTTCCTGTATCAATACTCAAGAAATACAACAGATCTTCTATTTCTTATAGCACTGGTTCTTTTCTTCTTCTATCCTGACACACCAGAAAATATGACCACTCTTATAAACAGGACTGACTTAATGGAACAGAAAGGGGGTGGGGGTGAGATAGTTGGAAACACCTCTATGTCCAACTCTTGATTGTTACTCTAGTATAGTTTTAAAAGTAACAATGTTCACTATAATAAAAGCAGAAATGAAGATTAAACTTTAAAACATTATAAAAATAATGGGGAAAAGATGAATTTTACATTAACATTCTAATAATAAAAAGTATAGTCAGAAACCCATTACTGAACTTTCTTTACCATACTCCATGTTGTTTGTCACTCTCTCCTCAAATCATCACATAAAAAAATATCCTTCATCTTTTAAATTTTTTTTAAAAGATTTAATTTAACCCTTGAAAGAATAGAAACTTTCCTTCAACCAGAAGTGAAAACAGAAAAGCCAAATATGTCTGCTCAGTCACTTACAAGTGTTAAGATCTAAAAACGATAGGAAAAAAAAAAAAAAAAAAGCAAAGGTCTTCCAGAAATTAATATAGGGAGAATGTTTAACACAAATCTGAGTGTCAGGAATGGTAGATTAAAAAAACGTGGAAGATGGTTTTGAAGATCAGTTGGTGAATATGAAAAAAAAAAAAAAAATGATCCAGTAACAAAGCTAATTGAAAAATTTAGAATTTGTATTACTTGGGGGAAAAAAGCCTCTTCAGAAGAAACACAAATAAAGGAAACCAACTATAAAAAAAAGAGAGAGAGAGAGCATTCAACAACTCAGTTCAACTTCATATACTGCTATCTATTTATGCAACATGGATGAAAGGACCAACTGATAGAAAATCACCAAAAAGCTATAATCTAATTATATCGAAGACAACTCATCTGAAAATAAAGGTGATCATGGCTTTCAACTGGCCCTTGGAGCAGACTGGCATAGCAGGTCCTAAGATGATCACAGCCCCCGCCCAACTAGTTGCCTTCAGTCCCAATGAACCCTCAGCCTCCAGCAGCATCCTCCAGGAAGCATACCAACAGTAAAATTCTCTAAATGCATCCCAAAGTGAAAACGGTCTGGAAACAAGGAATTAATAGTGACTTTCCATTAACAGAATGAACGAATGAAGTTAAAGTAACAGAGTCTTCAATTTAAAAAATAATAGTCCATGAAAGTTTCCAGTTGTCCAAGCTCTCTTTGTTCTTCTCCAATCTCTTCTAAAGAATTTTATAATGCTGAGAGGCCCTATTCTGGAAAACATGAAGACTCTCAGCAAGATACATCTGAAAAATTTAAGACTGTACTTTGAATACTAACCACCATAAGCTTGGCTTAGATGTGATGGATGACATGGTAACCCGGAACAGCAGTATTCCTTTTTTCTGTACCTACCTTTGTACAAATTATCTTAGAGGTACAATTAAACTGTACTCACCTGAATCTGAATAGGAAGATTATCTTTGACTGTATTTAATAGGGTCTCTGTGGGTTTGTCTTTGCACATTAAAACCAGCTCCAAGTCCATATCATCTTTAATCAGCAAGCCTTTTGCAACCAGGCCAATCCTCATTACACCACACAATGTCCGACCACCTTGATCCCTAAAAATTAAAGTCTGAATGATTACTTTCACAGCCTACTTTCAAAACTATAACTTAATGATTACTTGGCTTTCTGGCTATCTATATAAATTGATGAGAGAACATAAATCCAGATATCCAAAATTCCACAAAAGTTAAATCTAAGCTTTAAGGCTCATGAACTATCTTCCACAAAGAACCAACAAGGAGAATATTTCAGATGATAGATCTTTCAATTCTTCATTTTATATATATATATAGCTTAGGAAAATCCAAAAGTACTGGATCCCATTAAATATCTTTTCAATTATTCAAACCTTCTCCTTTTAATCTTTTAATCATAGAATTGTGAGAAATATGAAGACTGTGTTATAATAAGAAAGAGCATCAGGTTAGAAATTAAAAGTCTTGACCTCTGCTCCTATTAGTGCCTGCTGGCTCAGTTTCTGTAACTGTAGCCAAAAAATGGCTATTGGCTACATAAGCCTTAGCTCATCCCTACTAGCTGTGTCATTCTAGGAATCCATAAAAGTTTATGGGGAAAGAGAAAATGTGATAAAAATGAAGAGCTGAGGAACCCAAAGATGATCTGCCAACACACACATTGCAAATCCAGTGGTAACTAAAAGAGCAAGCATTCAAAAATATCAAGTCATGAATAATGCATAAGAATACTGATAACATCTGTCATTGATTTTAAAATCAAAAGTTTATTGGTCCATTTCCCTCAGTCACAAGTGAAAATGTAACTAAGTGGTCATTCAACAAATAAGTAACTGTTTGATTATGGAAAACATACTCCAAATTCTCCTTCTTCAGAGGATCACACTGCAGATTAAGTACAAAAGCTGTTTAAAACCTGCTTATACGGCTTCCCCGGTGGTCCAGTGGGTAAAGAGTCCGCCCTGCACTGAAAGGGGCACCAGTTCGATCCCTGGCATGAGACAATCCCACATGCCGCGGAGCGGCTGAACCGATGTGTCCAATTATAAGTCAGCGCTCTGGAGCCCGTGCACCTGGAGCCGGTGCTCTGCAACAATGGGAGGCCCACACAGGCCAAGCAATTAACATGGATGAAAATAAATAAATGAAGGACCAATAAAAGAAGCCAAAATTAAAAAAAAAAAAAGTCTGCTTATAATCGAAAAAATAACATCTAAGCACAAACTGTGTGCCACAAATTTCATTTAGACTTTACAAAGAGACTGTATTTGAAAGACAAGAAATTTGAACCTCAAAACAGGTGATTAATTGTTCGAGTGCACAGAGAGTAAAATGGCAAAGCCTAGATTCAAACTCAACATTCAAGTCCTTTACATTATTATGGCTGCCTCCCAATTTCAGAAAAGACGTGAAGATTACAGACTTCAAGCAAGGCAACCTTCAAGTGTGACTTCAGCAGTCATGATTTGGTTAAAACAGAAAAAAGGTCATTTTAGCTGAAGGCAAAGAAATCAGCAGAGCTGGGCCCAAGTCAGGAGAGTGGAGAATCAACTGGAGAAAGCAAAGAAACAAACTGTGACAGTGGAAACAAGACAGGGAATTACAAATAATCCAGCCACAGCTCAGGACCTGGCACACCTCAGAGACTCAATAAACGTTAAAACAATGAAAAACTATAAGGGTGGAACAAGCATAAAAAGAAATCAAAAGCATTTTGAAGCAAGTGAACCAAGTATATATCGGACATTATTTGATATTAAGAACAGAGTCTGTGATCTATGATTCTTTTTTCTTCTGTATTTCTGTTCTTTCATCTTCCTCCCAAACCTAGTAACAGTTTATAAATTCCCCCTTCATAATCACCCTCAAACGCCTACCTTCAAACTGGCTTCTTTTGAGGCTCTTACTACGTCTCACCTAGACTGCCTCAATAACCTCCTCTTCACTGGCCTAACTCCTATCATCTGATCTACTGTATACAGTATGTTGCAACTGTCTTGAACAGTCTTTCAAATGCATGACAAAGATGAAATTCTGCCTGCTATTTTGCTGGTGTGCCACTGAACACTTAAATATGGGCATATTGGGAGGCAATTTAGGAGACAGCATGACTTCCTGTTTCAAACACTGGATCTACCACTTACTGTGTAGCACTGGAGAAACTACAAGTTACTTGACTCTTTTGAGTCTATTTTCTCATTTATGAAAAAAAAAAAAGGAGCAATACCTTCCTCAGAGTGGTACTAACAATATAATTTATTAATAATTAGCATAAGTAATGAACTCAGCCCAGAGCCTGGTATATATTAATAGCCCAATAAACACTAGCTATTATTCCTTAAACAGCCCCTATACATTTTCAAACCTAGACCCTTCCTGAGATTCATTTGCTTCTTCCACTTTGATAGCCTGACAAAATCCTACTCATTCTTAGGAGAAGTAACTGCTATCTCCTTCATAAAGTTTTTGTCGGCCCCAGATCCCATACATGGTCTCTCCCTGCTCTGTACTTTCACATTTTTTGTCATGGATAATCAAAGTGAAAATGTGAAGAAAAAGGTCATTTTAGCTGAAGGCAAAGAAATCAGCAGAGCTGGGCCCAAGTCAGGAGAGTGGAGAATCAACTGGAGAAAGCAAAGAAACAAACTGTGACAGTGGAAACAAGACAGGGAATTACAAATAATCCAGCCACAGCTCAGGACCTGGCACACCTCAGAGACTCAATAAACGTTAAAACAATAAAAAACTATAAGGGTGGAACAAGCATAAAAAGAAATCAAAAGCATTTTGAAGCAAGTGAACCAAGTATATATCGGACATTATTTGATATTAAGAACAGAGTCTGTGATCTATGATTCTTTTTTCTTCTGTATTTCTGTTCTTTCATCTTCCTCCCAAACCTAGTAACAGTTTATAAATTCCCCCTTCATAATCACCCTCAAACGCCTACCTTCAAACTGGCTTCTTTTGAGGCTCTTACTACGTCTCACCTAGACTGCCTCAATAACCTCCTCTTCACTGGCCTAACTCCTATCATCTGATCTACTGTATACAGTATGTTGCAACTGTCTTGAACAGTCTTTCAAATGCATGACAAAGATGAAATTCTGCCTGCTATTTTGCTGGTGTGCCACTGAACACTTAAATATGGGCATATTGGGAGGCAATTTAGGAGACAGCATGACTTCCTGTTTCAAACACTGGATCTACCACTTACTGTGTAGCACTGGAGAAACTACAAGTTACTTGACTCTTTTGAGTCTATTTTCTCATTTATGAAAAAAAAAAAAGGAGCAATACCTTCCTCAGAGTGGTACTAACAATATAATTTATTAATAATTAGCATAAGTAATGAACTCAGCCCAGAGCCTGGTATATATTAATAGCCCAATAAACACTAGCTATTATTCCTTAAACAGCCCCTATACATTTTCAAACCTAGACCCTTCCTGAGATTCATTTGCTTCTTCCACTTTGATAGCCTGACAAAATCCTACTCATTCTTAGGAGAAGTAACTGCTATCTCCTTCATAAAGTTTTTGTCGGCCCCAGATCCCATACATGGTCTCTCCCTGCTCTGTACTTTCACATTTTTTGTCATGGATAATCAAAGTGAAAATGTGAAGAAAAGTGGATTGGGGTCCGACTTGAATGTGAATTCTGACTCTACCACATATTCAGTGACCGTAAGCAAGGTAAATTTGTTACTGTGAGTCCCTTTCCCTTGGTAAGCAAATACAAACCAATGGAAATTTCTTAAGTAAGATGGGGGTGGAGTGGGGGCAATAATAATAGAGACTAGCAGATTTGTTGTAAAATAACACGAAAGGTAATCTAGTACAGTAATCAGCACTCAAATAGTAAATATTATTAACTAGCCATTATTAGTTTATTACATGCTATGTCATAATTATGATATACTTGGTCTTACCATGTAGAAGACAGCATGACTGAGCAGAGAAACTAAGTCCTAATTCAGTAATGAACTTTTAATAATGAATTTAAAAAAAAAAAACATTTATTTTATTTATTTATCTTTGGTGGGGGGCGGGAGGGGGACGGGCGGGCCACTTCTATTGGTCTTTCATTTCTCTATTTTCATCCGTCTTTGTTCTTTGGCACCTGTGGGCCTCCCATCGCGGTGGCCTCTGTTGTCTCAGAGCGCCTGCTCTGGGCGCATGCGCTCCAGAGCTCCGGCTCGGTAATTGGACGCATCGGTCCAGCAGCTCTGCAGCACATGGGATCTTCCCAGGCCAGGGCTCGAACCGGCGCCCCTTGCACTGCAAGGCGGTGTCCTTACCCACTGGACCACCAGGGAAGCCCTGAACTTTTAATAATGAATTTGAATATGAGGTACTATAAAGCAAGCAACCCCGATACAAGGAATTAATTAAAACTAAGCTAGGGCCCTCTGAAGTGCTTAGCACACTGCAGGAGCATAATTTGTGTCTATGATCAGAACAGCTCTGTTCTAGAAGCTGTGTCTGGCTCTATCTTATATAACATAGGGATATGATCATTCTGTGCCTCAAGGTAATAATCAAAATGACTTAACCCAGGAATGCTTCACAAACTGGAAACACTTTACAGAGCCTATCAAGAGTGTGAATTCGGGATTTCTTTATGGATAATCAAAGTGAAAATGTGAAGAAAAGTGGATTGGGGTCCGACTTGAATGTGAATTCTGACTCTACCACATATTCAGTGACCGTAAGCAAGGTAAATTTGTTACTGTGAGTCCCTTTCCCTTGGTAAGCAAATACAAACCAATGGAAATTTCTTAAGTAAGATGGGGGTGGAGTGGGGGCAATAATAATAGAGACTAGCAGATTTGTTGTAAAATAACACGAAAGGTAATCTAGTACAGTAATCAGCACTCAAATAGTAAATATTATTAACTAGCCATTATTAGTTTATTACATGCTATGTCATAATTATGATATACTTGGTCTTACCATGTAGAAGACAGCATGACTGAGCAGAGAAACTAAGTCCTAATTCAGTAATGAACTTTTAATAATGAATTTAAAAAAAAAAAACATTTATTTTATTTATTTATCTTTGGTGGGGGGCGGGAGGGGGACGGGCGGGCCACTTCTATTGGTCTTTCATTTCTCTATTTTCATCCGTCTTTGTTCTTTGGCACCTGTGGGCCTCCCATCGCGGTGGCCTCTGTTGTCTCAGAGCGCCTGCTCTGGGCGCATGCGCTCCAGAGCTCCGGCTCGGTAATTGGACGCATCGGTCCAGCAGCTCTGCAGCACATGGGATCTTCCCAGGCCAGGGCTCGAACCGGCGCCCCTTGCACTGCAAGGCGGTGTCCTTACCCACTGGACCACCAGGGAAGCCCTGAACTTTTAATAATGAATTTGAATATGAGGTACTATAAAGCAAGCAACCCCGATACAAGGAATTAATTAAAACTAAGCTAGGGCCCTCTGAAGTGCTTAGCACACTGCAGGAGCATAATTTGTGTCTATGATCAGAACAGCTCTGTTCTAGAAGCTGTGTCTGGCTCTATCTTATATAACATAGGGATATGATCATTCTGTGCCTCAAGGTAATAATCAAAATGACTTAACCCAGGAATGCTTCACAAACTGGAAACACTTTACAGAGCCTATCAAGAGTGTGCAACAGCTCTGGTACATATATACAATGGAATACAACACAGCTGTCAAAAGAAATGCAGAAGAATCAGCCCTAATGAGGTGGCTGGATCTAGAAACCATCATAAAAAATGCAGTCAGTCAAAAAGAGAAGGACAAGTACAATATACTAACACATATATATGGAACCTAGTAGGATGGTGATGATGGCACATGCAGTGAAGCAATGGAAAAACAGACATGGACAGTGGACATATGGCCATTCTAGGGAAGGAACAGTGGATGGGAGGTGTAAAAGAAGTAGCATGAAGGCTTGTACTATCGTATGTGAAGAAAATAGCTCTAGTCATTGCTCTGTGAGAAAAGGGGATCCTGCAGGGGTGCTGTGTGACGGTCTGGAGGGGTGGGAAGGCGGGGATATACATATGCCTAATCTGGGAACATACATATCTGTAAACAACAAAACTCTGTAAAAGTTAAAAGTAAAATAAAAGTTAAAAAAAAAAAAAGAGTGCGCACAAAGAGCACTCTATTTAAAGATACAAACAAAGCACAGAGCACATTATCTTTTAAACACCTTGACAACTCAGCAACCTGATCCAATTCAGCAAAAGTCTACTGGAGCACTTTCCAGAAGTCTGCTCAGCCTTGACAGCAAACAATAGAAGATACATTGAAAAGGTCTGAACTTTACTGAAAAATACTTAGAAACAAATAGTAAAAATAGCAAATCTTGTGTGTTTTCCCACAATAAAAAAAAAAAAAAAATTTTTTTTCAAAGGGTATAAACACATTCCAATGTACAACTTAAACAAGGAATGCAGGAATTCCCTAGCGGTCCAGTGGTCAGGACTCTGCAATTTCACTGTCATGGCCCAGGTTCAGTCCCTAGTCTACAAGTTAAGATAACAGAAGCCCTTCAGCGTGGCCAATCAATCAGTCCATTTATAAGTAAGGAATGCATAACTATGTAACTTATGCAGGGACTGGTGTACAAAGAGCTACATTATTGGATATTACTAACAACCATGAACTCTAAATTTTTTTTAAGTTCTATTTATTTTTGGCTGTGCTTTGTTGATGTGTGGGTTTAGCTGCTCTGTGGTATGTGGGATCTTTCCGGATCAGGGATCGAACCTGTGTCTCCTGCATTGGCAGACAGGTTCTTATCCACTGAGCCAAAAGGGAAGCCCCGAACTCTAAATTTTGACAGTATCTTTTTTTAAAGTCATCATATCCAATAAGAAGTGAATTACTGCCAAGAAACTTCATGCTGACAAGTCTATGACTAGATATAATGTATATATATTACCTGCAAAAAACTAACAAAGTCAAGAAAATATAGTCTTCAGCTGAAAACAGATACTAACTTTCTCTCATCTGAAGATGGAAAGGTCACATTATCTTTCAGTTGAAGAAATCAATTATCAATACCTTCCCCACTATTCTTTATCTACTTATCACACTGACTTTAAATTCAAAGGTTGAGAAAAAATGTGGTAACTTCTATCCTCAATTTACCAGTTGCAGCCAAAGTACTGTTCTTAATCCTACTAATACAATGCAGTCAAATGAGTTTCACCTTTCAAAGTGAACTATACTGTAATTCCAGTCACAGTGACATTGCTCAAAACAATAATTCTAAGCTTAGCAAAGCATAAAAAGCTTCCTAGTTCTCATTCAACTTTATCTCACTATTCTCTCATTGGTGCTATAGCACTAGGAACACTGCAATGATTGCTAAAGCGGTCTAGCTCCCATTAGGTCTTCATTCATTCAATACCCAATAAGCATTTACTATATACAAAACACTGCACTGGATCCTGTAAGTCAACAGGACAGATAAAGTCAAAAATATCTTTAGAGTTATATTCTCATGAGCTCTTTCTTCTACATCAGGAATTTTTAAACACCTGACAAAAATAACATTTTATGACTTACTCAGAGACCAAAAATTTCTGAATTTAGCAGACAAAACCAAGACACAGAAAAGATAACATAACCCCCCAAAAAAGAGAAGTTTTTTTAAAAGGGCTTGCACTCTCAAAAGGGATCCTGAATAGCTCTCTCTTCTTTTTCTTGTCTAACCATTATTCCTCTCTTAAATCTCCCTTCAAATTTAACTCAGAACAATTTCACATTTACTTCCTTGTTTGCAGTCACACAAATGAGAAAACACAAAGAACACCACATAGCAAGTATAACCCAGTGGAAAGCGACCCTAGACTTTTCTGGACACTACAAGGAAAGTGTCACAAAGGTCAGGTCATACTTACTTGGAATAGGTGTCCACAGCCTCATCCTTCTTCACTTCTGTCTCACCCTCTGCTTTTGTGCCTTTACTTGTTTCATCCAGCCAATCCGAGACATGTTTAAGAGCACACTCAACAGTAGACACCATATTCTGAACAGCTTCAAGTTCCTCCGGAGATGGATAAATTGTCGAATGCTTCACCATAACATGGCGATCATCATTGGCAAAAGATCTAATAGATCTCTGTTAGAAGGTGAAAGGAAACTATTACTTCAATAAAAGAAATGTTACCTGAAACAAATGATTTACAAACATATTGGAGTCAAGTCATAGCAAAAGTTAACATTGAGACAACAACAAAAAACTGCTCAAGAAGGAAACTAAAAATGCATCCTACTGAACTCCACATCAGAAAATTAGAGATCTTTCATTCGTCTTTTGGAAAAGTTCATACAAGTCACAATTAATACTACAGATATTCCACCTTTTAGTTGAATCTATGTGTTTTCAGTACCATACCAAAAACAGGTCATCCATATCACTTGCAAGAAACAGACACTTCCTTGTTTTGGCGGAGTATCTAGAAATTGATAGTTACTTGATCCCCAGTCACTCCTTTCCAAACTGCTGAGTATTTCTGCACTTTGAAAAATTGATATTTTGTAATATGGTAATAATATAAAATATAATGTTATGTGTGAACAAGACAGTAAAACTATGGGCCACATCAGAATATTATTTACTATTTGGCAATCAAACATTTGGTGTGAAGCTTTAATTTTTAAAACAGATTAGTAGGAGTAATTCCAGATTCCAGAATGGGGAAAATACATATCATAAAAGAATTAATTTCCCAAACTTTACAAATGTATTCACATTCTCAAAAAGAAAAAAAAAAAAATTCCACCAAGATAGATTTTACTACTTAACAAAAATAATTATAAAGTTCATGGCAGGGGGATCAATGAGAATACTAAGAACTATTCTACAAAGGTGGATGGGTTCTACCATTATGCTAAGATATCAAAATTTTAAAAAACAGTAATCAAAATGACATGCTGGCCCAGAAATCAGTGGAGCAGATTAGCACCTAGAAATAGAATGAATTTCATGAAAATTTAATAGAGTAGATTCTTCACACTCATGAGTCACATATCCAAAAAATCTTTTGAATAATTCCAATTTACAAATACCATGAAGACACTTATACCAGTACACAGCAAAATGAACAAGGGAAATCTGGTGAATTTCCATAAAGCCAAAAGTTTTTTTTTTTTTTTTAAGATTTTTTTTTTTCTCCATTATGCCTCTTTTATTTTTGTATTTCTTTTCGTCCATCTTTTATTCTTTGGCATGTGTGGGCCTCCCATTGCAGTGGCCTCTGTCACTGCAGAACACCGGGTCTGGGTGCTTTTGCTCCAGAGCACTGGCTCACAACTGGACACATCGGTCCAGCCGCTCCAAGGCACGCAGGATCTTCCCAGGCCAGGGATTGAACCAGTGCTCCCGCACTGCAAGGCAGACTCTCCACACACTAGACCACCAGGGAAGCCCCAAGTCAAAAGTATTTTAGTGTCTCAGGGCTTCCAGGTGGCTCAGTGGTATAAAGAACCCACCTGCCAATGCAGGAGACACAGGTGCAATTCCTGAGTCAGGAAGATTCTTTGGAGGAGGAAATGGTAACTCACTCCAATTTTCTTGCCTGGGAAATCCAAAGGACAAAGGAGCGTGGTGGGTCACAGTTCATGGGTCACATGGAGTCAGACAAAACTAACTCCCTGAACAATAACAATGGTATCCAACTGACATGAAATTATGTGGTATCAGACAGTACATATTTTAGATTTTTGGAGAGTTTTCTGGGGTTTTTCTTTTTCTTTGGCCGCATGCACGGCATGCAGGATCTCAGTTCCTCAACAAGGGATCGAATCCGTGGCCCCAGCAGTAGAATCATGAAGTCTTAACCACTAGACTGCTAGATAAGTCCCTAAGTAACTTTTCAATCACTTCATGACAAATGTATTCACATTCTCAAAAAGAAAAAAAAAAAAATTCCACCAAGATAGATTTTACTACTTAACAAAAATAATTATAAAGTTCATGGCAGGGGGATCAATGAGAATACTAAGAACTATTCTACAAAGGTGGATGGGTTCTACCATTATGCTAAGATATCAAAATTTTAAAAAACAGTAATCAAAATGACATGCTGGCCCAGAAATCAGTGGAGCAGATTAGCACCTAGAAATAGAATGAATTTCATGAAAATTTAATAGAGTAGATTCTTCACACTCATGAGTCACATATCCAAAAAATCTTTTGAATAATTCCAATTTACAAATACCATGAAGACACTTATACCAGTACACAGCAAAATGAACAAGGGAAATCTGGTGAATTTCCATAAAGCCAAAAGTTTTTTTTTTTTTTTTAAGATTTTTTTTTTTCTCCATTATGCCTCTTTTATTTTTGTATTTCTTTTCGTCCATCTTTTATTCTTTGGCATGTGTGGGCCTCCCATTGCAGTGGCCTCTGTCACTGCAGAACACCGGCTCTGGGTGCTTTTGCTCCAGAGCACTGGCTCACAACTGGACACATCGGTCCAGCCACTCCAAGGCACGCAGGATCTTCCCAGGCCAGGGATTGAACCAGTGCTCCCCGCACTGCAAGGCAGACTCTCCACACACTAGACCACCAGGGAAGCCCCAAGTCAAAAGTATTTTAGTGTCTCAGGGCTTCCAGGTGGCTCAGTGGTATAAAGAACCCACCTGCCAATGCAGGAGACACAGGTGCAATTCCTGAGTCAGGAAGATTCTTTGGAGGAGGAAATGGTAACTCACTCCAATTTTCTTGCCTGGGAAATCCAAAGGACAAAGGAGCGTGGTGGGTCACAGTTCATGGGTCACATGGAGTCAGACAAAACTAACTCCCTGAACAATAACAATGGTATCCAACTGACATGAAATTATGTGGTATCAGACAGTACATATTTTAGATTTTTGGAGAGTTTTCTGGGGTTTTTCTTTTTCTTTGGCCGCATGCACGGCATGCAGGATCTCAGTTCCTCAACAAGGGATCGAATCCGTGGCCCCAGCAGTAGAATCATGAAGTCTTAACCACTAGACTGCTAGATAAGTCCCTAAGTAACTTTTCAATCACTTCATGACATTTACTCATATCCCCAAATAATTAACAAGAAAGCAAAAGAGCCATATGACAAAGTGGACATGCCAGATTGTTCTAAGTATTATAATTTAATTAATGTGCTCTTAAAAGAAAAACTTCTACTAATACTTTAGTTCTGGATGGTGGAGAAAAATGTTAACTGGAAATTTTCTCCATCATTTAGCTTTATGATGAGTTACTAAGTTACTTAGTCCTGCACACTGGCATACCTTAGGAAATTTATGTAATGCTATGTAACAAATAACCTAAGACTACTTGGCATTTCACAAATAACATAACACTGCCAATATTAAATTCAAAAATCTACTGGACGCAACAAGAAAAACATTATAAAACAATAATGAAAGAACTGAATTTATGAAATTACCACCCTTCAAAGAGGAAAGCTATCTTATTTACCCAAGTAAGCTGCAAACTGATTTTTTTATTAAAAAGTTAAATTGGAAAAAGTTTGCAGAAACAGAAAGTTCACATTCAAACATGAGATCTAAGGCAAAGTAACAGGAGAAACTGGAAAACATCTACTGACCAACTAACTACATAAACACAAAAAATTTCTATACCAGACATCTAAGCCACATTTTAAATGAATAAACTAGAAAAAGAATTTTCATCAACTATGACAAGTAATATATATAAAGCATTTCTTTAAGCAGTAAGAATATCAAGACTGTAATAGACAAATAAGCTGAAGAGGCAAACAATTCATATGGGAAGAAACGTTTAAGAAGAGTGTCATTTTTCACAGCTCACCATAAAACTAATTGACACCCTGGGGGTCCAGTGGTTAAGAGTCTGCCTTCCAATGCAGGGGACTTGGAGCTCGATCCCTGGTTGGCGAACTAAGACCCTTGTAATTGGACATACTGGTCCAGCTGCTCTGCGGCACATGGGATCTTCCTTGGCCAGGGATTGAACCGATGCCCCTTGTACTGCAAGGTGGACTCTACCCACTGGACCACCAGGAAGCCCTGTCATAAGTTTAAAGTGAATGCTTTATACATTTTATTTGCTTCTTTCTCTTCCTAATCCCAAATTCTTTATCTACCACCTATAATTTCTTGCTTGGGAAGAATAAAAAAATTGCTGTTAAGATGATTGATAGGCTAGTATTCCTTACAGCTAAAAGCATCTGAAGTTCGACTTCTGCACCCTTTGAACCCATAAAGAATTTCTACTGGGATCAAGTCCAAGCAATTATCACTGGAGTGGTGGTGGTGTTATTTTTTTGACTTTTTAATTTTATACTGGAGCATCGTTGATTAGCAATGTTGTGTTAATGGACTACCCTGGTGATCCAACAGGTAAGAATCTGCCTGTCAATGCAGAGGACATGGGTTTGATCCCTGGTCTAGGAAGATCCCACATGCGACTGGACAACTAAGCCTGTATACTACAACTACTGAGCCTTTGCCCTAGGGGCCCCAAGCCTCAACTATTGAAGCTGGAAAGCCTAGAGCCTATGCTTGGCAACAAGAGAAGCCACCACCATGGGAAGCCCATGCACTGAAACCAGAGAATGCCCACACACAGGAATGAAGATCCAGCACAGCCAAAAGTAAAAATTAAAAACAAAAACAAACAAACAAAAACTAAATGACAGAGAAAGTGTATCCAGGGTGAACATTTTTCCCACCATCCAAAACTAAAATATCAGTAGAGTTCCTTCTTTAAAGAGCAAGTCAACAAAGCTGCTAGAACAAACCCTAGAACAAATTTTTTTCAAATCAAATCTCATTTAAAACAAAGCAAAAAAAAGGCATCAACTATGACAAGTAATATATATAAAGCATTTCTTTAAGCAGTAAGAATATCAAGACTGTAATAGACAAATAAGCTGAAGAGGCAAACAATTCATATGGGAAGAAACGTTTAAGAAGAGTGTCATTTTTCACAGCTCACCATAAAACTAATTGACACCCTGGGGGTCCAGTGGTTAAGAGTCTGCCTTCCAATGCAGGGGACTTGGAGCTCGATCCCTGGTTGGCGAACTAAGACCCTTGTAATTGGACATACTGGTCCAGCTGCTCTGCGGCACATGGGATCTTCCTTGGCCAGGGATTGAACCGATGCCCCTTGTACTGCAAGGTGGACTCTACCCACTGGACCACCAGGGAAGCCCCTGTCATAAGTTTAAAGTGAATGCTTTATACATTTTATTTGCTTCTTTCTCTTCCTAATCCCAAATTCTTTATCTACCACCTATAATTTCTTGCTTGGGAAGAATAAAAAAATTGCTGTTAAGATGATTGATAGGCTAGTATTCCTTACAGCTAAAAGCATCTGAAGTTCGACTTCTGCACCCTTTGAACCCATAAAGAATTTCTACTGGGATCAAGTCCAAGCAATTATCACTGGAGTGGTGGTGGTGTTATTTTTTTGACTTTTTAATTTTATACTGGAGCATCGTTGATTAGCAATGTTGTGTTAATGGACTACCCTGGTGATCCAACAGGTAAGAATCTGCCTGTCAATGCAGAGGACATGGGTTTGATCCCTGGTCTAGGAAGATCCCACATGCGACTGGACAACTAAGCCTGTATACTACAACTACTGAGCCTTTGCCCTAGGGGCCCCAAGCCTCAACTATTGAAGCTGGAAAGCCTAGAGCCTATGCTTGGCAACAAGAGAAGCCACCACCATGGGAAGCCCATGCACTGAAACCAGAGAATGCCCACACACAGGAATGAAGATCCAGCACAGCCAAAAGTAAAAATTAAAAACAAAAACAAACAAACAAAAACTAAATGACAGAGAAAGTGTATCCAGGGTGAACATTTTTCCCACCATCCAAAACTAAAATATCAGTAGAGTTCCTTCTTTAAAGAGCAAGTCAACAAAGCTGCTAGAACAAACCCTAGAACAAATTTTTTTCAAATCAAATCTCATTTAAAGAAGTATCTTCAAATTTGCTAAACAACATATTTCAAACAGACTAATGATTAAAATTATTTTTGTGCTTTTCCCCACACTTATCTTTTTTAAGCCTTTTCTTCTCAGTTACATTTAGAGAAAAATTCATACAACATCCTTCAGAACCAAAATATGAGGCAAAAAATTCACATTTTATAAATTAAAAAATTAGGCACCAAAGATTATGACATCATCTAATATCTCAAATTCAATTTAAGCATGACCTTCCACAAAAAGTAAGGTTTCCAGGATATTCAGTTCAGTGGCCCAATACACTCAATATTTGACCAAATTATTTTAAAGCCAAAAGCAAGTAAAAAAAACAAAGGGCGGGGGTGTCTTTTTGGGGTGAATTACTCACATATTTTATGAACTCCAAATCCTTCAAATTATTACTTAAAAAACTGATTTAGGACTTTAACTTTCCATGGGAAAAAACACTTGAGTTTCAGGTAGAAGGCTAGAGAAAAATTACATAATTTCAAGATCAAGGTCACCTTAGCCATTTGTATTAGTTTGCTAATGCCAGTTTTATTAGAAAATATTATTTATGAGCATTCCCTCCTTTATATTAAATAATTTATGACCTGCAGGCTCATGAGGCTCCATCTTGTGGTTTAAAGGGCTCATAATAAATCTGAACTCATTCGCTTTGCTTATATGGTAGAATGGCATCTTTAGCTGATGCACTGAAGCCAAGAATTAACACCACTGTTCTTTACTTGCCATCACAGTTAACAGTTTCAACTTTAAATGACTGAGCTCTTTGTCATAAATAATAACCTACCATGGTTTTCTATTGTTCTTTAGCTTCTTCTTCCGATCCTTTCCCCTCTTTCTTGTCGTCTTCACTAGACACTGTTTTGTGTGACAGTACCTCCTCATAAGCCTGAGTCCCCTGATGGCTCAGAGTCAATATGGCAAAGATATCTGAAGACTTGTTTCCTAGAGTACACTTGTAAGAGAAGAAGAAAAACAACTTTTCAAAAATCCTTATTTACGATTAGTTTCAAATCAGACGGTCAAACCCATAAACATGTTACTCACTAAACAACATCATCTTTATAGAGGAAAATTATTTTAAACAAAAAGTTAAAACAACCTTTGAAGGCCTGGGCCTAAGAGCCTAAGTGATATGGCTAGATAAACAACCCTTTTGGTAGCCACAAAGTGGCAGTTGGCTGACTTGTGCTCAATGAGATGACTACATTAACAAACACAGATTCAACACACAAGTACAACCAGAAAAGGTAATACCACTGTTGGTGGAGAAAGTGTTGCAATTAACCATGAGATTTTCAATAGCAATCCGCATTAGTCAGGCCTATCTGAAAAGTAGATAAGGACATCTGGAAATACAACACTTTTGCTTATAACCATGAAGCTTTTCCATTTGATACTGCCATCAGACTTACATGTTGGAACAATCTCTTCTTTAATCATTTCAGGCCTAAAATTCCAAATACTTTTTTTTGGCTCTGCTCTCCCAACTCCCACGAGACCCTAGTCCCCTCTCAACCTATATGCACCGCTATACCACACTCCAGAATATTCACTCAATCCTTATTTCATTACCCATGGGTGACTCTCACCAGAATCCCACAGTATAGTTCTGCCAAGAGGCCTAATACTCAATTATATTACCCCTTTGTTTCACTTTTATGAGATTTTATTCCAGATATGGTAAAAAGAAGCTCTTCTGAGCACTGGTGAAGTCCCTATATATTATAAAGCCAGCTATAAAAAAAGAAAAAAAAAAAACTGGAAACCATTAAAATAAAATATATGCATTGTATGGGTATGAGAAGTAATATACACCACAGAATATAAATACCCAGAAGAAACAGCTTCCTCTTCATCTCAATTTTGTGTGTGTTATGTGCTCAGTCATGTCTGACTCTTTGCAATCCCATGGACTGTAGCCCACTAGGCTCCTTTGTCCATGTAATTCTACAGGCAAGAAAACTTTCTTTAAAATTTTCCTTTAATAAGGAAATCCCCTTTTTAACTTTTGTCTACAATAATTTCCTAACAGTGACTCTCTTAAAGACAAGAGATCCTGGGCTTCCCCTGGTGGTCCAGTGGATAAGGACACCGCCTTGCAGTGCAAGGGGCGCCGGTTCGAGCCCTGGCCTGGGAAGATCCCACGTGCCGCGGAGCGGCTGGACGGATGTGTCCAATCAACGAGCCGGAGCTCTGGAGTGCATGCGCCCAGAGTCAGCACTCGGCGACGACAGACGCCACCGCGATGGGAGGCCCACAGGTGCCAAAGAACAAAGACAGATGAAAAATAGAGAAATAAAAGACCAACAGAAGTGGTCCGCCCGCTCCCCTTCCTCCTCAACCCCCGCCCAAAAATAAAATAAATAAATAAATCTTTTAAAAAAAAAAAAAAAGAAAAGAGATCCTTTTTGAATTTTTAGGACTAGTAAAGTTTAAGATGCCATTTAACTCTCCCCATACTACAAATGAAGAAAAGAGATCCACATTCATAGTCAAATGATACTCAGTTGTAACCTACATGCAACACAATTCACATCTTATAACCAACTTCCCTGAGTCTGACTTACAAAATCCACCTGAAATAAGTGAAGATTGAGTTTTTTACATTATGTAACAACTAATTATGGGAAGATTATGGGTAGGAGAAGGAGGCAACAGAGAATGAGATGGCATCATCAACTCAACAGACATGAGTTTGAGAAAACTCTAGAAGATAATGAAGGACAGGGAAGTCTGGTATGCTGCAGTCCACGGGGTTACAAAGAGTCAGACAAAAATGAGCAACTGAACAACTACTAATAGATGAAACTTCCTTTGATTACTCCATATATCAAATCAAGGTAAAGAGGGCATCCTTTTATACAACAAAGAAACAAACTAAAACATGATCCATGGTTAAGAGACATCTCAAAGACCCTCCTGTCACTAAAATTATATCTTTTGTGTAAAGATCATACTATAGAATTTAGAGTCTTTGGCATTCCCCAGTCCCAACCCTATTCCAATTCTAGAGGATTCAACCATTCAGTATTTGGCTGTGAATCCTGCAACCAAAGATTGCTGCACATTTACATGAGAATTGAAAACAAAATCCACAAACTGCTCTCTATAAAAAAATAAAACTAGTAAGTCAAACATATTAAGAAAATTGATTGAAAACAGAAAAAGAGGGAAGAATGCTAAGTAAAAGCTGATGTAGTGGGACTTTGATGGTGGTCTAGCGGTTAAGAATCGACTTTGCAAAGCAGGGGATGCAGGTTCAATCTCTGGTCAGAGAACTAAGATCTCACATGCTGTGGAGCAACTGAGCCAAAGTGCTGCAACTACTGAGCCTGAGTGTTCTGCCTGTGTACCACAACTAAGACCAAATGCAATCAAATAAAAAAAACTTTTTTTTTAAAGTTGATGTAGTAGATAAATTATCGGTCACCAACAGCACTTTTCAGTCACTAGTATGGAAAATAACCACCCTACCCGTACATCAAGAAGCTCTGGACCCATATTTGCCATTTGTGTTCAATAGTTTTGGAAATCCTAGCTACAGCAATCAGAGAGGAAAAAGAAATAAAAGGAAACTAAATTGGAAAGGAAGAAGTAAACCTGTCACTGTTTGCAGATGGCAAGGTACTATACATGGAAAACCCTAAATATGTCACCAGAAAAACTATCAGATTGGTACAAAAGTAGGAGTATTGCCTGCACTGTTAATATTTGCCATTTGATATGGAATATATTCTTAAATAAATGTTGTGATCTTATACATCATTTTATTGCACATTTCTCATTTTATGTTTCTTGCTAGTACTTATTACTTGCTATTTATTTTACATTTATCTTAGACTATGGAAATGATGTTAGACAAAAGGCAAATTCATGCAATTTTCTTATTTGAGTTCAATATGGGTTGTTAAGCAACAGAAACAACTCACAATATCAGCAATGCATTTGGCCCCGGAACTGCTAACATACATACTGTGCAATGTTGGTCTAAGAAGTTTTGCAAAGCTGATGAGAGCCTTGAAGATGAGAAGTGTAGTGGCTGGTCATCAGAAGTTGACAACAACCAACTGAGAGCCTGATCATTGAAGCTGATCCCCTTAAAACTACACGAGAAGTTGCCAAAGAACTCATTCTACAGTCATTCAGCATTTGAAGCAAACTGCAAAGGCAAAATCCACAAACTGCTCTCTATAAAAAATAAAACTAGTAAGTCAAACATATAAAAAATTATTAAAAAAAACAGAAAAAGAGGGAAGAATGCTAAGTAAAAGCTGATGTAGTGGGACTTTGATGGTGGTCTAGCGGTTAAGAATCGACTTTGCAAAGCAGGGGATGCAGGTTCAATCTCTGGTCAGAGAACTAAGATCTCACATGCTGTGGAGCAACTGAGCCAAAGTGCTGCAACTACTGAGCCTGAGTGTTCTGCCTGTGTACCACAACTAAGACCAAATGCAATCAAATAAAAAAAACTTTTTTTTTAAAGTTGATGTAGTAGATAAATTATCGGTCACCAACAGCACTTTTCAGTCACTAGTATGGAAAATAACCACCCTACCCGTACATCAAGAAGCTCTGGACCCATATTTGCCATTTGTGTTCAATAGTTTTGGAAATCCTAGCTACAGCAATCAGAGAGGAAAAAAAATAAATAAAAGGAAACTAAATTGGAAAGGAAGAAGTAAACCTGTCACTGTTTGCAGATGGCAAGGTACTATACATGGAAAACCCTAAATATGTCACCAGAAAAACTATCAGATTGGTACAAAAGTAGGAGTATTGCCTGCACTGTTAATATTTGCCATTTGATATGGAATATATTCTTAAATAAATGTTGTGATCTTATACATCATTTTATTGCACATTTCTCATTTTATGTTTCTTGCTAGTACTTATTACTTGCTATTTATTTTACATTTATCTTAGACTATGGAAATGATGTTAGACAAAAGGCAAATTCATGCAATTTTCTTATTTGAGTTCAATATGGGTTGTTAAGCAACAGAAACAACTCACAATATCAGCAATGCATTTGGCCCCGGAACTGCTAACATACATACTGTGCAATGTTGGTCTAAGAAGTTTTGCAAAGCTGATGAGAGCCTTGAAGATGAGAAGTGTAGTGGCTGGTCATCAGAAGTTGACAACAACCAACTGAGAGCCTGATCATTGAAGCTGATCCCCTTAAAACTACACGAGAAGTTGCCAAAGAACTCATTCTACAGTCATTCAGCATTTGAAGCAAACTGCAAAGGCAAAAAGGCTTGATAAGTGCTCATGAGTTGACCAAAAATCCAAAAAAATCATTTTGAAGTGTTGTGTTAATGTACACAACAACAAACCGTTTCTCAATCAGATTATGATGTGCAGTGAAAAATGGATTTTATACGACAACCAGCAACAACCAGCGCAATGGCTGGACCAAGAAGTTCCAAAGTCATTCCCAAAGCCAATACTTGCACCAAAAATTGGTCACAGTCACTGTTGATGGTCTGCAGCCCATGTGACCCACTATACCTTTTTGAATCCCAGTAAAACCATTACATCTAGTAAGTATGCTCAGCAAATCAAGACACACTGAAAACTACAAGGCCTTCATCCAGCACTGGTCAACAGAAAGGGCCCAATTCTTCATGAAAATACCCAACCATAATTGCACAATAACACTTCAAAAGCTGAACAAATTGGGCTATTAAGTTTTGCTTCATCTGCCATATTCATGTAACCTCTAACCAACTGACAACCACTTCTTTAAGCATCTCAACAATTTTTTGCAGGGAAATTGTTTTCACAACCAGGAGGAGACAGAAAATGCTTTCAAAGAGTTCGCTGAGGGGCTTCCCTGGTGGCCCAGTGGGTAAGGACACCGCCTTGTAGTGCAAGGGGCGCCGGTTTGATCCCTGGCCTGGGAAGATCCCACGTGCCGCGGAGCGGCTAGACCAATGTGTCCAACTACCGAGCCAGCACTCTGGAGTGCATGCACCCAGAGCCGGTGCTCTGCAGTGAGAGAGGCCACTGTAATGGGAGGCCCACACAGGCCAAAGAACAAAGATGGATGAAAATAAATGAAAGACCAATAGAAGTGGCCAAAAAAAAGTACTTTAGAAAAAAAAAGAAGAGTTCATTGAATCCTGAACCATGGATTTTTACACTATGGAAATAACCTTATTTTGTCACTGGCAAAATGTGTTGACTGTAAGGGTGCCTATTTTAATTATTAATAAAAGATTTGTTTGAGCGTAATTATAATTTAAAACTACACGAGAAGTTGCCAAAGAACTCATTCTACAGTCATTCAGCATTTGAAGCAAACTGCAAAGGCAAAAAGGCTTGATAAGTGCTCATGAGTTGACCAAAAATCCAAAAAAATCATTTTGAAGTGTTGTGTTAATGTACACAACAACAAACCGTTTCTCAATCAGATTATGATGTGCAGTGAAAAATGGATTTTATACGACAACCAGCAACAACCAGCGCAATGGCTGGACCAAGAAGTTCCAAAGTCATTCCCAAAGCCAATACTTGCACCAAAAATTGGTCACAGTCACTGTTGATGGTCTGCAGCCCATGTGACCCACTATACCTTTTTGAATCCCAGTAAAACCATTACATCTAGTAAGTATGCTCAGCAAATCAAGACACACTGAAAACTACAAGGCCTTCATCCAGCACTGGTCAACAGAAAGGGCCCAATTCTTCATGAAAATACCCAACCATAATTGCACAATAACACTTCAAAAGCTGAACAAATTGGGCTATTAAGTTTTGCTTCATCTGCCATATTCATGTAACCTCTAACCAACTGACAACCACTTCTTTAAGCATCTCAACAATTTTTTGCAGGGAAATTGTTTTCACAACCAGGAGGAGACAGAAAATGCTTTCAAAGAGTTCGCTGAGGGGCTTCCCTGGTGGCCCAGTGGGTAAGGACACCGCCTTGTAGTGCAAGGGGCGCCGGTTTGATCCCTGGCCTGGGAAGATCCCACGTGCCGCGGAGCGGCTAGACCAATGTGTCCAACTACCGAGCCAGCACTCTGGAGTGCATGCACCCAGAGCCGGTGCTCTGCAGTGAGAGAGGCCACTGTAATGGGAGGCCCACACAGGCCAAAGAACAAAGATGGATGAAAATAAATGAAAGACCAATAGAAGTGGCCAAAAAAAAGTACTTTAGAAAAAAAAAGAAGAGTTCATTGAATCCTGAACCATGGATTTTTACACTATGGAAATAACCTTATTTTGTCACTGGCAAAAATGTGTTGACTGTAAGGGTGCCTATTTTAATTATTAATAAAAGATTTGTTTGAGCGTAATTATAATTTAAAAATCACAGTCAGAAACCGCAATTACCTTTGCACCAACCTAATATTAGAACTCATCAATGAATTTAGTAAAGTTGCAGAATACAAAATTAATACAGAAACCCTTTGCATTTCTATATACTAATAATGAAGTACCAGAATGAGAAATTAAGGAAACAATCCCATTCACCACTGCATCAAAAAAAAAAAAAGACAATACCTCAGAATAAACCTGCCTAAGTAGGCAAAAGATCTGTACTCTGTAAGACACTGATGAAAGAAACTGAAGATGATACAACCAGATGGAAAGACATACCATGTTGTTAGACTGGAAGAAGCAATGCTGTTAAAATGACTATACCACCCAAGGCAACTATAGATTCAATTTCAATTTCTATCAAATGACTAATAACATTTTTCACAAAACTAGAACAACAAAAAAAATTTTAATTCATGTGGAAACACAAAAGATCCCAACTAGCCAAAACAATCTTGAGAAAGAACAGAGTTGGAGGAATCAAGCTCCCTAACTTAAGACTATACTACAAATCTACAGTAATCAGTATGAGACTGTCACAAAAACAGACACATAGATCAATGGAACAGGACAGAGAGCCCAGAAGTAAACCCATTCACTAATGTATGAAAAAGGAGGTTTATTCAGTGGTGAAAAGTGTCTCTCTCGAATAAGTGGTGCTGAGAAAACTGGACAGCTTCATGTAAAATAATAAAATTAGAATATTCTCTAACACAGTACACAAAAGTTAATCAAATGGACTAAAGACCTAAATGTATCACCAGATAGTATAAAACTCCAAGAGGTAGGACACTCTAATATAAATTACAGCAGTGGTTTTTTGGATCTGTATCCTCAAGTAATGGAAATACAAGCAAAAATAAACAAGTAGGACCTAATTAAACTTAAAAAACTTTTGAACAGCAAAGGAAACCATCAACAAAAAGACAACCTACTGAACAGAAGAGAATATACTCAAATCACTAGATCAATAAGGGATTAATATCTAACATATATACATAGTCATACAACTCAACATCAAACAAACAAACAACCTAACTTAAAAGTCAACAGAAAAACTGAATAGACATTTTCCTAGAGAGAAAATGCAGATAGGTCAATGGCATACGAAAAGATGTTCAACACAGCTAATCACCAGTGAAATGCAAATGAAAACCACAATGATATACCTTATCACACCTGTCAGAATGACTGACATTAAAAAGAACACAAATAACCTATGTTGGCAAGAATGCGGAAAAAGAGGAAACTTTGAACACTGTTGCTGGGAATGTAAATTGGTTCAGCCACTGTGGAAAACAGTATGAAGGTTTCTTAAAAAACTAAAACTATAACTACCGTAAGATCCAGTAATCCCACTCCTCGGAGTATATCTGAAAAAAAACAAAGCACTAACTCAAAAAGATACATGCTTTTCAATGTTCATAGCAGCACTGTCTACAATTGCCAAGGTACGGAAACAACTCAGATGCCATCAACAGATGAATGGATAAAAAAGATGTGGCATAGACATACAATGGAATACCATAAAAAGGAACAAATTTTTGCCCGTTGCAGCACCACTTACAGGGCATTATGCTAAGTGAAATAAATCAGAAAAAGACTAAAACTGTATGGTATCACTTATATGTGAAATCTATAAAAATGCAACAAACCAGTGAAAATAACAAAAGCAGCAGCAGACTCAGAGAATAAACTAGGTATTACTGGTAGGCCAAAACAGTGGTGGGCAGTAGGAGGTGCAAACTATTTGGTGTAAAATAGGCCACAAAGATGTATCACACAACATGGAAAATATCAATAGTTTATAATAACTATAAATGGAGTGTTACCTTTTTAAACTATATAAAAAATTAAAAATAAAAAAAATTTTAAAACAGCTCTGAGAACTTCAAGGTATTATAGTATAGTGCAATAATTCAAGATTCGTAATCAAATTCTGTCAATTCTATAAGAGGAACTTAGAAATCATCTGGGGACTTCCCTGGTTGTCCAGTGGTTATGAATCGGCCTGCCAATGGAGAGGACACAGGTTTGATCCTTGGTCCAGGAGGATCCCACATGCCACAGAGTAACTAAGCTCATGAGCCACAACTACTGAAATTCACATGCCTACAGCAAGGCTCCCTAACAAGAGAAGTCACCTCAATGAGAGGCCCATGCATCACAATGAAGAGGAGCTCCCACTTGCTGCAACTAGAAAAAGACTGCACACAGCAAAGAAGACCCAATGTAGCAAAAATAAGTTATTTTTTTTGAAAAAGAAATCATCTGACCCAACTCCACCCACTTCCTCAGTTTAAAGTAAACTACAGTCTGAGATATTAAGGAAGTCACATAACTTACCAAGGACAAAGCCAGGTGCAAAACCTAAGTCATACTCCAATGATTTTTCTCTACTATATCAAACTGAAAAAAAATTATATTTGGTAGACTGTGAGTTGACAGAAACTGCAACACAGGGTTTCTTCGTGGCTCAGTGGTAAAGAGTCCACCAGCCAAGTCAGGAGACATGGGTTGAATCCCTAATCCGGGAGGATCCCATATGCCACTGAACAATTAAGCTCACGTGCCAGAACTACTGTGCTCAAGAGCCCGAGCGTCTCTACTACTAAGCACACCCACTATAGAGTCAGCTCCACTACTAGAGTAGTGTCTATAATGAGAAGCCTGAACACTGCAACTCAAAGAGTAGCTCCGACTCATCACACCTAGAGAAAAAGGCCTGTGCAGCAACGAAGATCTAGGACAGCCGAAACTACATAAAAAATTTTAAAAAAGAAACCTGAACACATTTTTCAAGTTTCTCTCTCTAAAAAATAACTTAGCAGATAAAACTCTGGCCCTAAAATTTAAAAAAATAAAATAAAATTCTCCATTTACTAGCTCTGTGATTTTCAAAAGTTATATGACTCAGAAAATCACTTTATTTCTTTAGGCCTCAGTCTCCTTAATCTACATGATTATCTATACAATAATCACTACTGATTAGCAGCTTATAGTTATGGGACTCATTTTGTACCAGGTACTATTCTAGGATCTTTTGAGACATTAATCTAGTCCTCACAAAAACCTTGAAAACTCCATTTAACATATAAGGAAATCAGAGCATACAGAGGTAATCTAAGTAAAATCACAAAGCAAAAGTACACAGTAGAGCCAAGATTCAAGTCTATGTACTCACTCTCAATAGTTACGCTCTAGAGGCACTTACACTTACATTCATGAACAAACTTTAAGTATTTCCAAAAAATATGCCTATGTGAATTACAAAGGCCATACAGGACACAGGCTTTGGAGTCAGGCCTAGATTCAAGTACCAGCTTTGTCACTTCACATCTCCTAACCAGAATTTTCTCACCTGTGCAACAGGGGTGAATTACATATTTACTTCAAACTAAATGAGACAGGTAAATTACTAAAAATACTTAAAAATATCTGATGTGTGTATAGTATACATTTAATATGTGGCTTGAGAAGGGAAAAAAAATCCTCAAAAGTGAAATAAAGTGTTTTTTGTTGTTGTTAGTTCCTGTCTTTTATTAACCAATATACAATTACTTGTCTTCTGGTTTGTTAAAACAATAGGTCAGACAATATCTGCCACAATAATGTCTGTCAAAGTGACTGGCCATAAAAACTCCAGCACCACATTTATCTGAAGGACAGTCTCAGCGAAGACAACTGATTTTGCCATTCTCATCCACCTTCTTTCTCTTACGCTTGTTCTTCTTGGGAGTGGTGCAAGACTTCTTTCTTTTCTTAGCGCCACCACGAAGTATCGACACAAGATGAAGAGTGGACTCCTTTTGAATACTGTAGTCAGAGTACGTACATCTTCCAGTTGCCTGCCAGCAAAGATCAGTCTCTGCTGGTCAGGAGGAATTCCTTCCTTATCCTGGATCTTGGCCTTTACATTCTCTATTGTATCTAAGGGCTCGACCTTGAGAGTGATGGTCTTCCCCGTTGGGGTCTTCATGAAAATCTGCATCTTGGTGGCAGTTCCACCGCAGTTGGCAGATACAAAAAGAAGTGTTTTTTATTACATCAGATATATGTACATTTCTCTGACAACTAGAGCTCAGAAAAATGCTAGCTGTGCTCTACTTATTAATAGTTGTATGCAGTTTTTTATTAACTAGTGTTCTTTCAATAGACATTATTTTTAAGAGCAGGCTGAAGGTGTAAAGAAAAACTGAGTGAGAAATAAAAGAATTCCATATATACCTTCTCCCTAACACACACACACACACACACACACAATTTTCCCTATTATTAACATCTTGCATTAGTGTAGTAAATTTGTTACAATCAATGAATCAATATTAATACAATATTACGAACTAATAAAGTCCACAGTTTACATGAGGGTTTATTCTTTGTGTTCTATATTCTCTGAGTCTTGACAAAGGGCTATGATATGGACCTACCAACACAGAATCATCCAAAACAGTTCCACACCCTTAAAAATCCCACCATGGGCTTCCCCTGGTGGTCCAGTGGGTAAGGACACCACCTTGCAGTGTAAGGGGCGCCGGTTCCATCCCTGGCCTGGGAAGATCCCACGTGCCGTGGAGCGGCAGGACAGATGTGTCCAATTACCGAGCCGGAGCTCTGGAGCGCATGCGCCCAGAGCCGGCGCTCAGCAACAACAGACGTCACCGCCATGGGAGGCCCACAGGAGCCAAGGAACAAAGACGGATGAAAATAGACAAATGAAAGACCAACGGAAGTGGCCCGCCTGTTCCCCTCCCTCCCCAACCCAACCCCCACCCAAAAATAAATAAATAAATAAATCTTTAAAAAAAAAAAAAAATCCCACCATGTGTTTGAAGCCTTGCAACACTGGGCTCAGGCCAAAAGATCCCTTCTCAGTTAATAGTAGAAACTAAGATGGCAGGATGGCTGCAGTCCGAACATAAAATGCACGGTGCAAGCTGGCTAGGTCAAACACTTACTATCAGTGAGCAGGATGGAAAAAATACCATCAAGTAACCAGTCCAAGGAAATGGTAACAAGAAAACATATCTCCACATTGAAAGCACACGTTAGCTCTGCCCTGTTCCTGACAATAGGGACGAGTGACAGTACTGTATCTGCCAGCTAGATGACTCATTTGGTTAAAGAACCAATAGTTCAGTGCATCTCAATAAGTCTTCACTGAGCATCTAAGTGCCAATGTTTTAGGTACTTAGAATGGATCAGTGAACACAATAGACAAAAATCTCCACCCTTCTAAGTCCAGAGTGGGGAAAACAAACAAAAACCAGCAAAGGTAAAAACAAGTAACTAAACAGTGAGAAGGTGTGAAGTGATATGGGTAAGCAAGGGACTGCACAAATATATGCAAGTAATACACAGAGGAGGATGTGACTATGATCGGTCCTTATTGACAAGCCTGAGTAAACCTTGATGGGGAAAGGGAGTGAGCCATGCAGAGATCTCAGGAATGAGCATTTCCTGGCAGGAGAACAAAGACCATGCCTGGTCAGATGGTAGGCAGAAAGAGGCCACTGTGGTTGGAAGGCTGGAGCAGGGGAGTGAGGACTGAAGGAGGGAGGTAAGGGACCATATCCCACAGCGCAGAAATTGGAAACTTTTTCTTTAAAGGACTAGATAAAAAGTATACTAGGATTTCAAGCCATACAATCTCTACTACTCAACTCTGCCTTTGTAGCATAAATGTAACCATAAGACAGTCTGTAAACAACGGACTGTGACTGTTATTACAATATAACTTTATTTATGGGCACTGAAATTTCAACTTCATCTAATAATGTTCATGTCACAAAACACCAGTTTTTTAACCATTTAAAAATATAAAAAGCCCACGGGTCATACAAAAACAGGCAGTTGATCAATGTGGTCCCAGGGCCATAGTCTGTCAGCTCCTAATATAGGAGGTCCTTCTAGTCACTTTGAGGACCAGGCCTTTTTATTGAGTGAGATACCCTTTGACTGTTTTGAGAAGTGACAACATCTGACTCATGTTTTTAAAAGATCATTATGATTGCTATGTTGAAATACACAGTAAAGAGGGCAAGGGTGGAAAGAAGGAGACCACTAAAAAGTTTAGCAATCAGAGTACGGATACATTCTGAAGGGAAAGATGGCAGGTCTTCCTAACAGAATGGATGTAGAGTGGGAGCAAAGTGGAGGCCTCAGGACTGACATCAAGGTTTTTGGTTTGAGCAATTGAGTCACGTAAGGTGCATACAAAGGAGGTTTGGGGATTAAGATCAGGAACTCAGTTTTGGACATGCTGAGTTTGAGATAACTGACATTCAAACAGGTAACTGGATATGATCCTAGAATTTAGAAGAGGGGTCTGGATGAGGATATAAATTCGGTGATTTTCAGCATACAGGCAGTATGTAAAGCCACAAGAACATCAAGGGACAATAATTAATTAATGAGAAAAAAGAAAAAGAGGCACAACTATGGTCAGTGAGGTGGCCTGAGAGGTCCTAGGAAAATGAAGACTGTGCTTCCTTCAGGACTTAATCAGTACTTATCCTACGTCTAATTCTCGGCATAATTCTTAGTAATTTCCGTAACCACATAGATGATCCTTCTAAAATTCTAGACTATCTGTTCCTTATATTCCTTTTCTCCAATGTTCTCATTTCCTTTCCTACTCTAGGCACCCCACTTCCCACCAGAGCCCACAATCTACTAACCCAACCACCTTTCAGCCTCCCTCCATCCTTTGCATGCCCTCACTTCTGTCCTCATCTAACTGAAGTTACACAATCCATCATTTATCACTTTTGCCAGCAATTCCCTTTGTTATCCTATCCTAAAAAAAATCCCAACCCTCTTAAATGATACATAGATATCACACAATAGCGTTAATTGGTTCTTTTTCCAAATTAATGACCTAACCTTAAAAGGCCCAATAACCAACAGTTCCCAAACAGGAGTGGTACTGCAACCTTCAGGGACTTAAAAATGTGAGGTAAAGTTTTTTGGCTGTCACAATGACTATATGGGTAACCCTGGCATTTGGTACCCAGGGATGCTAAACATCCTGGAATATCCAAGGAGCCCCATTAAAAATAAGAAACATTAAGTTGATCTGTGAGAGTAAACAAAACTCTGTAAAAATAAAAAATAAATTCTAAAGAAAGAAATATTAAATTCACTGCCTACTTTATAGTTTCACATCTTCTCTTGCCTTTTCACATCTATATTTTTCTTCCCATATCCTTACATTCCTTCTGCTTCCTTTGCTGTTGTTGTTCAGTCACTAGTCCTGTCTGATTCTTCGCAACCTCACTGACTGCAGCACATCAGCCTTCCCTGTCCTTCACTATCTCCCGGAGTTGGCTCGAACTCATGTCCAATGAGTCAGTGATGCCATCCAACCATTTCATCCTCTGTCACCCACTTCTTCTCTTGCCTTCAATCTTTCCCAACATCAGGGTCTTTTCCAATGAGTTGGTGCTACACATCAGGTGGTCAAAATATTGGAGCTTCAACTACATCATTCCTTCTAATGAGTATTTGGGGTTGATTTCCTTTAGGATTGACTGGTCTGACTGCTTCCTATTTCATGCAAAATATCAACCTTGCTGTATCTTTTCCCACATAGTCTTCTGTCCTTCCTGTTATTACAAATAAATTGTCCCTATTCCTACCTAGTGGAAACCTCTTCACTCAAATCTTCTAGATCCCATCCCCTCAATAATATCCCTCTACGATTTCCCTGGTGGTCCAGTGGTTAAGACTGCGTGCTTCTACTGAAAGGGGGTACTGGTTGAATTCCCAGTCAGCTACATTCCACGTGCCACATAACAGTCAAAAAAAAATACCACTCCAGGGGCTTCCCTGGTGGTCCAGTGGGTAAGGACACCGCCTTGCAGTGCAAGGGGCGCTGGTTCGATCCCACGTGCCGGAGCAGCTGGACCCATGTGTCCAACTACCAAGCCAGAGCTCTGGAGCGCATGTGCCTGTGCTCTGCAACAAGAGGCCACTGCAAATGGGAGGCCCACACAAGTCAAAGAACAAAGACGGATGAAAATAAATAATGAAAGACCAATAGAAGTGCCTCCCGCCCCCTCCTCCCCCCCCCCAAAAAGAATACCACTTCGGTAATCATCCCTCTCCTCTCTATTGAATAACTTTCCTTGATTCTTGACTCCCCATGACCCATTTCTCTGCCCATCTAAAGGCATAATTCTTTGAGTTTACACTTTGGTTTCCATTTTCTCTTCTCCCATTCTCTCTTAAACTCACCTCAATCAGTCTCTTATCTCAATACCCCACTGAAACAGTTCTTACCAAGTCCCATAGACTTCCATGGTGTTTACTACTATGAATAATTCTCAGCCCTTGCCTTTAGTCTACCTTTAGCAACAGGTGACATATCTGATTTCACACTGAAAATTTTTACCTCCCTTCACTTCCACCCAGTATGCCACTCTCTTAGTTCTCCTCCTACTTCATAAATTACTCTCCCTTCTCCTTTCTTATCATCATGAACTAAATGTCAAAGTCCTTCTGGACAGGGACCTCACCTTTAATCTCTTTACTATCTTACACCACTCCCTTGGCAGGATCATCCAGGCCTAATGCTTTAAATACCATGTATACACTGAGGACTCCCAAATTTATACTTCCCTGAGTTTCAGACTCACATTCAAGGGCATAACCAACATATCCATCTGGATGTCTAATAAACATTTTAAAGTTAATGTGTCACAAACAAACTCCTGACTTGCTCTCTCTCAAACAAACAAAAAAAATACTTGACCACTCCTGGTCCTCACTCTCTCAGGAGAAGGCAACGACCCTATCCTCCAACAGTTCAGGCCAAAAGCTTGGGGAGTCATCCCTGTCACCTCTCCTCCTCTCACACCATATACCACAAAATCTTCCACCCTGACCTTGTTCTCTTGTTTCCCATCTAAAGTTCATTCTCAGCAAGAGCATCCACAGTATTCCCTTTAAAATTTAAACTAGGTCATGCCACAGCCAAGACATAGAAGCAACCTAAATATCTCTCAATAGATGAATGAATTTAAAAAAAAAAAAAAATACAATGGAATATTGTGCTCAGTAACTCAGCCTTATCCAACTTTTTTGCAACCCCATGACCTGCAGCCTACCAGGTTCCTCTGTCCATGGAATCTTCCAGGAAAGAATACTGAAGCAGGTTGCCATTTCCTATTCTAGGGTTTTATTTATTCTCCACCCAGGGATCAAACTCAATGGGCCTCTTGCATCTCCTGCATTAGCAGCTGAATTCTTGACCACTATGCCACCTGGGAAGCCCACAACAGAATATTATTCCGGGAGTTGGAGAAAAGAGAATATTCAAAGTCATCATACCCCACTGAAACAGTTCTTACCAAGTCCCATAGACTTCCATGGTGTTTACTACTATGAATAATTCTCAGCCCTTGCCTTTAGTCTACCTTTAGCAACAGGTGACATATCTGATTTCACACTGAAAATTTTTACCTCCCTTCACTTCCACCCAGTATGCCACTCTCTTAGTTCTCCTCCTACTTCATAAATTACTCTCCCTTCTCCTTTCTTATCATCATGAACTAAATGTCAAAGTCCTTCTGGACAGGGACCTCACCTTTAATCTCTTTACTATCTTACACCACTCCCTTGGCAGGATCATCCAGGCCTAATGCTTTCAATACCATGTATACACTGAGGACTCCCAAATTTATACTTCCCTGAGTTTCAGACTCACATTCAAGGGCATAACCAACATATCCATCTGGATGTCTAATAAACATTTTAAAGTTAATGTGTCACAAACAAACTCCTGACTTGCTCTCTCTCAAACAAACAAAAAAAATACTTGACCACTCCTGGTCCTCACTCTCTCAGGAGAAGGCAACGACCCTATCCTCCAACAGTTCAGGCCAAAAGCTTGGGGAGTCATCCCTGTCACCTCTCCTCCTCTCACACCATATACCACAAAATCTTCCACCCTGACCTTGTTCTCTTGTTTCCCCATCTAAAGTTCATTCTCAGCAAGAGCATCCACAGTATTCCCTTTAAAATTTAAACTAGGTCATGCCACAGCCAAGACATAGAAGCAACCTAAATATCTCTCAATAGATGAATGAATTTAAAAAAAAAAAAAAATACAATGGAATATTGTGCTCAGTAACTCAGCCTTATCCAACTTTTTTGCAACCCCATGACCTGCAGCCTACCAGGTTCCTCTGTCCATGGAATCTTCCAGGAAAGAATACTGAAGCAGGTTGCCATTTCCTATTCTAGGGTTTTATTTATTCTCCACCCAGGGATCAAACTCAATGGGCCTCTTGCATCTCCTGCATTAGCAGCTGAATTCTTGACCACTATGCCACCTGGGAAGCCCACAACAGAATATTATTCAGCCATAAAAAAAGAATGAAATAGCAGTTGGAGAAAAAGAGAATGAAATAATGCCATTTGCAGCAATATGGACACTCCTAGAGATTATCCTACTAGGAGTAGTCAGACAAAGAAAAACAAATATATATCACTTATATGTGAAATCTAAAAATTTATACAAATGAACTTATTTACAAAACATATACAGATTCACTGACTTGGAAAACAAACTTATAGCTAGTAAGGGGAAAGACTGGAGGAAGAAATAAATTAGAAGGTTGGGATTAACATATACTATTTATGAAATAGATAATCAACAAGGATATACTGTATAGCACAGGGAACTCTACTCAATCCTCTGTAAAAACCTTTATGAAAAAGAATCTGTAAAAGAATAGATATACGTGCATGTATATAAATGAATCACTTTGTTGTACACCTGAAACTAACATTGTAAATGAACTATATTCAATTATAAAATTAAATTTTTTTATAAATTAGGTCATTCCTCTACTCAAAACCTTTCCATGGCTTCTGGTTTCTGAGTAAACACCTAATAATGGCCTATAAATCTCCAATAATCTGATTGCCATTAACTTCTTGGTCTCATCCCCCATCACTCCCTCTTCACTATGTTCCATCCACATTAGTATCCTTGCTATTTCACAATCCCAACTCTGGAAGCCCAACCGTCAGTTTATCCCTGACATCCACACTACTCATCATTCAGATGCCTGCTCAAATGTCACCTCATCATGAGCCCAATCCTGATTACCCTATATAAAATAGCAATTCGTCCCTCAGTACACCTCTGACCTGTTCTCTTCATATAGGATTTACACTGACATTTGATATCCTTACTCTGCTTACTCTTTCTTTTGTACACAGAGCAGTATCTGGCACCCAAGGAGAAACTCAAATCAGTGTCTCTAAGTATTTCCTCATAGGGCATCACATTCTATTCTCAAAACAGCTCTGAAAACTACTGACAAAATGCAGTGGTATAAATTTCTTTTTATAAACTTCTAAAATGCTAAAGCACAAATATACAAAGACATTAAATGATCTATTACAATCACATATTGGTAGGACTATCCCTAGAACTCTGTCTCTACCATGTTTTACAATTCATATCACTATGTCTAAAGAGCAGGTAGGTATTTAATTTTGCAGAGTGATCTTTAAGAGATCACTATATGTGCCTCAATACCTATTTATGGCTGTGAAAGAATGTCAGACTGTCAGTAGAATTTGCCGATGTTGAAACAACTCTGATCAAAGAAAGAAGAACAATATAACAAAATTATACAAAACATGACTTGGAAAACAAACTTATAGCTAGTAAGGGAAAGACTGGAGGAAGAAATAAATTAGAAGGTTGGGATTAACATATACTATTTATGAAATAGATAATCAACAAGGATATACTGTATAGCACAGGGAACTCTACTCAATCCTCTGTAAAAACCTTTATGAAAAAGAATCTGTAAAAGAATAGATATACGTGCATGTATATAAATGAATCACTTTGTTGTACACCTGAAACTAACATTGTAAATGAACTATATTCAATTACAAAATTAAATTTTTTTATAAATTAGGTCATTCCTCTACTCAAAACCTTTCCATGGCTTCTGGTTTCTGAGTAAACACCTAATAATGGCCTATAAATCTCCAATAATCTGATTGCCATTAACTTCTTGGTCTCATCCCCCATCACTCCCTCTTCACTATGTTCCATCCACATTAGTATCCTTGCTATTTCACAATCCCAACTCTGGAAGCCCAACCGTCAGTTTATCCCTGACATCCACACTACTCATCATTCAGATGCCTGCTCAAATGTCACCTCATCATGAGCCCAATCCTGATTACCCTATATAAAATAGCAATTCGTCCCTCAGTACACCTCTGACCTGTTCTCTTCATATAGGATTTACACTGACATTTGATATCCTTACTCTGCTTACTCTTTCTTTTGTACACAGAGCAGTATCTGGCACCCAAGGAGAAACTCAAATCAGTGTCTCTAAGTATTTCCTCATAGGGCATCACATTCTATTCTCAAAACAGCTCTGAAAACTACTGACAAAATGCAGTGGTATAAATTTCTTTTTATAAACTTCTAAAATGCTAAAGCACAAATATACAAAGACATTAAATGATCTGTTACAATCACATATTGGTAGGACTATCCCTAGAACTCTGTCTCTACCATGTTTTACAATTCATATCACTATGTCTAAAGAGCAGGTAGGTATTTAATTTTGCAGAGTGATCTTTAAGAGATCACTATATGTGCCTCAATACCTATTTATGGCTGTGAAAGAATGTCAGACTGTCAGTAGAATTTGCCGATGTTGAAACAACTCTGATCAAAAGAAAAAAGGGGCAATGAATGTGCCAGTAGGCAGTATTCTCTGCCCTACTGTGCCCAAGGCAGCACACTCACCACTGGCGTGTAAACCAGGACCCTGGTAGTCAAGGTTCAGACACTGTCTTTGGTTTTCAAAAGATTTGTTGTTTTTATTCTACAGGTCAGAACATTACAAAGAAACCCTATCTGGAGACAGAATGCACAAGAGTATTTCCCTTAGTTAGTTAGATTTGTAAAATGACCTCAGAAACTGTAATTTAGTTATAAATAAGGAGGATGCTTAAAAAAACCCATCAATTTCAAAACAAAAAAATTTTATTTTCACCTTAGCAAAATAAACAGTAAGTCTTAAATGTCAAAAATGTATAAATTCACGAAGTATTAAATCAATGCAGAAAATTTTTCATATACAACAGTTCTAAAAATGAAGAAATATATCAGATTCCTCGGTAATGTAATTTTCAACCTCTTGCCAGGACGCATTCTCCCTTTCTGGTATACTCTGCCAGTTGGAAACTATGGATCTAGGTCAGAAACACACAAGCAGCTTTTCAGAACAGCTCAATATCTCTGGCACAAGTGTTGATATTATAATTCAACCCTTTCAGAAACTTCTTTTAAAATAAAACCTGGGTTTCCCTGGTGGTCCAGTGGGTAAGGACACCGACCTGCAGTGCAAGGGGCGCCAGTTCGATCCCTGGCCTGGGAAGATCCCACGTGTCGCGGAGCAGCTGGACCAACGGGTCCAATTACCCAGCTGGAGCTCTGGAGCACATGCGCCCTACCAGTGCCCTACGACGAGAGAGGTCACTGCGATGGGAGGCCCACACAGGCCAAAGAATAAAGATGGATGGAAATAAATAAATGAATGACCAATACAAGAGGAAAAAATTAAAAAAGAAAAAGAAAAACCTGCTATAAATCTCAACATTAGTACTACACAGACAGTAGTCTGATATTTATGAAGAGTCACTGGAAAAAATACTAAAATACTAGATTCTGAAAACTAAAACTAAGCATTGATCTTTGGACTATTTCCAATACCTATTTATGGCTGTGAAAGAATGTCAGACTGTCAGTAGAATTTGCCGATGTTGAAACAACTCTGATCAAAAGAAAAAGGCAATGAATGTGCCAGTAGGCAGTATTCTCTGCCCTACTGTGCCAAGGCAGCACACTCACCACTGGCGTGTAAACCAGGACCCTGGTAGTCAAGGTTCAGACACTGTCTTTGGTTTTCAAAAGATTTGTTGTTTTTATTCTACAGGTCAGAACATTACAAAGAAACCCTATCTGGAGACAGAATGCACAAGAGTATTTCCCTTAGTTAGTTAGATTTGTAAAATGACCTCAGAAACTGTAATTTAGTTATAAATAAGGAGGATGCTTAAAAAAACCCATCAATTTCAAAACAAAAAAATTTTATTTTCACCTTAGCAAAATAAACAGTAAGTCTTAAATGTCAAAAATGTATAAATTCACGAAGTATTAAATCAATGCAGAAAATTTTTCATATACAACAGTTCTAAAAATGAAGAAATATATCAGATTCCTCGGTAATGTAATTTTCAACCTCTTGCCAGGACGCATTCTCCCTTTCTGGTATACTCTGCCAGTTGGAAACTATGGATCTAGGTCAGAAACACACAAGCAGCTTTTCAGAACAGCTCAATATCTCTGGCACAAGTGTTGATATTATAATTCAACCCTTTCAGAAACTTCTTTTAAAATAAAACCAGGTAAAGAAGAGACCTGGGGGGCTTTCCTGGTGGTCCAGTGGGTAAGGACACCGACCTGCAGTGCAAGGGGCGCCAGTTCGATCCCTGGCCTGGGAAGATCCCACGTGTCGCGGAGCAGCTGGACCAACGGGTCCAATTACCCAGCTGGAGCTCTGGAGCACATGCGCCCTACCAGTGCCCTACGATGAGAGAGGTCACTGCGATGGGAGGCCCACACAGGCCAAAGAATAAAGATGGATGGAAATAAATAAATGAATGACCAATACAAGAGGAAAAAATTAAAAAAGAAAAAGAAAAACCTGCTATAAATCTCAACATTAGTACTACACAGACAGTAGTCTGATATTTATGAAGAGTCACTGGAAAAAATACTAAAATACTAGATTCTGAAAACTAAAACATGAGACACAATGTAATTAGCGTAAGACCAATGGATTTAGGGTCAGAAGATGTCCCTTCTAATTCCAACTCCACCACAGTATGCCGGCCAATTATAAATAAATTTCAACCTCTCAGAGCCTCAATGCATTCTTCTACAAAGTAAAAGGCTTACACTACACCTAGACTACGTTTTAGGTTGTTGTTGTTGTTCAGTCACTCAGCTGTGATTCTTTGCATCACTCCTTCCAATGAATATTCGAGATTTCCTTCAGGATTGACTGGTTTTACCTCCTTGCTGTCCAAAGGACTCTGAAGAGTCTTCTCCAAGCATCACAGTTCAAAGGCATCAATTCTTCAGTGCTCAGCCTTTTTTACTGTCCAGTTCTCACATCTGTATACGACTAGTGGAAAAACCATTTTAGGTACCATCTGTTTACATGATTCCATGATAAACAGGAAATCTACAAGTATATTTTATATGACACTGCTTAAATGTATTCCTTAAAAGTATATATTTTCACAGTTTAATCATATTTTAAATAGTGTAGATAAAATTTAAAAAACAGATAACTGAGAAATTTGTTGAATGTCTTGATAACATGGAATTTTTTTTAGTGGGGGCTGATAATAGACTGTGGGTTTCTTCTGGAGGAGTAGTAAATATATGTACTATACAGAGATTCAATTCAGTTCAATCGCTCGACGTGTCTGACTCGTTGCAACCCCAAGGACTGCAGCATGCAAAGGCTTCCCTGCCCTTCAACCATCTCCCAGAGTTTGCTCAAACTCACGTCCACTGACTCCCCTTCTCCTTTTGCCTTCTAATTTTCCCAGCATCAGGGTCTTTTTCAATGAGTCATCTCTTTGCATTAGGTGCCAAAGCATTGGAGCTTTAGCATCAGTCCTTCCAATGAGTATTTGGGGTTGATATCCTTTAGGACTGACTGGTTTGATTGCCTTGCAGTCGAAGGGACTCTGAAGAGTCTTCTCTAACACCATATTTCAAAGGCATCAGTTCTTCAGTGCTCAGCCTTCTTTATGGTCCAACTCTCACATCCATACATGCCTACTGGGAAAACCACAGCTTTGACTATACGGACTTTTCTCAGCAAAGTGATGTCTCTGCCTTTGAATACGCTGTCTAGATTTGTCATAGCTTTTCTTCCAAGGAACATGCGTCTTTTAATTTCATGGCTGGAGTCAACATCCACATTTGATTTTGGAGCACAAGAGAATAAAGTCCATCACTATTTCCACTGTTTGCCCATCCATTCCTCATGAAGTGATGGGATTAGTATATATAGTAAACTATTTACAGATGAAATTAAAAGAATCTGGGATCTCTCTGAAATAATCTAGCTGAGGGGAAGAAGGAGAGTAAGGCTGGCCATATGTTAATAATTACTGAAAACTAAAGATTGACATTTTCTCTGTAGTTCACAGGGGTTCTCTCTACTTGTACAGGCTGGAACATTCTGTAAGGCGGTTTTTAAACAGGAACAAATTTATCAAGAATCTAAACAAACAACTTTCACCTTATCTGTAGTAAAATGAGATTGTCATGTCATATTTTCTTCAGTATAAAATGTTTGCTTTAGAGAATCCAGAAATAACTAGGCAAAAAAAAGCAGGTAATATTATAAAAGGATAAAACCAGTGTGGGAAGCAATTCAGTGATAACTGATAGTAAAAAATGTGAATATACTACAAACAACAATATTATTTCTGGTTTCATAATCTAGAGAAACTCCAATACATAAACACAGTAAGATAACACCAATATTCACTAAGCACTGTTTATAATCACAAAATACTAGAAACCTAAATGTCCATCAACAGGGAGGTGAAGATATAAACTATGCAGTAAATCAACTCCAGTGATACCTTTACCATGTCTAAACTTCAAAACAAGGTTCAGTAAAAAGGTTAGTAGTTGCAAAACAATACATACAAAATGATGGGTTTTATTTAAACTTGAAAATGCATAAAATACTCCAAATAATTTATACATTACAAACACAGTTTTTTCAATATAAACATCCAATACAACAATAAACAAAAAAATTCAAAGTAGTTATGCCTGGGAAAAGAGGGATAAGGGAGGGAATACACACACAGTATGTACCTGAAAATACTACTTTTAGAAAAATGATCAGAAGCAAATTTGGCAAAACATTAATTTGTAAGAAAAGCTGTGTGTGGTAAGTATACATTTTTTTGTTACATTCTCTTTTGTCATATGCATGAAACATCTGAAAATTCAAAATGTATTTTTAAATTTAAAATACTCAGAAACAAAAGGAGCCTTGCTTGGTCCTCTTAAACAGGAAACTACCTTAACTCTAGTTTTAGCCTTTGGGGATTATCCACTTTCTCAATTTAAACTAAATATTGACATTGGATAGATGATCGCAGAAAGTCCTCCCATCAAGAAAGACTGTAAGCCATCTTTGTTTGCCCATCCATTCCTCATGAAGTGATGGGATTAGTATATATAGTAAACTATTTACAGATGAAATTAAAAGAATCTGGGATCTCTCTGAAATAATCTAGCTGAGGGGAAGAAGGAGAGTAAGGCTGGCCATATGTTAATAATTACTGAAAACTAAAGATTGACATTTTCTCTGTAGTTCACAGGGGTTCTCTCTACTTGTACAGGCTGGAACATTCTGTAAGGCGGTTTTTAAACAGGAACAAATTTATCAAGAATCTAAACAAACAACTTTCACCTTATCTGTAGTAAAATGAGATTGTCATGTCATATTTTCTTCAGTATAAAATGTTTGCTTTAGAGAATCCAGAAATAACTAGGCAAAAAAAAGCAGGTAATATTATAAAAGGATAAAACCAGTGTGGGAAGCAATTCAGTGATAACTGATAGTAAAAAATGTGAATATACTACAAACAACAATATTATTTCTGGTTTCATAATCTAGAGAAACTCCAATACATAAACACAGTAAGATAACACCAATATTCACTAAGCACTGTTTATAATCACAAAATACTAGAAACCTAAATGTCCATCAACAGGGAGGTGAAGATATAAACTATGCAGTAAATCAACTCCAGTGATACCTTTACCATGTCTAAACTTCAAAACAAGGTTCAGTAAAAAGGTTAGTAGTTGCAAAACAATACATACAAAATGATGGGTTTTATTTAAACTTGAAAATGCATAAAATACTCCAAATAATTTATACATTACAAACACAGTTTTTTCAATATAAACATCCAATACAACAATAAACAAAAAAATTCAAAGTAGTTATGCCTGGGAAAAGAGGGATAAGGGAGGGAATACACACACAGTATGTACCTGAAAATACTACTTTTAGAAAAATGATCAGAAGCAAATTTGGCAAAACATTAATTTGTAAGAAAAGCTGTGTGTGGTAAGTATACATTTTTTTGTTACATTCTCTTTTGTCATATGCATGAAACATCTGAAAATTCAAAATGTATTTTTAAATTTAAAATACTCAGAAACAAAAGGAGCCTTGCTTGGTCCTCTTAAACAGGAAACTACCTTAACTCTAGTTTTAGCCTTTGGGGATTATCCACTTTCTCAATTTAAACTAAATATTGACATTGGATAGATGATCGCAGAAAGTCCTCCCATCAAGAAAGACTGTAAGATTTTTCTTTTAAAGTGCAATGAGACATATTCTCACCTAGAATTTGCCTAGGTGAATAACCAAAGATTTTCAAAGTATCAGAGAGTGTAAGCTAAGCCCACTGTCACTGTTAAAAAAGGTCTCAAAGCATGATATGAGGAAATACTGCACAGAAACATTCCAATTTTAAATAAAAAGTCAAGTAATACTTATATTGGGGTATCTATGGGAAGTCTAAGATGTTTCCTAAGTTACTCTAACCTGGCAGAAATCGACCTCCAAGTTCTGCCACCCCTGTAGATTCTGTCTCATAGACTTTGTTATAAGAAGATATAGATTTGTTTATAGACATTGTTACGGGACGGCTGCCCCAGTGGCTCAGTGATAACAATTCCTACCTGCTGATGCAGGAGATGCAGGAGATGCAGGAGATATGGGTTCAATCCCTACCTGGGCTGAGAAGATCCCCTGGAGAAGGGCATCGCAGCCCACTCCAGTATTCTTGTCAGGAAAATCCCATGGATAGAGGATCCCTGGTAGGCTACAATCGACAGGGTCGCAGAGTCGGCCACAAAAGAGCAACTGAGCACAGCACATAAAAACATATTCTAAATGCTCTTCATTCTGCTTTCATTTTGCTAAACTATCTTCTTCCTTCGCTGTCATTCTATCATAGCAATCTTATGACGAACGTGAAACAGATACTGGCGTTTAAAATTAAAAAAAGAAAGGCAGAGGATTCCTTAAAGATACAAAAGTGCTGACTATAAAATAAATGTATTTAGTATATTAAAACCTAGAACTTCTGTTCATCAAAAAATAAAAACTTAAAAAAAAAAAAGCCACTCCAAAGAAATCTGAAAGAAAAAATTACAAACTGAAAAGATTTCTGGAAAACATACATCCAACTGAAGCATCAAAAATATACAAAGATGACTTAAAATTCAAAAGAAAAGCACAGACAACACAGAAGAGAGGGGACGACAGAAAAAAGTCACAAGCATTTCATGAGGTAAGAAAGACCACAAGACCAACAAAAAGGAAAATCACCTTATATACACTACAGCTGTAAAAACTAAGTCTGGCAATACCAAGTACAGAAAAGGATACTTATAAATCCATAAAGTCTTTTATAGATAGATGGTGGGAAAAAATATTTGGCATAATTTCCACAAATCAAATAATCCCACTGAGGGTAGAAATGAAGGGAAACTTACACATGCATAGAGACCAGACATGTACATTAGCATGCTGATAGCTGAATTGTTCATAACAGCAAAATCCTGGGAAATACGCAAACGCCCATTCACAGGAGAGCAAAGTAATACACTACGGTATATTAATGCATGGGATTATTAGCAAAGTGAAGGAACTATAGTGACATACAACTATATGGGTAAATCTTAGCAATGCAATATTAAGTATAAATACTATGTCCCAAATGGCTACATACAGAATATCTTTTGTAAAATTAAAACTAAAATAAAGACATACTGTCTAAGAATCCATAAAGATATGATAAAGCATAAAAAAAAGAATGATCTTTTATGTAAGGGTAGGGCTGGCTAGAAGAACCTATGAAGTCAGGAAAATCCCATGGATAGAGGATCCCTGGTAGGCTACAATCGACAGGGTCGCAGAGTCGGCCACAAAGAGCAACTGAGCACAGCACATAAAACATATTCTAAATGCTCTTCATTCTGCTTTCATTTTGCTAAACTATCTTCTTCCTTCGCTGTCATTCTATCATAGCAATCTTATGACGAACGTGAAACAGATACTGGCGTTTAAAATTAAAAAAAGAAAGGCAGAGGATTCCTTAAAGATACAAAAGTGCTGACTATAAAATAAATGTATTTAGTATATTAAAACCTAGAACTTCTGTTCATCAAAAAATAAAAACTTAAAAAAAAAAAAGCCACTCCAAAGAAATCTGAAAGAAAAAATTACAAACTGAAAAGATTTCTGGAAAACATACATCCAACTGAAGCATCAAAAATATACAAAGATGACTTAAAATCCAAAAGAAAAGCACAGACAACACAGAAGAGAGGGGACGACAGAAAAAAGTCACAAGCATTTCATGAGGTAAGAAAGACCACAAGACCAACAAAAAGGAAAATCACCTTATATACACTACAGCTGTAAAAACTAAGTCTGGCAATACCAAGTACAGAAAAGGATACTTATAAATCCATAAAGTCTTTTATAGATAGATGGTGGGAAAAAATATTTGGCATAATTTCCACAAATCAAATAATCCCACTGAGGGTAGAAATGAAGGGAAACTTACACATGCATAGAGACCAGACATGTACATTAGCATGCTGATAGCTGAATTGTTCATAACAGCAAAATCCTGGGAAATACGCAAACGCCCATTCACAGGAGAGCAAAGTAATACACTACGGTATATTAATGCATGGGATTATTAGCAAAGTGAAGGAACTATAGTGACATACAACTATATGGGTAAATCTTAGCAATGCAATATTAAGTATAAATACTATGTCCCAAATGGCTACATACAGAATATCTTTTTTGTAAAATTAAAACTAAAATAAAGACATACTGTCTAAGAATCCATAAAGATATGATAAAGCTATATACAAAACCAGAAATAAGGAACGGTGAATACAGAATTCAAGCTGTGAATGCTACTGGGGGAAAGGACTGGGATAGGGCTGGCTAGAAGAACCTATGAAGTCAGAGGTGTTTAAGGACTAGCTTTTGTTCTGATGGTGGGTTCACAGAAGCTTATTAAATTTTTTAAAAAATTATACAAAAACTGGGACTTCCCTGGTGGTACAGTGGCTGAGAATCTACAGGCCAATGCAGAGGACACGGGTTTGATCCCTGGTCCAGGAAAACTCCACATGCCATAGAGGAACTAAGCCCATGTGTCACAACTACAGAACCATTGCTCTAGAGCCCCCAAGCTGCAACTAGTAAAGTGTAGGCACTGAGAGCCTGTGCTATGTGACAAAAGAAGTCACTGCAATGAGAAGTCCGTGCACTGCAACAAAGAGTAGCAAAAGAGTAACACCCACTCACCTCAACTTCAGGAACAAAGATCTAGCACAGCCAAAAATAAACAAAATTTTTTTAAAATAATAATACACAAACACACTATCCATTGGCAAATGAGAGCATGTTATAAACAAGGTCTATGTCTAATACAGTATTCAATTTGGTGCACATTATCAATTTTTAAAAAAACTTCTTAGCCTGTTAAATTTTTTTACTAAATAAGAGTTTTCATCTTCCTGTTTGGGGTATAATATTTTTTATTTAAGTAAAAACCCACTCAAGTGTAAACAGTTATTAAACTATTTTCTTAATGTGGATAATAAAAATATGAATTTCTGATATAATATCCTAAGTTTTTATGTCTATTATTATGGAAAAGTCATGTAACTATTACTTAACTCATGGTATATTCAATATAACAGTATTTGTGACACTGTAAAGGCAATGTAAGGGCAATGTAAGTAAGTGCCCTTAGCTTGCCAAATACCAGGAAAGGGAACAAAAACTTCCATAATCCACAGAAAATATCTTCATGTTTCAGAAGATGACTTGTTTCTCACTTCTTAAAATAAAGATGACAACTCACAAGAGTCTTCTTACTCATAAAGGACACTTTCAAGTTAACCTCCGTTAATTTTACCCAAACTTTCATACAGAAAAAGACAAGTAAAATGCAAAACTTCTTTTTTAATGCGGATCTTCTGTCATTAAAAAAAATAAAATTAGAGTTTTCATAATAACCACTTAACAATTGCATATGTATATACTTAATATTTCAAGAAATAAGAATATAAAAAAACTGTTCTAGTTAGCCTCTACATTTTGTTAATTCCAATTAATATGGTATTTATAATAGTACAATATATTCACCTTCTGACAGAGGTTCACAAAGATAGTATATAAATAACTGATAAACATTCATGAAGAATGATGTTCAGATGTAAAAAGCATCCCCTTGTATAAATTTCCAATGGAAAACAAACTTCAAACTTCTAAACTGATGCATTTTATTTGGGGGCTGGGATGGGAGGGGCGGGCAGGCCACTTCTTCTGGTCTTTCATTTATCTATTTTCATCCATCTTTGTTCTTTGGCCCATGTGGGCCTCCCATCGCAGTGGCCTCTTGTTGCAGAGCACAGGCACATGCGCTCCAGAGCTCCGGCTTGGCAGTTGGACACATGGGTCCAGCCACTCCGCGGCATGTGGGATCTTCCCAGGCCAGGGATCAAATCGGCGCCCCTTGCACTGCAAGGCGGTGTCCTTACCCACTGGACCACCAGGGAAGCCTGCATTTTATTATTAACTGAACGTCTTTAAAATGTTCAACCATCTGAGCAATATTAAGCAGAGAGAGACAGATACACACACAAAAAGACCAAGCAACACAAGTAGTAATGGGAAAAATGAATTCAGCTGTTTTGTGAAATATTATTATTCATCCATTCAAACATTTCAAGATCTCCTAGGTTTTTGCAAGATAAAGTCTTCACATCATTACCAAAGATATTACCCTTAAATAAGCAGGGTAAGAACACTAACAGCAACATCAAATTAGGGGTATTTCCTACCAACATTATCATTAGGCAAATAAGATACTAAGTAATGAATAAAGCTGCATCTTAGTACACATTCCCCTACAACATTACATGCTAATAGGTCACTTCAGTCATGTCTGACTCTTTGCAACCCTATGGACTGTAGCCCGCCAGGCTCATCTGGAATTCTCCCGGCAAGAACACTGGAGGAGGGCGAGGCCATTCCCAACCCAGGAATTGAATCCACGTCTCTTATGACTCCTGCATTGGCAGGTGGGTTTTTTACCACTAGAGCCACCTGGGAAGCCCACAACATTACACAAAGAAGTTCATTTTATTGTGCGTTTAACTGAAGTATAGTTTATTTACAATGATGTGTTACTTTCTGATGTAAAGTGATTTAATTATACATATATATTTTTCATATTCTCTTCTCTTATAGGTTGTTTTAAGTTCCTGAATATATTCCCCTGTGCTACACAATAGCACCTTATTTATTAGTAGTTTGCACAAAGCAAGTCCTATAAAGCATTACCCAAAGTAAATTCGGCATCACAGATAATCCTGTGTGGTTCAAAGTCTCATCATTTGACAGACGGAAAACCAGAGACTCAAATTAAATATCTCTGACAAGGTCATGCAACCAGTAAATGTCAGTTATTATAAACGCAGACTCGGGTCTGCTGAATGACTTCTATTCAGAGGAAACTAAAGAAAAAGAAGCAGAGTATAAGTCAGGAGACCAGGGCTATAATGTTGGAATGCCCACTAACAGCATAAAAGGTCTTTCCCTTGTCCCAAGGATTCTACTTCCTGAAATATAATACCTCTTGCCCTATATACCTCACAAGGCTACAGTGAGGATCAGCTGACTAACAGTTGTGGAAGTACTCTGCAAAGTAGAGAGTCACATAAACAAGGAAGCTTACCCTTCCAACCTAACCAATAACAGTGAGTCCTGAATTCAAGGGACGAGGCTTGTGACTGTTTTTGTTTTGTTTTTTTTCAGTGTACAACAAAGCCTGCAACTGCAGAAAAATTCTATCTAAACCACAATAGTTGTGAGTCATAAACAGAAAAATACAACTAACTAGGTTCATTTATTAAAATTTGGTAGTTTATCAAGACAGGAGAATGGAATAGACAAAATTTTTTTCTGCCTGAAAAGAATTCCCCACCAATCCTTATCAGTGTTAATCATGATGCCACAGTGACAGCAAAAGCTTTATGTATGGCAAGCACTTGGCTAATAAGCATCTTACATGCATTACTTCATTTAATCCTCAAAAACACTCTGTGGGAAATGTGATTGTATCAATTTTACAGAGGAAACAATAGTCCAAAGGCATGAAAAACTTATCAAGCAGCTAGACATTGACAAAGCCAGGATTCAAACCAGACCATGAGTCTACAGAACTGGAGTTCTGTGTGACTCACTCTGCTATAAAAGCATCTGCCAAAAGGGCCCACTGATTTCAAATGCTACCTCTCTCCAGGAAGGCTTCCTTCATCCCAAAGTGTAAAACTAATATCCCCCATATGCACGTGTGTTTGTGTGGATGTACATGTGCGCTCAGTCATGTCCAACTCTTTGCTACCACATGGACTGCAGCCTGCCAGGCTCCTATGGGATTTCCCAAGAAAGAATACTGAAGTGGGTTGCCATTTCCTTCTCCAGGGAATCTTCCCAATTCAGGGATCAAACCTGTGTCTCCTGCATTGGCAGGCAGATTCTTTACCACTGGCACCATCTAGCAAGCCTATCACATACACAAACACAAATAAATACACATTTATTTATATAAACACACGTATAAAAGAATAAGCATGTAACTAATCGGATTCTTGGTTCCTCATCCTTGAAGAACCATTTGCTTCAACAGGACTTGTTTTGAAACTAAACAAGAATGTCTTTACTGGGCCTTAACGCCACCTTTTGAGAAACCTCTGAGCCATGAGAGCAAAGTGGAGAAAGAAGCAAATGCGCAGGCTGAAGTGCAGAAGAAAGATGAGGCAGATGTCCAAGTAAATTTGTACACCCATGGAAGCCACAGAAGCAGAAACAAGGGAAGCCAGAGGCCAGGGACACTGGTACAAACTGCTGGACTGCATGCCTACTGTCTAGAACTTGTCTCAATGGATCTAGAACATCTATGAGTCTTTCCTATGGAATTCTTTTTTTTACTAAGGATGGTAGTTTATCAAGACAGGAGAATGGAATAGACAAAATTTTTTTCTGCCTGAAAAGAATTCCCCACCAATCCTTATCAGTGTTAATCATGATGCCACAGTGACAGCAAAAGCTTTATGTATGGCAAGCACTTGGCTAATAAGCATCTTACATGCATTACTTCATTTAATCCTCAAAAACACTCTGTGGGAAATGTGATTGTATCAATTTTACAGAGGAAACAATAGTCCAAAGGCATGAAAAAACTTATCAAGCAGCTAGACATTGACAAAGCCAGGATTCAAACCAGACCATGAGTCTACAGAACTGGAGTTCTGTGTGACTCACTCTGCTATAAAAGCATCTGCCAAAAGGGCCCACTGATTTCAAATGCTACCTCTCTCCAGGAAGGCTTCCTTCATCCCAAAGTGTAAAACTAATATCCCCCATATGCACGTGTGTTTGTGTGGATGTACATGTGCGCTCAGTCATGTCCAACTCTTTGCTACCACATGGACTGCAGCCTGCCAGGCTCCTATGGGATTTCCCAAGAAAGAATACTGAAGTGGGTTGCCATTTCCTTCTCCAGGGAATCTTCCCAATTCAGGGATCAAACCTGTGTCTCCTGCATTGGCAGGCAGATTCTTTACCACTGGCACCATCTAGCAAGCCTATCACATACACAAACACAAATAAATACACATTTATTTATATAAACACACGTATAAAAGAATAAGCATGTAACTAATCTGATTCTTCGGTTCCTCATCCTTGAAGAACCATTTGCTTCAACAGGACTTGTTTTGAAACTAAACAAGAATGTCTTTACTGGGCCTTAACGCCACCTTTTGAGAAACCTCTGAGCCATGAGAGCAAAGTGGAGAAAGAAGCAAATGCGCAGGCTGAAGTGCAGAAGAAAGATGAGGCAGATGTCCAAGTAAATTTGTACACCCATGGAAGCCACAGAAGCAGAAACAAGGGAAGCCAGAGGCCAGGGACACTGGTACAAACTGCTGGACTGCATGCCTACTGTCTAGAACTTGTCTCAATGGATCTAGAACATCTATGAGTCTTTCCCTATGGAATTCATAAATGTATATTTATTTATGCTTAACAAATAATGTTATTAAGTCAGATGCCTGACTCTAAAGCTCAGGCACTACTGGTACTATTTTGGGGCATTTATTGGTACTATTTATTAGCTCACCAATCTCTGAGCCTCTCAGATATTAATTCTTAAGGCTAGAGAGACTACGGACCAGAACCACACCAAATTCCATTTGCTATACAGTCAACAAATACTTATTGTAACCGAAGTTTTAAAACCCTATACAAACATTGCTGATAATATTTTAAAACTCCATGAAAGAGAAGGCCTTCAGCTTCCAAGAGTGATCCTGGACTCTTGTCTTTCCAGAGCACAAAACAGGTCTAGTCCCCAAACTTTGTAACACTGAGAGAGAGAAAAGATCTCTGAAATCTGACTTCTCACCTCTCTGCTGGAAATACTAACCATGCTCACTCAGTAACCTATTTTCAGAAATAAGATGCTAAACACTTGGAATGAAATTTTCAAAATACCATCCCTAACTTTTTAAACCCTCCACTCACACTATACACTTAGCTTAAACAGCACCTCCCACAAGAAGCCCACCCTAATCTTCACCTCCACCTCTACTCCTTCTCAATCCTTTGCCAAGCTTGAGCTGATCACACTGTACTACTACATTACATTAGTTCTGCCTCATGGTTCACCACTTAGCAGTTTTCTAACTACGCGTTCCTTGAATGCAGATGTCATGTGTCTTGTCCTCTGCTGTATTCTTGGAGGCTATCACAGTGCCGGACAGTAAGCTCGCAAACATTTGTCAAATGAATAAATGACTAATGACCCATTTATGACTTCTGGTGGGGCATGTGAACAGTTCCCCATCATTCTCCATGGCTACTGCCCAGCTAGTCTGATTAGTTAAAATAGACAACTTGCCATGGAGCTGCCTCTCTACCAAGCTCCAGGCAAGCAAGTGCTAAGACCACAGCTACTTATGCATCCTTGGCCTGACACCCATGGAAGCCACAGAAGCAGAAACAAGGGAAGCCAGAGGCCAGGGACACTGGTACAAACTGCTGGACTGCATGCCTACTGTCTAGAACTTGTCTCAATGGATCTAGAACATCTATGAGTCTTTCCCTATGGAATTCATAAATGTATATTTATTTATGCTTAACAAATAATGTTATTAAGTCAGATGCCTGACTCTAAAGCTCAGGCACTACTGGTACTATTTTGGGGCATTTATTGGTACTATTTATTAGCTCACCAATCTCTGAGCCTCTCAGATATTAATTCTTAAGGCTAGAGAGACTACGGACCAGAACCACACCAAATTCCATTTGCTATACAGTCAACAAATACTTATTGTAACCGAAGTTTTAAAACCCTATACAAACATTGCTGATAATATTTTAAAACTCCATGAAAGAGAAGGCCTTCAGCTTCCAAGAGTGATCCTGGACTCTTGTCTTTCCAGAGCACAAAACAGGTCTAGTCCCCAAACTTTGTAACACTGAGAGAGAGAAAAGATCTCTGAAATCTGACTTCTCACCTCTCTGCTGGAAATACTAACCATGCTCACTCAGTAACCTATTTTCAGAAATAAGATGCTAAACACTTGGAATGAAATTTTCAAAATACCATCCCTAACTTTTTAAACCCTCCACTCACACTATACACTTAGCTTAAACAGCACCTCCCACAAGAAGCCCACCCTAATCTTCACCTCCACCTCTACTCCTTCTCAATCCTTTGCCAAGCTTGAGCTGATCACACTGTACTACTACATTACATTAGTTCTGCCTCATGGTTCACCACTTAGCAGTTTTCTAACTACGCGTTCCTTGAATGCAGATGTCATGTGTCTTGTCCTCTGCTGTATTCTTGGAGGCTATCACAGTGCCGGACAGTAAGCTCGCAAACATTTGTCAAATGAATAAATGACTAATGACCCATTTATGACTTCTGGTGGGGCATGTGAACAGTTCCCCATCATTCTCCATGGCTACTGCCCAGCTAGTCTGATTAGTTAAAATAGACAACTTGCCATGGAGCTGCCTCTCTACCAAGCTCCAGGCAAGCAAGTGCTAAGACCACAGCTACTTATGCATCCTTTGGTTGCTAGGAATTAAATTCAAGCTCATAAGAGTGTGCGTCAACTGAAATGCTGACTCTGATCCACCCTAGGTGCTTCATTCCCAGATAATTCATCTAAGGAACTATTCATATACATTATAGAGGCTTCTCTCATAGCTCAGATGGTAAAGAATCTGCCTGCAATGCAGGAGAGCTGGTTGTAAACACTGCCTCTATATCACACACAACTACATGACCAATCCTGTAAAATTCACCTTAGCAGTTAAGCCTCCATTTTTGACTCCCTACATTCTACTTTTACTGGTTGTACAAGATACATTATACTAAACATACACTTTTAATATTTATATCAGCCCTACAAGGTAATAAGCATATGATCAGTTTACATTTTAAGGTTGAGGAGTTGAGACTCAGATGGTAAATTAATTGCCCAACAGTATCAAAAGGCAAATCTACAGTCTGAATCCAAATCTGTCAGTTGTACCCAAATCTATGGATCCCTACACTAAAGTGCCCTCAAGTAAAAGATAACCTGCTTTATCTACTTCACAAAGTATTGTCAACCAACAAAGCTTAAGCTAAGGAGTCTGGAAGAGAAAAGTAAGGGTAGGCTTTCCATCCAGTATTATATATAAATAGGAACTCAACCCAGAAGATAAAAGGCACTTCAAGAATCAAAACTGTCATGATGAATAAGAGTTATACAATCCTAAATGACTCTGTCATATGAAAATTTAAGTCACTGTTAAAAGGTGGCCTTTTTCAAAAACAGTTATTCAAAAATGACAGAGCATAAGGATAAAATGAACATCTGTTAACAGGGTGGTTAAAGGTTAAGGAAGTAGACCAGAAAGAAGAGAGGGACGTCTCTTAGTACAAAAATAACAGACCATATGTAGTCGGTCCCTTGCCAACTTACAAGAAACATAATGAATATGAAAAATAGAGAAAATAAAAGGTTTTACAGGAATTCTCTTTTTATAAAAAAATTACCAATTAAAGCAAAAAGGTTAAAATCATTAATAATTAGACCACAAAATACATGAAATACAATCTGAGGAACAGCACCTGTATGCAGGTCCCCGAGACTTAAGAGTATCTGTCAGAACAAGCACAGTAATTTTTCTAGCAAAATCATTCCAATCAACGCATCTGTTGTCATTCTGTAGGTGCTCAGTCATGTACGACTCTTCAGTGACCCCATGGACTGTAGCCAGCTAGGCTCCCCTCCATGGGGAGCCTAGAATACTGACATGGGTGACCATTTCCTCTTCCAGGTGATCTTTCTGACCCAGTGATCAAAACCACATCTTCTGCATTGCAGGTGGCTTCTTAACCACTGAGCTGTTGTGGAACCCTCCCCAGTCAACACATAGTAAATAATTTTTAATCAAGTAACTAGATAAAGTCAAGCCTCACTTAAAATTACAATTAGCTACTTGTTAAGCTATCATCACTAAAGACATGTGATTTAATGCTAAACTATTCTAACTTTAAAAGAAGTATGTAAGTGGTGTCCACTCTAAATTATTTCCTATTCTCTTTTATAACAATAACTGAAGACACTGACATTTTAATACTGCAAATCCACACTACTTCTCTGACACATTTGCTTTTCTTCTTCTTAAAGATTAACGAGCCTTCACTTAAATACATTCTAGTCTGTCAGTCCTGATGCTTCAATGGCTTTATAATTTCCTCTGGAATAAAATTTTAACAGACAAGGCAGTTTTTTATTCTTTATACCTGTGACGGAAGTTTAGTTAGCAACCCCAGGTTGCACACGATTTCCTGGAGAAAAAAAAAAAAGCCTAAGTCAAACAGCTAAATGTTTCTAAATTCAGCAATCAGTATAATTCCTACATCTTTCCTATGGCATCTTTATAGCTTCCTTCTATGATATACTATTTCATTAGAGGTTTAACTAACACTATACCTCCTTCCCTCTCAGAACTATAGACTCTTAACAGAAAATGTTTTCTTCACTCTTATTTTTAACGACAAAATATATTAACTGAGGAGTGGATTAGGAATGATAAATATGTAATCAAAAATGGAGGGCTTCCCTGGTGGTCCAGTGGATAAGGACACTGCCTTGAAGTGCAAGGGGTGCCGGTTCCATCCCTGGCCTGGGAAGATCTCCGTGCCACAGAGCGGCTGGACCCACGCGTCCAATTACCGAGCCGGAGCTCTGGAGCGTGTGCGCCTGGAGCCGGTGCTCTGTGACAACAGAGGCCACCGCAATGGGAGGCCCACATGGGCCAAAGAACAAAGATGGATGAAAATGGACAAATGAAAGACCGATAAAAAAAAGTGGCCCGCCTACTCCCCTCCCTCCCCACCCCACCCCCGCCAAAATAAATAAATCAATCTTAAAAAAAATAATAATTATAAAATGGGGAAATGACCTAAGTGAGTTATGTAGCCCATCTACATATATTAATACAATTTTAAAAGTTTTTTGTGCCCTATATCCAGGTCCATGCATGTTCAGTCACTCAGATGTTTCCAGCTGGACTGTAGCCTGCCAGGCTCCTCGGTCCATGGAATTTTCCAGGCAAGAATATTGGAGTGGGATCCAGGGGATCCTCCTGACTCAGGGATGGAACCCATGCCTCTGGCATTGGAAAGCAGGTTCTTTACCACTGATCCACCTGGGAAGCCCCTATACCTAGGTGCAGAGGTATAAGTGTAAGTGAGGAATAGAACCATAATTGAAATTTAGGTTAGAACATGGAGTCAAGTCAACCTCTTCTCCTCTAAGTAGTATTTTCTACTTTCCTTGTATTACCCCAACTCCAAACAACTCTTCAAAGATTCTGTGACCTAAAAGATAGACCTTGATCAACCTTGATGCCATCTCCCAAATCCATCATTCAGCCCTCCATGCCTTTTTTCATGTGATTTACCCCACACTAAAGCAGCTTCTAGGGCTTCCCCTGGTGGCCAAGTGGGTAAGGACACCACCTTGCAGTGCAAGGGGCGCCGGTTCGAGCCCTGGCCTGGGAAGATCCCACGTGCCACGGAGTGGCTGGACTGATGTGTCCAATTACCGAGCCAGAGCTCTGGAGCGCATGCGCCCAGAGCCGGCGCTCTGCAACAACAGACACCACCGCGATGGGAGGCCCACAGGAGCCAAAGAACAAAGACAGATGAACATAGAGAAACGAAAGACCAATAGAAGTGGCCCGCCTGCTCCCCTCCCTCCCCAACCCGACCTCCGCCCAAAATAAATAAATAAATAAATAAATCTTAAAAAATAAATAAATAAATAAATAAAGCAGCCTCTACAATCTCTACCCTCAACTAAGTTTACCCTCTGCCCAGCCTTCAGACGAAGTTCCAACCCCTTCACAGGACACCCAACACCTCCAGCAAATTGTGAAATTCCCTTTACATAAACTCTTTCAGCAATTATTGCAAGCTATCACCATTTTAGCTATTAATCATATACTAGTTCATGTTGCAACATGAATGCTTTCAGCATACTTTTCTGAAATAAACTAAACTGAGGGTCAGAAATATGTCTCAAAAAATTTTAGTTATCCACCTAATTATAAAATGGGGAAATGACCTAAGTGAGTTATGTAGCCCATCTACATATATTAATACAATTTTAAAAGTTTTTTGTGCCCTATATCCAGGTCCATGCATGTTCAGTCACTCAGATGTTTCCAGCTGGACTGTAGCCTGCCAGGCTCCTCGGTCCATGGAATTTTCCAGGCAAGAATATTGGAGTGGGATCCAGGGGATCCTCCTGACTCAGGGATGGAACCCATGCCTCTGGCATTGGAAAGCAGGTTCTTTACCACTGATCCACCTGGGAAGCCCCTATACCTAGGTGCAGAGGTATAAGTGTAAGTGAGGAATAGAACCATAATTGAAATTTAGGTTAGAACATGGAGTCAAGTCAACCTCTTCTCCTCTAAGTAGTATTTTCTACTTTCCTTGTATTACCCCAACTCCAAACAACTCTTCAAAGATTCTGTGACCTAAAAGATAGACCTTGATCAACCTTGATGCCATCTCCCAAATCCATCATTCAGCCCTCCATGCCTTTTTTCATGTGATTTACCCCACACTAAAGCAGCTTCTAGGGCTTCCCCTGGTGGCCAAGTGGGTAAGGACACCACCTTGCAGTGCAAGGGGCGCCGGTTCGAGCCCTGGCCTGGGAAGATCCCACGTGCCACGGAGTGGCTGGACTGATGTGTCCAATTACCGAGCCAGAGCTCTGGAGCGCATGCGCCCAGAGCCGGCGCTCTGCAACAACAGACACCACCGCGATGGGAGGCCCACAGGAGCCAAAGAACAAAGACAGATGAACATAGAGAAACGAAAGACCAATAGAAGTGGCCCGCCTGCTCCCCTCCCTCCCCAACCCGACCTCCGCCCAAAATAAATAAATAAATAAATAAATCTTAAAAAATAAATAAATAAATAAATAAAGCAGCCTCTACAATCTCTACCCTCAACTAAGTTTACCCTCTGCCCAGCCTTCAGACGAAGTTCCAACCCCTTCACAGGACACCCAACACCTCCAGCAAATTGTGAAATTCCCTTTACATAAACTCTTTCAGCAATTATTGCAAGCTATCACCATTTTAGCTATTAATCATATACTAGTTCATGTTGCAACATGAATGCTTTCAGCATACTTTTCTGAAATAAACTAAACTGAGGGTCAGAAATATGTCTCAAAAATCTAGTATCCACCTCATTTCATCACACAGTATTACATGTGCAACAGAAATACACTAATTACCATTGAACATGTACTTTTATTTAGTGAGAGGCAGTAAGACAAAGTAGGCAAATTACAAGCGTTAACACCCAACAGACCTGGATTTTAATCTACTGTTTGCTAGCTGTTTAACACTGGCAAGCTGTCCTAGTTTCTAGTCTCATCTAGTCTTCATCTCACAGGCTTGTTATACAACTTAAATAAGAGGTGGGGAAAAAAAAAGGACAGGTCATCTTCAAAGAGTGACAGAATGACAGTTATGAATATTTATAATGGAAACCAGAAAACAAAGAAAGGTATCTTCAATGTGCTTAAAGAAAACAACTTCCAATACAGAATTCTATACCCAGGGAATATGGCTCTTCAGGAATGAATGCAAATAAAGGCATTTTCAGAAAAACAAACACTGAGAGACTCAGCTACCAGCAGACCTGTACTAAAAGAAATTCTAAAGGCTGTTCCTCAAACGGAAAGAAAATGATCACAGATACATGACCAGAGACCCAGACAGGAAAGGAGCAAAGTAATAAATATATGGTTACACTGAAATGATTATCAACAGTAACTGACTTGTAGAGCTTTAATATTTAATATATAAAGTGTACAGCTACAATAGCACATAAATTGAGATGAGGGTAGAGAAAGTTAAAGTGTTCTAAGATGCACACATTGCTAGATAAAGGGTAATGGTATCAATTAACAATAGACTCTAGTAAGTCAAAGATGTATGACTGAATTTTCTAAGAAAATCACCAAAAGAACTGGAAAATACTGTGTAACTCTTCAAAAATACTGTACAACTACCGTTTGGTGGTAGTCAAACTACCAAACGGATTGAAACTGACAGAAGGTAAATTTTCTCTCTTTCATAAATAATATTCTACAACACACATTTTAAAAGTTCTGAAAGGGGCTTCCCTGGTGGTCCAGTGGGTAAGGACACAGCTTTGCAGTGCAAGGGGCGCCGGTTCCATCCCTAGCCTGGGAAGATCCCACGTGCCGCAGAGTGGCTGGACCAATGTGTCCAACTACAGAGCCACACTCTGGAGCGTATGTGCCCAGAACCGGTGCTCTGCAGCAACAGAGGCCACTGCGATGGGAGGCCCACATGGCCCAAAGAACAAAGATGGATGAAAATAAATGAAAGACCAATGGAAGTGGCCTGCCCGCCTCCCTCCCTCCCTAACTCGCTCCGCCCACAAAAGTTCTGAAAGGATATACTGTACAGCACAGGAAACTAATCAATATAATAACCTATAATGGAAAAGAATCTAAACAGATATGTATAACTGAATTATTTTGCTATACATCTGAAACTAACAAAACATTGTAAATCAACTGTATTTGTTTAAAAATTTTTTTTCAGAAAAAGAACCCAACCTAAAGATAAAGAAAAATTTTCAACTGGACTGCCATATAATATGCAAAGAATAAGAAAAAAATCTACACATATTTTTATATTAACTCTAATCTTTTTAAGAAAATTGTGAGCTCCATTCATGAAGTAACTTAAGAACAGATCCACAAGGCTTCTCTGGTGATCCAGCAGGCAAGGACACCACCTTGCAGTGCAAGGGGCGCCGGTTCAATCCCTGGCCTGGGAACATCCCATGTGCCGTGGAGCAGCTGAACCGATGTGTCCAACTACTGAGCCAGAGCTCATGTGCCCAGAGCCGGTGCTCTGCGGTGACAGAGGCCACTGCAATGGGAGACCCCTACAGGCCAAAGAACAAAGATGGATGAAAATAAATGAAAGACCAATAGAAGTGGCCAAAAAAAAAAAAAAAAAAACAGATCCACAGAGACATAGGAAGATTCCAAGAGAACAAGCAGTATTAGAGACTGGGGAACAGAGTGAAGGACTGCTAAGGGGTATAGGGCTTCTTATGGGATGATAATGTTCTATAATTAGACAGTGGTGACAGATCCACAACTCTGAATATACTAAAAACTACTGAACTGTACACCTAAGGTGGAGAATTTTATACTATGCGAATTATATCTCAAAGGTAGACAGAGTGCCTGAAGAATTATAGACGGAGGTTTGAAAGACTGTACAGGAGGCGGTAACCAAAACCATCCCCAAGAGAAAGAAAGGAAAGAAGGTGGTTGTCTAAGGAGGCCTCACAAATAGCTAAGAAGAGAAGCAAAAGGCAAAGGAGAAAGGGAAAGATATACCCAACTTAATGCACAGTTTCAAAGAATAGCAAGAAGGGTTAAGAAAGCCTTCTTAAAGTGAACAATGCAAAGAAAAGAAAACAATGGAATGGGAAAGACTAGAGATCTCTTCAAGAAAATTGGAGATACCAAGGCAACATTTCATGCAAAGATGGGCACAATAAAGGATAGAAATGGTATGGACCTAACAGAAGCAGAAGAAATTAAGAAGTGGTGGCAAGAGGCTTCCCTGGTGGTCCAGTGAGTAGAGTCCGCCTTGCAGTGCAAGGGGTGCCGGTTTGATCCCTGGCCTGGGAGGATTGGACCGGTGTGTCCAATTACAAGCCGGCGCTCTGGAGCACACGAGCCCAGACCCGGTGCTCTGCAATGAGAGGGGCCACTGCAATTGGGAGGCCCACGTAGGCCAAAAGAATATAGATGGATGAAAATGAATAAATGAAAAACCAATAAAAGAGCCAAAATTAAAAAAAAGAAGAAGAACAGGTGGTAAAAATACATAGAAGAACTGTACAAAAAAGTTCTTAATAACCCTGATAACCATGATGATGTGGTCACTCACCTAGAGCCAGACATCCTGGAATGTGAAGTCAAGTGGGCCTTAGGAAGCACTGCTACAGACAAAGCTGGAGGTGATGGAATTCCAGCAGAGTTATTTCAACTCCTTAAAGTATGGAATTCATTATGCCAACAAATTTGGAAAACTCAGCAGTGGACACAGGACTGGAAAAGGTCAGTTTCATTCCAAAGAATGTTCAAATTACCATACAACTGCACTCATTTCACATGCTAGTAAGATTATGCTCAAAAATCCTTCAAGCTTTGGCTTCAGCAGTACGTGAACTGGGAACTCCCAGATGAACAAGCTGGATTCAGAAAAGGCAGAGGAACCAGAGATCAAACTGCCTACATACACTGGATTGTAGAAAAGCAAGGAATTTCAAAAAAACACTGTCAACTATGTTATAGGGCTTCTTATGGGATGATAATGTTCTATAATTAGACAGTGGTGACAGATCCACAACTCTGAATATACTAAAAACTACTGAACTGTACACCTAAGGTGGAGAATTTTATACTATGCGAATTATATCTCAAAGGTAGACAGAGTGCCTGAAGAATTATAGACGGAGGTTTGAAAGACTGTACAGGAGGCGGTAACCAAAACCATCCCCAAGAGAAAGAAAGGAAAGAAGGTGGTTGTCTAAGGAGGCCTCACAAATAGCTAAGAAGAGAAGCAAAAGGCAAAGGAGAAAGGGAAAGATATACCCAACTTAATGCACAGTTTCAAAGAATAGCAAGAAGGGTTAAGAAAGCCTTCTTAAAGTGAACAATGCAAAGAAAAGAAAACAATGGAATGGGAAAGACTAGAGATCTCTTCAAGAAAATTGGAGATACCAAGGCAACATTTCATGCAAAGATGGGCACAATAAAGGATAGAAATGGTATGGACCTAACAGAAGCAGAAGAAATTAAGAAGTGGTGGCAAGAGGCTTCCCTGGTGGTCCAGTGAGTAGAGTCCGCCTTGCAGTGCAAGGGGTGCCGGTTTGATCCCTGGCCTGGGAGGATTGGACCGGTGTGTCCAATTACAAGCCGGCGCTCTGGAGCACACGAGCCCAGACCCGGTGCTCTGCAATGAGAGGGGCCACTGCAATTGGGAGGCCCACGTAGGCCAAAAGAATATAGATGGATGAAAATGAATAAATGAAAAACCAATAAAAGAGCCAAAATTAAAAAAAAGAAGAAGAACAGGTGGTAAAAATACATAGAAGAACTGTACAAAAAAGTTCTTAATAACCCTGATAACCATGATGATGTGGTCACTCACCTAGAGCCAGACATCCTGGAATGTGAAGTCAAGTGGGCCTTAGGAAGCACTGCTACAGACAAAGCTGGAGGTGATGGAATTCCAGCAGAGTTATTTCAACTCCTTAAAGTATGGAATTCATTATGCCAACAAATTTGGAAAACTCAGCAGTGGACACAGGACTGGAAAAGGTCAGTTTCATTCCAAAGAATGTTCAAATTACCATACAACTGCACTCATTTCACATGCTAGTAAGATTATGCTCAAAAATCCTTCAAGCTAGGCTTCAGCAGTACGTGAACTGGGAACTCCCAGATGTACAAGCTGGATTCAGAAAAGGCAGAGGAACCAGAGATCAAACTGCCAACATACACTGGATTGTAGAAAAAGCAAGGGAATTTCAAAAAAAAAAATCTACTTCTGTTTCACTGACTATGTTAAAGCCTCTGACTGTGTAGATCACAACAAACTGTGGAGTATTCTTAATGAGATAGGGATTCTATCTCAATAAAAGAATAACAGAGGAAAAGAATGGGAGGAAAGAAATTAGAAACAGTTGAATAGAGAACTTTCTAGGAGTTCTGCTACAAAGGAGAGCAAATATATAGGTCATTACCCAGCAATGAAGGTAGGATCAAGAAAAACAATCTCAAATCAGGGAAAATGACATATTTGATACACTGATGAATGACCTAACAGCAAAACTGTGATGCAGGAAATTGAGTGGGAACAGTGATTCTTGGAGCAATATCCCTGAGTAGTTCAGAGGGGGTGGTACTTGGCACACAAGTAAAAGGACTACCTCTGATAGATGCACAGATAGTTTATCCATGTCAACAGGAGTGAGGGCAGGATACATAGGCAGAGTGCTTCAGTTTTCTTAGTGAAGTAGAAGTTTCTTAGGAACCAAGGTCATCAGTTGGATAGAAGAGAGGATGTTACATATTTAAAAGGAAAGGTGGGGCTTCCCCTGGTGGTCCAGTGGGTAAGGACACCGTCTTGCAGTGCAAGGGGCGCCAGTTTGAGCCCTGGCCTGGGAAGATCCCACGTGCCACGGAGCGGCTGGACTGATATGTCCAATTACCGAGCCAGAGGCTCTGGAGTGCATGCGCCCAGAGCTGATGCTCTGCAACGACAGACACCAACGCGATGGGAGACCCACAGGAGCCAAGGAACAAAGACGGATGAAAATAGAGAAATGAAAGACCAATGGAAGTGGCCCGCCTGTTCCCCTCCCTCCCCAACCCAACCCCCGCCCAAAAAATAAATAAATAAATCTTTAAAAAAAAATAAAATAAAAGGAAAGGTGATGGTATACAAGAGTTCTCCATAAGAGCGACAGAGCCAATGCCTTAGGTACATATTAAGGACCCAACAATATTAAAGACCCTTTGAGGTTCAGGGCATCAATTTAATATCAATAAGCACAGCTATGGGAATATGTGTGCACATACATATGTACACACATATATTTTCCAGCTATGTTTAGATGCACAGGTACAGAATAGGAGAGCCACCTTGACCAGGACTATAAATTTTGCCAAGTGAGTATAATAAAGCAAGAAGGGCATGAGAGTTGAGAGTATATGCAAAGGAGTTTGTAAAATGACTGGCAAGGGGATTTACACTGGGTGAGGAAGGAAATGAGCACATCGAGAAGGTGAAAAATAATGAAAAAAAGTGGTAAGGTCAAGGACCTGAGGTCCATGGAAAACAAAATCACTCAAGGAAGAGAGATCAAGGAACCAGAGGCCAGTGAATGAGAAGAATTGTCGATGGGTTAAGTCATACCTAAATGCTCAAACCTAAGAAATCATTCCAGTTTCTAAACAAGAAAAGCTTTCTTATAATTATCAAATAATTTTGCATTCTGCTGCTCTTTACATGCATCCAAAACTGGAACACTGGCACACCTGGTGCAAGTCTCACGTACTTTAACTCTTTTAGTAATTTATATAAACTTGCCCCTGGCATATTCCAGGTACTAATAAATACTTACTGATGGATACAGGACCCTGATGAGTTACAAAGCTATGCAGTGAAGGAAAGAAAACACAAACTACTGAGCAAATGTCCTTCCCATATCATATATATCAAAGACAATTTCTCAGCATTTATAGCTGTCTACCCTTCAGATGACATCACAAACATAATTCACTTACCAATCACTGTCCTTCATATTTACTGTTCAAAGACACTGTAGCTGATGAGGCAATTTTCTATGTTTGGCTGCAAAGACTATACATTATTAATAATTAAAATCAGAGATGACATAGCCACTTCACCGAAGAAAATCTTCTGTTTTAAAAGTGTTTTAACTAAAACAGCTTGCATCTTTCACATATTTTTCTTCGGGAACACACACATATCTCTTTTTTTTGAAAAAAGAAAAAGCATTCTTTTTTTTTTTTTTTTTTTTTTTAACTTCAGGTAATAATGGGAGGAAAGCACAAGGCTTACAAATTATGTCCTGGAACTTCCCTGGTGGTCCCATAATTAAGATTTCACACTTTCACTGCAGGGGGCCTAGGTTCCTTCCCTGGTCAAGGAACTTAAGATCCCACATGTCACACATTGCAGCCAAAAGAGGAAAAAATTATGTTTCGCTCCCCCATATAAACTTACACTGAATTCTTTAAAAATTACAAAATCCTATCTGCTCAACTCTATTGCTATCCTGAAACGTGGTAGTTCTCATCTCTGTGCATTAGAGTAAAAAGCATAGGGAGTTCTGTAAGCTAGACGTTGTGCCCTCATACCACCAAGGACTGATTTAACTGGGCTGAGGTGGGAAGAAAGTTATTACTTTTTTTTTTTTTTTAAACTCTCTAGAAGAACCTAACATACAAACAGGCAAGCGAACTACAGACCTAATCTAATCCTTTCATTGGCAGCCAATACTTCAAATTTCACATCCAACTCCCTTCTACATATCTCCATCTGGAAGGTCACATGGACACCCCAAACGCAAATGTCCAATACAAAAGTCAGCATTTTTTTTCCCAAAGCAAATTTTCTGTTTCTTTTTGTTCTATAACATTTTAATTATGAAATATAATTTACATGCAGAAAAATGTATAAGACATAAATACAATTTAACAGTCCTAAAAAGATACCCTGTGGGCTTCCCTGGTGGTCCAGTGGGTAAGGACACCGCCTTGCAGTGCAAGGGGCGCCGGTTCAATCCCTGGCCTGGGAAGATCCCACGTGCCGCAGAGCAGCTGGACCCGTGTGTTCAATTGCCGAGTCAGAGCTCTGGAGTGCATACGCCCAGAGCCGGCGCTCTGCGACAAGAGACCACCACGATGGGAGGCCCACACGGGCCAAAGAACAAAGATGGATGAAAATGGACAAATGAAAGACCAATAGAAGTGGCCCACCTGCTCCCCTCCCTCCCGACCCCACCCCCACCAAAATAAATAAATTAATTAAAAAAAAAAAAGATACCCTGTGATTATCAGCCAGATTATGAAATATACAACTAATGGCACCTCAGTATTCTATATATCTTATCTTGGCTGGTATTCCAATTCATCCAGTCAATGTCAGAACAGGGGTCACCATCTTAAGATTTCTCCTCTCTCTACATTCAGTACTGCCTGAATATCTCCCCTGTTATTTTTCACTGCCATTTCCTTAGTCCAGGCTCTCATGAGGATGAACCTGTCTCCAGTTTAACCACTGAAATGATCTCTTAAAATAAGTCTGATGTTTACCTACTCTTCCTGGCTTTCCATATCTTTGCAAGATAAGGTTTCCTTTTAACTGGCCCTAATCTATATTCAAATATATATCTACTTACCTATTTTTCCCTCTTTCCCATCATTAATGAACCTGCCTCACTTCCAAAATTATATTGTAAATATAATAAGTGCTTACACTTACCTAAATATACTATGCCATTTCCTATCTTTCTACCAGTTGTTCAGCACCACATATCCTTTATCCTCACTGCTGAACTTGAATTTATCTTTCAAAACCCAACTCAGCCACTAATTTCTTCAGGAAGCTGTCTCTGACCACCACTCCATCCCTAAATAGTGATTCATTCCCCCTCTATGCTATTTCTGAACCCTGTTCTTGTCTGCAGTTATTTATCACACTTGTACTTCGAAACATTTTTCAGTGTCAGCCTCCTTTCAACAGCCCCACACTTGGTCCAGGAACTGTCTTTTCTATCCCCACTAGTTAGTTCCACAAGGTAGACTTCCAACAGGAGAGCCATAGTTCAAACACTGCCCTCAAGCACAGCTGAACCAGACTGGGCCAATCAGACTCTCCCTCTCAGGAACTTGGGAGTTGAAATTAAAACAGAAAATTGGTGTCTCTGTGTGCCTGAGAACTATTATTTAAAAAAAAGAAAGCTATGGGATTTCCCTAGTGGCCAAGACTCCGTAATGCAAGGGGCCAGAGTTTGATGCCTGGTCAGGGAACTAGGCTCTACACGTTGCAAGTAAGACTCAATACCACCAAATAAATTTAAAAAAAGAAAGAAAGAAAGACACACTCTGGAAGCAGCCATATTCTAATCATATGTATTGGAAAGAGGAGAAAGCAGATCTTCAAAGAGAAAAGAAAGAATAGATAGGCAGACTGAAACAGAGGTAAGAAGAGCCAGTCCTATGAGCCATCCTGATTTTGGTTCCAGTTATTCCTAAAGTCTCTCTGATTCCCGTTCCTGAGTTTTTTTTATTTTTCATTTTTCTTCATTATGCCTCTTTTATTTATATTTATTTTCATCGATCTTTTTATTCTTTGGCCTGTGTGGGCCACCCGTTGCAGTGGCCTCTCCCACCGCAGAGCACTGGCTCTGTGCACATGTGCTCCAGAGCGCTGGCTCGTAATTGGACACACCGGCCCAGCTGTTCCTTGGCACGTGGGATCTTCCCGGGCCAGGGTTGAACCGGTGGCCCCTGCACTGCAAGGCAGATTCTTTACCCACTGGACCACCAGGTAAGCCCTGCTTCCTATTTTGAAAAGCAAGTTTTGAAAGCAAGACCTGTATGTTGAGATACTACAGATTCCTACTACTTGCGACGAAAAGGTCCAACTAATACTTGATTAACTTTCTTACACATTATTTCTCCTATCACCACCTTGAAGGCACAGGTTTTCTCTTCTGCCAGACTAAGACAGGCCCTGGAAATGTCAGGTGCTCATTAATTAATGTCATCCATGGCAGAATTAAGAGTCGTGCTTTTTTTGCATATGTAAATATTAACTTTCAAAAAGTGTAACAAGTTTGAACTCCAGCTAATTAACATGTATGTCAAAGTGTTTAGAAATAAACTATAAGAATGTGTGCACTGGGATCATACATATCTGTAAACAACAAAACTGTAAAAGTAAAAGGTAAAATAAAAATTAAAAAAAAAAAAGAATATCTGCAACTTATTTTGAAATACATCCAAAAAAAAAAAAAGATTGATGGATAAACATGTGATAAATCAAATAAAACAAAATGGTAATTGCTGTGGTTGAACTAACTGTAGAATATATAGGCATTCACTGTACAATTCTTACAAATTTTTTGTATGTTTAAACTTTAATAATAAAACACTTAGAGAAAAATGTATCAGAAATACATCTGCACTGCTGATTGTACTTCTCTCTGCCTTTAGATGAGATTTCAAAGGACTTTAATAGATACAGTAGGTACCTCGGTGACTTCTTTCACTGATTAAGAAATTTTAAAAGTGTTTTGTCTATCTTTCCAGTTCACATGTATGTTTTATAATGACAGCAGTGAGGCACAATTAAAATATAAAACTGAATACTTCTAATTTCATGCCTCCTTTAAAACTAGTTTTAAAAATCATAATAAAGTTAGGTGGGGAAAATTCAAATCATGTTTTTCTACTATCAAGACTGGCCACTGGATTTGCTCTGCCATGGCCCACACTCTGTCTGTGGAGTGTGCTTTCTCTGAATCTGAATAAATCCATTTCTTACCTAACAAAAAAAAAGACTATCAAGACAAAAGAGCTGGCAGCTTTATACTGTAAACCTCCCCTTGGCAAGACAGAAACACACACTAGGAGAATAAAGAGATAAGAATCATAAAATCACAAACTGCTGAAACTGGTCAAAAAGTCAATACAAGATCCTTATTTCTCAAAGAGAAAATTAATACCCAAAGAGGTGAAGTGTCTTGTCTATGGTCACCAACAACTTCTTAGCAAGGTTCAGACTCAAACCTTGGACTCCTGACTAAAGTCCAGTGCTCTTTCCATCCTTCTCTGTAGTTCCAGATCCTCTCTTTTTTTCCTGTTTCCTTTTGTTTTGAAGAATAGTAATTCATGGGGCTTCCCTGGTGGTTCAGTGGTTAAAAAAAATCCACCTACTAATGCAGGAGATTCTGATTCAATTCCTGGGTCAGGAAGATCCCCTGGAGAAGTAAATTCAAATATTCTCTCCTGAGAAATCCCATAGAGAAGACTGGCGAGCTGCAGTTATTGCAGTTGCAAAAGAGTCGGACATGACTTAGCAACTAAACAACAACAGAATATCACACAAAGTGCCTCATCTCAGTTTATATTTGTTCAACTAGTTTAATTTTTCATACTACACATTCAAATTCTAAATACATGCACATATAAGAATCACATTACAACCAAGATTCAAAAGATGTATCTTGTCATTCATTGTAACTGAACTTCATTAAAACGGCCTGAAAGTGCTGTCCCACTGTTTTAGGTAAAGAGGCACTGACAGAATTTTAGCAGTGCTTACATTCCTTGTCTGTAGTAGAAGGCCAAAATTTAACATGAACTTGCCCCAAAAGTGATTAACTCAAAGCTACAGTAGATGAATGATAAGCCTTAAAATTCAGCCTATTTTTTAGTCCATTTTATTATTATTATTCAAAGTATTTTAGAGCATATTTACTAAAATAATGGATTACAGATCTGGATGACTGTATTTATTCTTGCAAAAGCATTTAAGAAATGTTAGTCTGTGCCGTGTACTGATGTGGTTAGGTTTCAGTCAACTATGACACAATTACTTTATTTCTATTGATATTTTGTCAGACAACTAAAAATGTAAGCAAAGAGTGCACTCCTAAGGTACAACTTCAGCAGAAAACACTGTTCTCCCACAGAGCCACAGATGACCAGTCAGTTGCAAACAGACTGGTGTTTCTTTTCCTATCTCTGTCCATTTCATAGCAAAGCTAAAGCTGTAAGGAATGTTGGAAGGGTAGTTTGCTGTATGTAAAATAAATTTAAATCATGTTATTTCTCTTTACTAAAATTCAGCTGTATAAAAGACACCTCTTGGGCTTCCCCTGGTGGCCAAGTGGGTAAGGACACCGCCTTGCAGTGCAAGGGGTGCCGGTTCCATCCCTGGCCTGGGAAGATCCCACGTGCCGCGGAGTGGCTGGACTGATGTGTCCAATCACCGAGCCAGAGCTCTGGAGCACATGCGCCCAGAGCCGGCGCTCTGCAACCACAGACGCCACCGTGATGGGAGGCCCACAGGAGCCAAAGAACAAAGACAGATGAACACAGAGAAACGAAAGACCCATAGAAGTGGCCCGCCTGCTCCCTCCCTCCCCAACCCGACCCCCGCCCAAAATAAATAAATAAAAAGTGCCTCATCTCAGTTTATATTTGTTCAACTAGTTTAATTTTTCATACTACACATTCAAATTCTAAATACATGCACATATAAGAATCACATTACAACCAAGATTCAAAAGATGTATCTTGTCATTCATTGTAACTGAACTTCATTAAAACGGCCTGAAAGTGCTGTCCCACTGTTTTAGGTAAAGAGGCACTGACAGAATTTTAGCAGTGCTTACATTCCTTGTCTGTAGTAGAAGGCCAAAATTTAACATGAACTTGCCCCAAAAGTGATTAACTCAAAGCTACAGTAGATGAATGATAAGCCTTAAAATTCAGCCTATTTTTTAGTCCATTTTATTATTATTATTCAAAGTATTTTAGAGCATATTTACTAAAATAATGGATTACAGATCTGGATGACTGTATTTATTCTTGCAAAAGCATTTAAGAAATGTTAGTCTGTGCCGTGTACTGATGTGGTTAGGTTTCAGTCAACTATGACACAATTACTTTATTTCTATTGATATTTTGTCAGACAACAAAAAATGTAAGCAAAGAGTGCACTCCTAAGGTACAACTTCAGCAGAAAACACTGTTCTCCCACAGAGCCACAGATGACCAGTCAGTTGCAAACAGACTGGTGTTTCTTTTCCTATCTCTGTCCATTTCATAGCAAAGCTAAAGCTGTAAGGAATGTTGGAAGGGTAGTTTGCTGTATGTAAAATAAATTTAAATCATGTTATTTCTCTTTACTAAAATTCAGCTGTATAAAAGACACCTCTTGGGCTTCCCCTGGTGGCCAAGTGGGTAAGGACACCGCCTTGCAGTGCAAGGGGTGCCGGTTCCATCCCTGGCCTGGGAAGATCCCACGTGCCGCGGAGTGGCTGGACTGATGTGTCCAATCACCGAGCCAGAGCTCTGGAGCACATGCGCCCAGAGCCGGCGCTCTGCAACCACAGACGCCACCGTGATGGGAGGCCCACAGGAGCCAAAGAACAAAGACAGATGAACACAGAGAAACGAAAGACCAATAGAAGTGGCCCGCCTGCTCCCCTCCCTCCCCAACCCGACCTCCGCCCAAAATAAATAAATAAATAAATCTTTTTTTAAAAAAATAAAAAAATAAAGACACCTCTTCTGAAATAATTTAGAAATAGAGTGCTCAAGACAGAATTCCAGGAAAAATAACCCAAAATTAAGTCAACAGAATGAGCTTGCTGTCTGTTATATTAAAATGGGGATGTGCAGAAGTCCCCAGATGGATTAATAATCCATCTGTACAAATACTTAACATTCTGTCATAGTCCACAGCTTTCAACCCCTAAATCAGATTCCCACAAGTGCTGCTGTTGAAAACACCTCACCAAGAACATCTCAGCATTGATGAAAAACTCAGAATACAGGGCTTCCCTGGTGGTCCAATGGGTAAAGAGTCTGCTTTGCACTGCAAGGGGCAACAGTTCAATCCCTAGCACGGGAAGATCCCACACGCCGCGAAGCAGTTGCACCGGTGTGTCCAATTACAAGTCAGCGCTCTGGAGCACATGCACCCAGAGCCGGTGCTCTGCGACAAGAGAGGCCACTGTGATGGGAGGCCCACACAGGCCAAAGAATAAAGATGGATGAAAATAAATAAATGACCAATAAAAAGAGGCCAAAATTTTAAAAATAGAAAGAAAAAAACTCAAAATACTATAGAAGGGCATCTTACCTCTAGTATGTCAGCAAGAAAAGGCCCCCACTGCTATGAAGCAGAAAATGTTCCCAAGTTCTTGAGTAACATGTACTAAAATGGTTTCTTACCACATAGTAACTAAGTACAGCAAAATTATCTATGAAATCACGTAGATAAGCACTATACTTCCAAAAGAACTATATTTTTCTTATTGAGAGAAAATGTAACTGCTGCAATTATTTTATTTCTGTTTCTTACCTCCTTTATTCATTTTACACATCATTTTTTCTACAGAAGCAAGGTTATAAAATGTAACTAGAGATACCTGAAGTATGATGTCATTTATGAAGGTAATGACAATGAAGCAATGCAAGTTCTTGATGTACTTTCTGAATCTTCAGAATAAGACCAAATTATGCCAGTGATTTGTCATCATACTGGACATATCAGTAATACTATACTGGACTTATTGCCAAGAAATTATATATGTAAGAGCAGTGATAATGGTAAGCATAAAAAATGCTGAATAGAATTTTCTGCCCCCAAAATGGTGTGTTATACAAACTGCACTATCTTTGAAGCCATGAGATCTAGGTGTAAGTCTCAGTTCTACATCTTCCTAGCTTGTTTCCTTCAAGTTCTCATTTGCAATGGGCATATCACTACTTGGCTTCATCTGCTGACATTTACCTCACAAAGGTGGTACAAGAAGCAAGAGCTGGATGTGTGCAATCACACTTTGCAAATACGACACTGGAATGCTCTGGCATTCCTTAACAAAAGGCTAAGTATCCATCAAAAGCCACTGTTTCTTCCAAAGTGAAAGAGTTGGAGTGGGAAAAGGTTCCCTACCTTCACATGCTATAGCTGAAAATGAACTCCTCCCAAGAACATTTCAACACTGATGAAGTAACTCAAGACACTATAGAATGGCATCCTACCTCCCAGTTAGCAAGGGAAAGGACATGACATTTCCCAATCCCTCTGCAGGGATAAGGCAATGAAATTAAGCCCTCAGCAACCAAAGTGAGCAGAAACTGTATCTGCAACTTTCACCTCACTTACTTAGAGAACGTGTTCAACAAAAACAACCTTAGAAGCCAGGTACTAACGACGGTAGGATCCCCATCAGCCCTAATGTCTGAAAAGGAAAGTCACATGCTGAGGTAGACACCTGCTCTGGACTACTATGCACTGGACTATTTATGCACTGGATTTTGGTATTTTAGCTTATGTATTTCAGGGCTCTAATTAAGCAGCTGTGGTTACTTTACAGTGGCCAATCCCTCACACAAGGTGATGTGAGGCAACTAAAAAGTTCCTAACATGAACTTAACAAGGTTCCAACACCTTCCCACAAAGTAACACATAAAGATAAAATTCCCAATATGACCAAAAATTTCCCAAAAAGAACATTATTTTAACCTGAAGTATGATGTCATTTATGAAGGTAATGACAATGAAGCAATGCAAGTTCTTGATGTACTTTCTGAATCTTCAGAATAAGACCAAATTATGCCAGTGATTTGTCATCATACTGGACATATCAGTAATACTATACTGGACTTATTGCCAAGAAATTATATATGTAAGAGCAGTGATAATGGTAAGCATAAAAAATGCTGAATAGAATTTTCTGCCCCCAAAATGGTGTGTTATACAAACTGCACTATCTTTGAAGCCATGAGATCTAGGTGTAAGTCTCAGTTCTACATCTTCCTAGCTTGTTTCCTTCAAGTTCTCATTTGCAATGGGCATATCACTACTTGGCTTCATCTGCTGACATTTACCTCACAAAGGTGGTACAAGAAGCAAGAGCTGGATGTGTGCAATCACACTTTGCAAATACGACACTGGAATGCTCTGGCATTCCTTAACAAAAGGCTAAGTATCCATCAAAAGCCACTGTTTCTTCCAAAGTGAAAGAGTTGGAGTGGGAAAAGGTTCCCTACCTTCACATGCTATAGCTGAAAATGAACTCCTCCCAAGAACATTTCAACACTGATGAAGTAACTCAAGACACTATAGAATGGCATCCTACCTCCCAGTTAGCAAGGGAAAGGACATGACATTTCCCAATCCCTCTGCAGGGATAAGGCAATGAAATTAAGCCCTCAGCAACCAAAGTGAGCAGAAACTGTATCTGCAACTTTCACCTCACTTACTTAGAGAACGTGTTCAACAAAAACAACCTTAGAAGCCAGGTACTAACGACGGTAGGATCCCCATCAGCCCTAATGTCTGAAAAGGAAAGTCACATGCTGAGGTAGACACCTGCTCTGGACTACTATGCACTGGACTATTTATGCACTGGATTTTGGTATTTTAGCTTATGTATTTCAGGGCTCTAATTAAGCAGCTGTGGTTACTTTACAGTGGCCAATCCCTCACACAAGGTGATGTGAGGCAACTAAAAAGTTCCTAACATGAACTTAACAAGGTTCCAACACCTTCCCACAAAGTAACACATAAAGATAAAATTCCCAATATGACAGTTTCCCAGAAGAACATTATCTAAGAAGACTGTAAAAACATATAAGAAAACTGGCCTTAAAATCAAACTGCCTATGTTCAAATTCCTGCTCTATCACTTGCTAAGGGTGTAACCTTGGTATAGGAAATTAATCTGTATCATATGTAAAGTGGGAATAAAATAGTGCTCACCTTACTATGTTGTTGTGATGTTTAAATAAATAAAAAAATATATTCCCATTCTTAGGAGAGTACATGGCATAAGAACACTCAGTAAATGTTAGCTTTTATTATTAAAACTATAAAAATCCTCACGATTCTATAAAATTTCACTGATCTGATCGTGTATTAATAGGAAAGTTACTGGAAGGCTATCAAGATTCTCTATAGTCTAGTTACTGGTGCAAAATATTCTAGTAGATATGCAGTTAAACCTAGATTCCCTGAAAGGCAAATTAAGAGCATCTCACTTTCAATAATCAAGAAGGACAGCTGCATTCAAGAAGCATGGCCTAGGGTCTAGCTATTTGCAAACCATCACAGTGACCAAGAGAGAACAGTGCATTGTATTAAGACAACCCAATTTCAGGGCAGGCTATACAGGGACCCTAATGGCACTGTTTTCCAAAACAGAAAGAGTCATCCTAGCATCCTACATGTGCACAGGGATTTATAAGCTGCTGAGAAACAAATAATCTAAAGATGTGAAGGGAGATTATCAAGAAAAGTTCAGAAATCTGTCCTGCCTTTGTAACAATAATCTTACAGCATAGTTTTGTCATTTATACACATACAAGAGAAAATCTGTAACAGACATTAAACCTAGGTGTATCATAAAAGCAATTCCACATTTTAAAAAACGACACTCCAAAAATAAATTCTACATTATAATACCATCTGGAGAGCAGGTACAAGTTCAGTAAGTCAAACAAGGAGAAGGTTAAATTATAATATTACACAAGTTTTAAAATGAGAATCAAAGTATTACTAATGATTTCCTCAGCAGTGGCAGCCCTAACATAACATTTTCTAAAAGTTCTAAAGAATTAACAAGGTTCCAACACCTTCCCACAAAGTAACACATAAAGATAAAATTCCCAATATGACAGTTTCCCAGAAGAACATTATCTAAGAAGACTGTAAAAACATATAAGAAAACTGGCCTTAAAATCAAACTGCCTATGTTCAAATTCCTGCTCTATCACTTGCTAAGGGTGTAACCTTGGTATAGGAAATTAATCTGTATCATATGTAAAGTGGGAATAAAATAGTGCTCACCTTACTATGTTGTTGTGATGTTTAAATAAATAAAAAAATATATTCCCATTCTTAGGAGAGTACATGGCATAAGAACACTCAGTAAATGTTAGCTTTTATTATTAAAACTATAAAAATCCTCACGATTCTATAAAATTTCACTGATCTGATCGTGTATTAATAGGAAAGTTACTGGAAGGCTATCAAGATTCTCTATAGTCTAGTTACTGGTGCAAAATATTCTAGTAGATATGCAGTTAAACCTAGATTCCCTGAAAGGCAAATTAAGAGCATCTCACTTTCAATAATCAAGAAGGACAGCTGCATTCAAGAAGCATGGCCTAGGGTCTAGCTATTTGCAAACCATCACAGTGACCAAGAGAGAACAGTGCATTGTATTAAGACAACCCAATTTCAGGGCAGGCTATACAGGGACCCTAATGGCACTGTTTTCCAAAACAGAAAGAGTCATCCTAGCATCCTACATGTGCACAGGGATTTATAAGCTGCTGAGAAACAAATAATCTAAAGATGTGAAGGGAGATTATCAAGAAAAGTTCAGAAATCTGTCCTGCCTTTGTAACAATAATCTTACAGCATAGTTTTGTCATTTATACACATACAAGAGAAAATCTGTAACAGACATTAAACCTAGGTGTATCATAAAAGCAATTCCACATTTTAAAAAACGACACTCCAAAAATAAATTCTACATTATAATACCATCTGGAGAGCAGGTACAAGTTCAGTAAGTCAAACAAGGAGAAGGTTAAATTATAATATTACACAAGTTTTAAAATGAGAATCAAAGTATTACTAATGATTTCCTCAGCAGTGGCAGTAACATTTATGCTTTGCTATCCCTAAACATAAACATATTTAAGTAAATAAAATTCAGAGCTGACCTAAAACTGGGTTTTTACATAAGATTACAGAAAATCCCAAATCAACTCTTTGGCCAACCCAATAAAATAAAAGTCCTCTTAGTACAGAATGCCTACCCAGCCCTCCCTGCCCATCCAAATCTTCTTTCTTCCAGGGCCACATTTACTCAGACTCCTCCAATGAGGTCTAGTGAAAGATATGTAGCCTGACCTCTTTATTTGTACCTGTAGCACAAATTTAAGACTCCAGGGCACTGAATGCCTTGCATTCATATGTATATGACTTAACACCAAGAGCAAAACTCCTGAAGGGCAGAGACTGCCATCCTGGGTTTTTTTTTTAATATTTATTTATTTGGTCACACTGGGTCATAGTTGCAGCACGTGGGATCTAGTTCCCTGACCAGGGATTGAACCCAGGCCCCACTGAATTGGGAACACAGAGTCTTAACCACTGGATCACCAGGGAAGTCCCTGCCATCCTGTTTTGCTATGCCTGTTGTATTCAGTCTGAGCTGAGTAATGATTAACACCAACAGTTCACTGAATGTGTCACACTGAGCTAGGTACTCCATTTTTAATGTAAAGTTATAAAAGGCTTGCTAAATACAAATTACTAAATGACACAATTTATGAAACACATTTAAATTTATGAAACATGATAATAAAACGAGTATCCGCAAACCAGCCACCTAACAACAGAACTAGCGCATTCTCATTAGAGTGGAAGCAAGCTTTATTTCCACTACCTTTTTTTTCCATTACAGTGGAAGTCTTCATAGCAGCACCATGAGGAGACAGGCATGCCCCAGGGGGGTACACAGGCTTAAAGGGACTCAATCGAAAGTCACAAAGCTATTAAATGTCACAACCAACATACAAATCATGTCTTCTGACTAAAAAGCCAATTTTCTTTCCACCATATATTCTATTACCTAGATTTGCTCTCCTCTGCCTGCTTAAGTCCTACTTACTCTTTAAGCTTCAACTCCTCCAAGAAATCCTCTCCAACTACCATAGCTTACGCTTATCTTTTTTCACTTTTCTTTTCATCAAATATCAATGAAAGAAAGGTCTAAATTCTACACTTCCTTTCTTGTCACCCCCAATTTTAGCACACTAGACATGGAGCAGTGACTTAATGGCTGTGTGTGTGTGTGTGTATAAATACAATTGTCACATATTTGATTATATACACATTTATATATATATACATATATATGATGCTTTCTCGATGTAAGTATTATACTTTACAAATTATATATTACACTGTTACACAAAAATTCTAAGCTAATTGTCTGCCCAACCACTAAACCGACTAGCCTGACCTCTTTATTTGTACCTGTAGCACAAATTTAAGACTCCAGGGCACTGAATGCCTTGCATTCATATGTATATGACTTAACACCAAGAGCAAAACTCCTGAAGGGCAGAGACTGCCATCCTGGGTTTTTAATATTTATTTATTTGGTCACACTGGGTCATAGTTGCAGCACGTGGGATCTAGTTCCCTGACCAGGGATTGAACCCAGGCCCCACTGAATTGGGAACACAGAGTCTTAACCACTGGATCACCAGGGAAGTCCCTGCCATCCTGTTTTGCTATGCCTGTTGTATTCAGTCTGAGCTGAGTAATGATTAACACCAACAGTTCACTGAATGTGTCACACTGAGCTAGGTACTCCATTTTTAATGTAAAGTTATAAAAGGCTTGCTAAATACAAATTACTAAATGACACAATTTATGAAACACATTTAAATTTATGAAACATGATAATAAAACGAGTATCCGCAAACCAGCCACCTAACAACAGAACTAGCGCATTCTCATTAGAGTGGAAGCAAGCTTTATTTCCACTACCTTTTTTTTCCATTACAGTGGAAGTCTTCATAGCAGCACCATGAGGAGACAGGCATGCCCCAGGGGGGTACACAGGCTTAAAGGGACTCAATCGAAAGTCACAAAGCTATTAAATGTCACAACCAACATACAAATCATGTCTTCTGACTAAAAAGCCAATTTTCTTTCCACCATATATTCTATTACCTAGATTTGCTCTCCTCTGCCTGCTTAAGTCCTACTTACTCTTTAAGCTTCAACTCCTCCAAGAAATCCTCTCCAACTACCATAGCTTACGCTTATCTTTTTTCACTTTTCTTTTCATCAAATATCAATGAAAGAAAGGTCTAAATTCTACACTTCCTTTCTTGTCACCCCCAATTTTAGCACACTAGACATGGAGCAGTGACTTAATGGCTGTGTGTGTGTGTGTGTATAAATACAATTGTCACATATTTGATTATATACACATTTATATATATATACATATATATGATGCTTTCTCGATGTAAGTATTATACTTTACAAATTATATATTACACTGTTACACACAAAAATTCTAAGTATTGTCTGCCCACCACACTAGCGATAAGGCATTTTTTTTTCATGTTACAAATCTACAAATCCAAGAGAGCACACTAAAGCACCAGTGACTAAACCTTCTGTGTCTTTGTTGGCTCTGCTTCGCCATCCTCCAGACCTCATAACATTTCAATGTTCCAAGGCTCAGCCCTGATCCTCTTTCATCACACTTTCTTCTAAACAGTCTACCCTAGTTTCATGACTTTAATAATGTCTATACAGTAGACAGATCAGTTCAGAGGCTATAATCATGGCCTCTACATGAACTCTAACTTGGCTAACCAAATGATGACTGATAGCCCTGAAAACAAAGTGATCTAAACACTTGGAAATGTTTTCCCCCCAAAACCAACTCCCTCTCCCAAGTCTTAGCCATCTCACTGAACACCAATAACCAACCATCCAAGCTCTAAAAGGGAAAAAGTCAGCTCTGACGTAGCTTATCAATATACCCTACAACTCTACTTCTAAAATATATCCTGAATCCTTTTTCTAGCATCGTCTTTCACCTAAAGAGCTTCCTAATCATCTTCCTGTCTTCATTCTGGCCCCAGTATACAATTCTTTCTTGAAATAAAAACTGAGTCATTGTTGAAAGATCCAATCTTTTCACTCTACTCAACATCTTCCAAAGGCTTCTCAACATCCTGAGAATGAAAATCATACTCCTTATCCAGGCTTACAAACTCTTACCTTATGTGGCCCCTGCCTACCTCGCCAAACTCCCATCTGTTTCTCACTCTGGCTCTTCCTGTCTCCCTCCTGGTTGTTACACTCCAATCACTGAAAGGGATGAATAGGCAGACTTGGTAAGGAGGCCATGGTTTCCAAGAAGCAAGATGGGGAAGAAACATTTTTAGCCAAGGTGCCTTCACCTTGATTGCCACACCTACGACAATAATCTATTTTGCCTAAGACTTTAAGTCCAGACCTAATGTTTATAACAACAATGTATCTTGCTGGAGGACATGTTGCTCTTTCTTAGCTTGTTACCTATGTTATCTAAAGATGTGTGTTATGGGTGTGTGTCTGGTGAAACCTTTATCACATTAAAATATTCTTTTGATCTTTTTGTTAATAACCAACTGGAAAGTACAAAATGCCCTGCCTAAACTGGCTTCTAGGAGTAATCTATCCCCCTTCCAGTTCCTTTAGCTGGAAGCTTTCTCTATCACTTTTTTCTTTAATAAACGCTTTCCTGCACAAAGTTCTGAGTGACCAAAGCCAAGTTTTCTGATCGCAATGTGAATTCTTCTCCTTTGGAGATCAAGAATCCGACACTGTTCACAGTAATCTATCCACCGTCATCTATCATCCCTCTGTCCTTTCTGGCTCCTCCTGCATACCAATTGTGTCCCTGCACTGCACTAGCAGTCCTCTCTGGCTGGCAGTCTTCCTTTTAAGGCTGACTCTTTCTTAACCTTCGGATCTAACTATAAATGAGATCTCTTCAAAGGCCTTTTCCAATCATCCATCACTGTTCTATCTTAATATCAACATACATTTTAATTCTCTTCATAGCACTTAATGATGTAATTCTTGAATGTCTGTTTTCTACTTCCACACAGGAACATAAGGCCAAAACAAGGACCTTGTCTGTCTTATTTACCATGGTATTATTGTGTCTAGAACAGTGCCTGGCCTACAACAGAAGGGTGTCGAGTGAATATATTTATGAATAAATTAATAATTACTTCAATTTCCATTACTCTTTTTTGGCTACATCATCTCCTTATCCAGGCTTACAAACTCTTACCTTATGTGGCCCCTGCCTACCTCGCCAAACTCCCATCTGTTTCTCACTCTGGCTCTTCCTGTCTCCCTCCTGGTTGTTACACTCCAATCACTGAAAGGGATGAATAGGCAGACTTGGTAAGGAGGCCATGGTTTCCAAGAAGCAAGATGGGGAAGAAACATTTTTAGCCAAGGTGCCTTCACCTTGATTGCCACACCTACGACAATAATCTATTTTGCCTAAGACTTTAAGTCCAGACCTAATGTTTATAACAACAATGTATCTTGCTGGAGGACATGTTGCTCTTTCTTAGCTTGTTACCTATGTTATCTAAAGATGTGTGTTATGGGTGTGTGTCTGGTGAAACCTTTATCACATTAAAATATTCTTTTGATCTTTTTGTTAATAACCAACTGGAAAGTACAAAATGCCCTGCCTAAACTGGCTTCTAGGAGTAATCTATCCCCCTTCCAGTTCCTTTAGCTGGAAGCTTTCTCTATCACTTTTTTCTTTAATAAACGTTTCCTGCACAAAGTTCTGAGTGACCAAAGCCAAGTCTTTTTGATCCCAATGTGAAATCTTCTCCTTTGGAGATCAAGAATCCGACACTGTTCACAGTAAGCTATCTACCGTCATCTATCATCCCTCTGTCCTTTCTGGCTCCTCCTGCATACCAATTGTGTCCCTGCACTGCACTAGCAGTCCTCTCTGGCTGGCAGTCTTCCTTTTAAGGCTGACTCTTTCTTAACCTTCGGATCTAACTATAAATGAGATCTCTTCAAAGGCCTTTTCCAATCATCCATCACTGTTCTATCTTAATATCAACATACATTTTAATTCTCTTCATAGCACTTAATGATGTAATTCTTGAATGTCTGTTTTCTACTTCCACACAGGAACATAAGGCCAAAACAAGGACCTTGTCTGTCTTATTTACCATGGTATTATTGTGTCTAGAACAGTGCCTGGCCTACAACAGAAGGGTGTCGAGTGAATATATTTATGAATAAATTAATAATTACTTCAATTTCCATTACTCTATTAATGGTTTTCCTAGTACCAAAGTGGGGAGGAGGGGTTTAAAGTTAAATTTTGCTAGCTATAGCTCCCCATCCAACTGAAGTAGAATACTTTTTCTCCAGAATTCCTTGTCTCTAATCCCATTCCAAACTATTTAAAACCAATGGTAAAGATGAACCATAGTAGGGCTTCCCCTGGTGGTCCAGTGGGTAAGGACACCGCCTTGCAGTGCAAGGGGCGCCAGTTCGATCCCTGGCCTGGGAAGATCCCACGTGCCGTGGAGCGGCTGGACCGATGTGTCCAATCACCGAGCTGGAGCTCTGACGTGCATGCGCCCAGAGCCGGCACTCTGTGACAATAGAGGCCACCGCAATGGGAGGCCCACAGGAGCCAAAGAACAAAGACGGATGAAAATAGAGAAATGAAAGACCAACAGAAGTGGCCCGCCCGCTCCCCTCCCTCCCCAACCCGACCCCCACCCAAAAAATAAATAAATAAATAAATCTTTAAAAAAAAAAAAAAAGATGAACCATAGTAAAGTTATCAATTTTTGTCAAATTAACCTATAGATTTAATGAAATTCCTATCAAGATTTTTCTTAGATACAAACTTATTCTAAAATTTGTAATGGAAAGGCACAAGATCTAGAACTGCTAAAACAATTTTGAAAAGAGTGAAAGATGAGAAGTCACTCCCAACGCAAGTTAAAAACTTACTACATAGCTACAGTAATCAAGTCTGTATGGTACTAGCAGAAGAGTACACTTAGATCAACGGACAGAATAGATCCAGAATTATAGTAGAATCACACAAAACTCAGTCCAACTGAACTCTGAAAAAGGTGCAAAAGCAATTAAATGGAGGAAGGATACCATTTGCAACCAGTGATGCTGGAGGACTTGGACACTGATAGGCAAAAGGAAAAAAAAAAAAAAAACCTTTGGCCTAATCTCACAGCCTATATTGAAAAAAACTAATTCGAATAGATCATAGACTTAAATGTAGAACTACAGAGCTTCCCTGGTAGCTCAGTGATGAAGAGTTCGCCTGCCAATGTGGGAGTCACGAGTTCGATCCCTTATCCGCAAAGATCCCACATGCTGTGGAGCAACTAAGCCCATGAGCCACAACTAACTGAGCCTGTGCTCTAGAGCCTTGGAGTCACAACTATCGAGCCCACGTGCCACAACTACTGAAGCCCATGTGCCCAGAGCCCAAGTCTCACAAAATAACCCACTGCAACAAGAAGACTGCTCAACTCAACTAGAGAGTAGCCCCCCACTCCCGGCAACTAGAGAAGAACCTAGTGGCAGTAGTGAAAACCCAGAATAGCAAAAAATAAATAAATAAATTTTTTTTTAAAAGTAAAATTACAGAGAATTTTCAGGAGGACACAGAGCTAGGTCTATAGTTCTACAGTTCAATATGTCTATAGTTCTATAGTTTTATGGGTCTATAGCAAGACCCATAAAAAGAAACCTGATAAACTGGACCTCATTAAAATTAAAAACTTTTCTTCTGTAAGACCCAATAAAGAGAATTTAAAAGAAAAAAATGTTAAAAATTGAGAGAACAGCTTCCCTGGTGGTCCAGTGAGTACAGTCCGCCTTGCAGTGCAAGGGGCGCCGATTCAATCCCTGGCCTGGGAAGATCCCACATGCCGAGAAACAGCTGGACCAGTGTGTCCAATTACAAGCCAGCACTCTGGAGCGCATGTGCCCAGAGCCTGAGCTCTCCGACGAGAAACCACATCAATGGCAGGCCCACACAGGCCAAAGAATAAAGATGAATGAAAATAACTGGATTTTTAAAAATCAATAAAAGAGGCCAAAAAATTTGAAAAAAGATTAAAAAAAAATTGAGAGAAAATACTTGCAAACCACATATACAGCAAAAGACTTCTGGCTTAAATATATAAAGAATGCTCAAAATTCAATAGTTAAAAAAAAAAAACAAGCAATCCAATTAGAAAATGAACAAAAGACATTTCACTAAAAAGGACATACAGAAGGCAAATAAACACTCTGAAAAAGGTGCAAAAGCAATTAAATGGAGGAAGGATACCATTTGCAACGTATAGGACCACTGATAGGCAAAAGGAAAAAAAAAACCTTTGGCCTAATCTCACAGCCTATATTGAAAAAAACTAATTCGAATAGATCATAGACTTAAATGTAGAACTACAGAGCTTCCCTGGTAGCTCAGTGATGAAGAGTTCGCCTGCCAATGTGGGAGTCACGAGTTCGATCCCTTATCCGCAAAGATCCCACATGCTGTGGAGCAACTAAGCCCATGAGCCACAACTAACTGAGCCTGTGCTCTAGAGCCTTGGAGTCACAACTATCGAGCCCACGTGCCACAACTACTGAAGCCCATGTGCCCAGAGCCCAAGTCTCACAAAATAACCCACTGCAACAAGAAGACTGCTCAACTCAACTAGAGAGTAGCCCCCCACTCCCGGCAACTAGAGAAGAACCTAGTGGCAGTAGTGAAAACCCAGAATAGCAAAAAATAAATAAATAAATTTTTTTTTAAAAGTAAAATTACAGAGAATTTTCAGGAGGACACAGAGCTAGGTCTATAGTTCTACAGTTCAATATGTCTATAGTTCTATAGTTTTATGGGTCTATAGCAAGACCCATAAAAAGAAACCTGATAAACTGGACCTCATTAAAATTAAAAACTTTTCTTCTGTAAGACCCAATAAAGAGAATTTAAAAGAAAAAAATGTTAAAAATTGAGAGAACAGCTTCCCTGGTGGTCCAGTGAGTACAGTCCGCCTTGCAGTGCAAGGGGCGCCGATTCAATCCCTGGCCTGGGAAGATCCCACATGCCGAGAAACAGCTGGACCAGTGTGTCCAATTACAAGCCAGCACTCTGGAGCGCATGTGCCCAGAGCCTGTGCTCTGCGACGAGAGGCCACTGCAATGGGAGGCCCACACAGGCCAAAGAATAAAGATGAATGAAAATAACTGGATTTTTAAAAAAATCAATAAAAGAGGCCAAAAAAAATTTGAAAAAAAAAAGATTAAAAAAAAATTGAGAGAAAATACTTGCAAACCACATATACAGCAAAAGACTTCTGGCTTAAATATATAAAGAATGCTCAAAATTCAATAGTTAAAAAAAAAAAACAAGCAATCCAATTAGAAAATGAACAAAAGACATTTCACTAAAAAGGACATACAGAAGGCAAATAAACACTTTAAAAGACATTCAATATCGTTAGCCATTAAAGAAACAAATTAAAGCCAAAATGAGGTATCACTACATATTGATCTGAATGGCTAAACAAAAAATAATTCACAGAAAAATAGTACAACCACTCTGGAAAATCATTTGGCAGTTTCTTACAATGTTAAACACTGTATTTTACCATATATTCCAGGAATCACACTCGTAGGGATTTATTCAGTTCAATGATTTGAAAATTTATGTCCACACCAATGCCTAGACCACAGTTGTTACAGTAGCTTTATTCACAATTTTCAAAAACTGGGAACAAGATGTCTTTCAATAAGTGAATGAACATTTAATGATATATCCACACAGAGAAATATTATTTAGAAATTAATAAGATGAGCTATCAAACCAGCAAAAGGCATGCAGGAATCTTAAATGCATATTGCTAAGTGAAAGAACCCAATCGGAAAAGGCTGCACACATATGATTCCAATTACAGCCATTCCTTGGAATCCACAATGCTCCAGTCCATTAGTATCCATGAGTTCCACATCTGTGGCTTCAAACAAAAACTGAAATTCCAAGGTTAAAAACTCACAGATATGGAGGGCTGAATGTGTATGATATTCTGGAAAAGTACCAGTAAAAGATCAGTGGTTGTCAGGGACTGGGGGTAGATGAGTAGGCAGAACATAGGGAGATTTTTTTTTTTTTTCAGGACAATGAAACTATTCTGTATGCTATGGTGGATATATATGTACTTGTCAAAGTCCACAGAACAAATAACATAAATGATGAAACCCTAATGTAGACTATGGACTTTAGATAATAATGTATCAACATTAGTCCATCAGATTAACTAATGGAAGACATTAATAAAAGGGGCAAATGGAGGAGGAGGAACATTTATATGGGAGCCTTGTATTAACCTTAAATAGAACTCTGCTCAACTATCCTAAAAAATAATAATTAAAAAAAAGGTCTGTTATTAAAAAACAGTAATAACATCAAGTGATGGTAAAGATGTAGATAGAAAGATGTAGATAAATGCATTGCTGATGGGAAATCATCCTCTCTGAAAAAGTAAGCAGTGTCTTATAAAACTACTGTATTTAACATACAACAAAATCAATTGCACTCCTGGGCATTAATCCCAGATAATGAAAATGTACATACAAAAACCTGTACACAAATGTTCACATCAGCTTTATTCGTAACAGTCAAAAGCTGTAAACAATCCAAATGTCCCCCACCTAAACAAACTGAGCTATACCTGCCACCATGAACAACCACTCAGCTATAAATTGGAACAAACTATTGATGCATGCAACAACTTGGATGGATCTCAATGAAACTATGCTAAGGGAAAAAAAAAAGTCAATCTTAAAATATTACATACTGTATAATTCCACTTTTACAATATTCTTGAAATGACCAAATTATACCAATGGGTTGTTATTGAATATATTATTTCTTAACAACAGCCAAGTGAATCTACAAATATCTCAAAATAGGAATTTTTTAATGCTCCAAAGGTAAAGACATACTCTCCAAAATCAAGTATTTTCCCTTGGGTGACAAATTTCCCAGAGCAGTGGGTCTCTGGCTCAGATGCACATAAGAATCATCTCTAAAAATTCCAATACTCAGGCAGCAGTATCCTAGACCAACTCAATTAGAATCTCTCAAGGTAAAACCCAGGCGTCTGCATTTTTTAAAACTCTCAAGATGTTCCAATTAACAATTTACTAAAATCTTAAGCTATGAGAACCATTCCACTGATAAATGGAAACTTTAACCCAAATCTCACCCATCTTTCAGAAACAGAAGACTCAGAGAATTAACCCAAGACAACAATTAATCATGTTTTTAAATACACCCCTTAAACCCTAATGTAGACTATGGACTTTAGATAATAATGTATCAACATTAGTCCATCAGATTAACTAATGGAAGACATTAATAAAAGGGGCAAATGGAGGAGGAGGAACATTTATATGGGAGCCTTGTATTAACCTTAAATAGAACTCTGCTCAACTATCCTAAAAAATAATAATTAAAAAAAAGGTCTGTTATTAAAAAACAGTAATAACATCAAGTGATGGTAAAGATGTAGATAGAAAGATGTAGATAAATGCATTGCTGATGGGAAATCATCCTCTCTGAAAAAGTAAGCAGTGTCTTATAAAACTACTGTATTTAACATACAACAAAATCAATTGCACTCCTGGGCATTAATCCCAGATAATGAAAATGTACATACAAAAACCTGTACACAAATGTTCACATCAGCTTTATTCGTAACAGTCAAAAGCTGTAAACAATCCAAATGTCCCCCACCTAAACAAACTGAGCTATACCTGCCACCATGAACAACCACTCAGCTATAAATTGGAACAAACTATTGATGCATGCAACAACTTGGATGGATCTCAATGAAACTATGCTAAGGGAAAAAAAAAAGTCAATCTTAAAATATTACATACTGTATAATTCCACTTTTACAATATTCTTGAAATGACCAAATTATACCAATGGGTTGTTATTGAATATATTATTTCTTAACAACAGCCAAGTGAATCTACAAATATCTCAAAATAGGAATTTTTTAATGCTCCAAAGGTAAAGACATACTCTCCAAAATCAAGTTTTTTCCCCTTGGGTGACAAATTTCCCAGAGCAGTGGGTCTCTGGCTCAGATGCACATAAGAATCATCTCTAAAAATTCCAATACTCAGGCAGCAGTATCCTAGACCAACTCAATTAGAATCTCTCAAGGTAAAACCCAGGCGTCTGCATTTTTTAAAACTCTCAAGATGTTCCAATTAACAATTTACTAAAATCTTAAGCTATGAGAACCATTCCACTGATAAATGGAAACTTTAACCCAAATCTCACCCATCTTTCAGAAACAGAAGACTCAGAGAATTAACCCAAGACAACAATTAATCATGTTTTTAAATAACACCCTTCCTTGGTAACAGAGCTAGACTCAGAAGTTCAATGCTAGGTTCATTTTCATCTATGAAACTTTTTTTTTTTAATTTTTGACCACTTTTTTAATCGTCTTTCATTTACTTACTTTCATTCATCTTTGTTTTTTGGCCTGTGTGGGTCTCCCATTGCAGTGGCCAGCCTCTCCTGTAACAGAGCACCAGCTTTGGGCACATGCGGCTTCAGAGCACTGGCTCGTAATTGGACACACTGGTCCAGCTGCTCCGGGGCGTGTGGGATCTTCCTGTGCCGGGGATCAACCAGAACCGGTGCCCCTTGCACTGCAAGGCAAACTCTTTACCCACTGGACCACCAGGGAAGCCCTGAAACGTCTATAAATATAAAAATGAAACTACTAATCCGGCTTTCCAAAATCTTTCAAGTGAAAGGGTTACCATATTCCATTTAAGATTTAACTTAAATCAAAAGGAAGGATTTGAAACAACCTCAGGACTTTCACAAGTTCAACTACCTACATACAAACCACAGGATTTCCAGGGTGGTTCAGTAGTAAAGAATCTGCGTGCAATGCAGAAGATGCAGATTTGATCACTGGGTTCCTCTGGAGAAGAAAAAGACAACCCACTCCAGTATTCTTGCCTGGGAAATTCTGAGGACAGAGGATCTGTTGGGCTACAGTTCAGAGGGTCGGAAGAGTTGGACACAACTTAGCAACTAAACACACACACACACACCCTACCACCACCACCCTACCCCCGCTCCATGAAAACAAGGCAGAGAACATGAAGCACTTCAAATGAACTACTTCTTTTGCACCTGGCATGTGAAAAAGCTGCAGTGGCAGCATCACAAACACACAAAAAAAGATGTTAAATGTCATGTAGGAAACTGTAGGAACACTAAACACACCCAAACAAACCCACATACCACATAATTCAACATATCTGGGTAGCAGTGTCTAAGAAATGGAACAGCATAGAGACTGCAAGGATTTGGTAGACATCTAGAGAGATTCACATTTCCTTTGCCTTTGATTTTGCCTCTTCCATTATCCAAATAGTTTTTGGTTTTAGGTTTGTTTGGAGGTTGGGCAGAGGGGATGACTCCACTGCATAAATTATTAATTTAAAACAGATTCTCAGCCCAGGTAAATTAAGCAAACACATAAGAACACTATAACAGAATCTGACAGCTATATGTTGCTTAAAACATTAAAGTGATAAGGTCATTTTTAAATATGTGTACTCTTTTTGCAAGTTCAGAAGAACCACAAATTATGGCGCTACAAACCACCAGCTATTCAAGAGAAAATTGTAGCTTATAAAATACTGGCTGACTGCCAGTACAAATGAATTTTTTTCCCTCAAACAAGCTTTGTAAGCCACAATACTCTTTTGAGAGTGACTATAATCATATTATTCAATCAAGGAGTAAAGTATTAGTAAAGGTAAGTTAATTAAACAAATAGTAAAATAACACCCTGGAAATTTTCAATTCATTACCAGTTTACTATAACTTCATCAAGTAAATAAATAAAAATTACAATAAACAGTTAAGTTTGGAATCCAAATGATCAATATTTTAAAAGGAGAAGAATAACCACCATCCAACCCCCTCTTTAAAACAACCATCCAGGCTTCCCCTGGTGGTCCAGTGGCTAAGGACACTGCCTTGCAGTGCAAGGGGCGCCGGTTCAAGCCCTGGCCTGGGAAGATCCCACGTGCCGCAGAGCAGCTGGACCAATGTGTCCAATTACCGAGCCCGAGCTCTGGAGCGCATGCGCCTAGAGCCGGCACTCTGCAACGACAGATGCCACCGCGATGTGAGGCCCACAGGAGCCAAAGCACAAAGACGGATGAAAGTAGAGAAATGAAAGACCAATAGAAGTGGCCCGCCCGTCTCCCTCCCTCCCCACCCTACCCCCCAGAAGATAAATAAATAAAGGTTTAAAAAAAGAACCACATCATTTACAGGAAGTGGGGAAAGTGGGTAGATGTTGGTCAAAGGGTACAAAGTTATAGTTATGTAGGATGAACAGACCAGCTAATCTAATGACAAGCATGATGGCCATAGCTAATAATACTGTGAAATGTGCTGAAAGCAGACTGCACAGGAGATTGAGACAGGTGATAGCACTGCCATAAAAAAAAGATAACTACACCAAAGATGGATATGATAACATTTGACTATGATAATCACTTGACTAGATATATATTTACCAAAACATCACGCCGAGTACCTTAAATATATGTAATTTTTATTTTAAAAAAAAGAGTCACCAAACAGGGGCTTCCCTGGTAGCTCAGTGGTGAAGAGTTCGCCTACCAATGCAGGAGACACAGGTTCAATCCCTGATCCGGGAATATCCCACATGCTGTCGAGCAACTAAGCCTGTGAGTCACAACTATGGAGCCTGTCCTCTAGGGTCTCAGAGCCACAACCATTAAGCCTACGGTCACAACTATTATTGAAGCCTGTATGCACCACAGCCCAAGTTCCACAACAGGAGAAGTCACGACAACAAGAAGTCTGTTCACGGGCTTCCCTGGTGGTCCAGTGAGTAGGGACACCTCCTTGCAGTGCAAGGGGCGCCAGTTCGATCCCTGGCCTGAGAAGATCCCATGTGCCACTGAGCGGCTGGACTGATGTGTCCAATTACCAAGCTGGAGCTCTGGAGCACGTGAGCCCAGAGTCGGTGCTCTGTGACAACAGAGGCCACTGCGATGGGAGGCCCACAGGGCCGAAGAACAAAGATGGCTGAAAATAGATAAATGAAAGACCAATAGAACTGGCCCGCTCGCCCCGCTTCCTCCCCAACCCACCCCCTCCAAAAAAATTAAGCATTTTCCTTTAAAAAAAAAAAAAAAAGAAACCTGCTCACCTTAGTTAAAAGAGTAGCCCCCACTCCCTGCAACTACAGACAAATAGCCAAAAATAAATAAATTTTTAAAATTTCAAAAAAAAGTCCCCAAACAATGTTTGCAGGATGAGAGAGATGTTAACTGCATCGAAATAGTTCTGGAAGAATACATGCTAAACTCTTTTTTTGTTGTTGTTACAGTTTATTAGAGTTGGGGAGGAAGAGTCGCTGCTAGTAACAGCAGGCCGGCTTAAGGGAGAAAGTGGGAGACACTGGGAGAATAGCGGGCCTCACAGTGGGCCAGTTTAAGGGAGAGCCAACCCATGGTAAACTCTTGACCACACATATTAAGAGTGCGTATGTGACAAGAATGAAATAATTTCATTTTTTATTTTGATTCTATATTACTTAATTTGCACGTATTGCTTTTGTAACTTGAAACAAAAATAAATTTAAAACCTAAAACCTAAAATACTTATTTATATATATATATAATTTAACATGTATTACTTATAAATTACTAATTATATACATTTTTATCAGCTATAATTTCTAATAATAAAAACTTCAACAGATAAAACTCACACAAACAAGAGATCCTTGGGGCTTTCAGTAGTTTTTATCTGTATAAAGAACCTTTTTTTTTTTTTTAATTTTTTTTTTCATTTTGGCCTCTTTTATTGTTTTTGTTTTGGGTTTTTTTTTTTTTCACTTTCATCCATCTTTATTCTTTGGTATGTGCAAGCCTCCCATTGCAGTGGCCTCTCTTGTTGCAGAGTACTAGCTCTGGGCACATGTGCTCCAGAGCGATGGCTCATAATTGGACACACCGGCCCAGCTGTTCCTTGGCACATGGGATCTTCCCGGGCCAGGGATCGAACCAGTGTCCCTTGCACTGCAAGGCGGACTCTTTACCCACTGGACCACCAGGGAAGTCCTTGTATAAAGAATCTTAAATTCGGAAGTCTGAGAATTGCTGGTCCAACTAAATGTAGGTGGATTCTAGTGCTTACCATCCTATGCCCATTTTCCTTGGGAAATGTCAGACATTTCCCTTGAAGGAGCCAGGTCAACACTGTCCAGCTCAGAATAGCTCTGGAGCGGAAGATGAGTGTTGCTCTCATTCTGCAGTAAGTAGTCCTCTTACAATGAACTACTGCTTAGACTTTTCTGTGAAAGGATTTGGCAAAAACATCAATCATTCTCATTGATTCCCATTTCATAAAGAATAATCACTTAGCCATATGACCTGTTTTAAGTAATCAAAAAAAAAAATTACAACATAACAGCACTTATTGAGTCCATAAGCCTATGCCAGGCACTATGCTTTACTTACATAACATCATAATCCTCAAAACCCTACAAACTACAACAAGGCACAGAAGAGATTCATACGCACTTGACAAAGGTCATACTGTTAATAAATGGTGGAATCAGAAATCAAAATCAGGACTGAGCAATTCCAAAGTCCAATGCTCTCTCCACTCTACCGGGTTAGCTCTTAACACCAGACTGGAAATCAGACCTGTTACCTGTTCTCTTTGTCCTGAAGCAAATCACAGCTTCTCTCAGCCAGTTTTCTCATCTACAAGATAAGTTAGTCGAGCTGATCTCCAAAGTCCCCTCTGCTAATATTCCTGGACTATAATTCATTACAACTTTAAGCCTACAATTTAGAGTAAGAAGCATTTTGTATGCTTTTCTGAACAGAACAAGAGAAGTGAAAAAGTAATGGGGAAATAGTGAGCAAAATAAATAGACTAGGATATAGATTTTCATGCTTTAATATTAACAATCATCATAAAATATACTACAAACGCTAAGGAGGCACTGGGTAATTCTTTCACTCCAGGCAACCAGCACTTCCTTGTCTGACATAAGCTTGGGCATTCAGCCAGCAGACATCTCCAAAGGTAGTGAAGATCCTGTTAGCATGCAAAACATGAACACCTCAACGGAAGGACAACTGTGAGGAGCAAATGCCTCATTATTAGCTTGTATAGGGAGCACCTTCTAGTCTGTGAGGTAAATTATACAATAATCAATGGAGACATTTGCCAAGCATTTCTGAGAAAAGGACGTTAAGTTGCAGGAAGGAGTGAAAACTGACACATGGCACTACAAAAAAAAAAGGAAGGAATGTACTGATTGCAGAATACTGCACATTAATATGAGGTTGTGCCGTATTTGCATTGCACTGATACTTGTGTAGGCTACCAAAATTTAGACTTCTTTCTACAACAACTACAATCTGAACACAGTTTAATGTGTGCCAGACACTGCGCTGAGCCCTCAGAGACATCACTCTCTAATTCTACTATGTAGAGCTATGAAGTATATTCATTTTAAAAGTGAGAGAGAAGGTCTTAAAGCTAGTAAGTGGCAGAGAAAAGATTTGAAATCTGACCAACTTCAAAGCCTGTGTTCTTTTGTTTTTGCTAGTTCCAGAGAACTCATCCCTGGTCAAAGGAGAAAAATGATGTGTGATATCTGAGCCAAGTTATTATAAAAGGGCATTTTAAAAATTTTAAATAAGTTTGTAAAAGCTTGGAATCCATTTATGTAAGCACCTACTATTTAGATATTAGCAAAAGTCACAGGTCACTGTCAAAAAATCTATATTTCTTTGGATAACTTGATAGTGTATTGATAAACACTTAAACTTGGAACATTTGAGATGGCTGCTGTTGCTTCAGCTTATATGCTTGTTGTGCCCATATAACCTAAAAAAAAAAAAAAAATTTTGTCCAAAATAGCCAGGAAGCTATCTTTTACAACCTTTTCACTCAAAACCCAGCATATCAAAGCAAATTATCCAGTGCCTATTACTCAAGAGAAGAGATATCATCCAAAACATAGTAAAAAGTGACAAGGTTTATGAAGCGACTTACTAACCCCTTTGGGAAACAAACATAAAGGTCGCTAAGGAGGCACTGGGTAATTCTTTCACTCCAGGCAACCAGCACTTCCTTGTCTGACATAAGCTTGGGCATTCAGCCAGCAGACATCTCCAAAGGTAGTGAAGATCCTGTTAGCATGCAAAACATGAACACCTCAACGGAAGGACAACTGTGAGGAGCAAATGCCTCATTATTAGCTTGTATAGGGAGCACCTTCTAGTCTGTGAGGTAAATTATACAATAATCAATGGAGACATTTGCCAAGCATTTCTGAGAAAAGGACGTTAAGTTGCAGGAAGGAGTGAAAACTGACACATGGCACTACAAAAAAAAAAGGAAGGAATGTACTGATTGCAGAATACTGCACATTAATATGAGGTTGTGCCGTATTTGCATTGCACTGATACTTGTGTAGGCTACCAAAATTTAGACTTCTTTCTACAACAACTACAATCTGAACACAGTTTAATGTGTGCCAGACACTGCGCTGAGCCCTCAGAGACATCACTTTTAATTCTACTATGTAGAGCTATGAAGTATATTCATTTTAAAAGTGAGAGAGAAGGTCTTAAAGCTAGTAAGTGGCAGAGAAAAGATTTGAAATCTGACCAACTTCAAAGCCTGTGTTCTTTTGTTTTTGCTAGTTCCAGAGAACTCATCCCTGGTCAAAGGAGAAAAATGATGTGTGATATCTGAGCCAAGTTATTATAAAAGGGCATTTTAAAAATTTTAAATAAGTTTGTAAAAGCTTGGAATCCATTTATGTAAGCACCTACTATTTAGATATTAGCAAAAGTCACAGGTCACTGTCAAAAAATCTATATTTCTTTGGATAACTTGATAGTGTATTGATAAACACTTAAACTTGGAACATTTGAGATGGCTGCTGTTGCTTCAGCTTATATGCTTGTTGTGCCCATATAACCTAAAAAAAAAAAAAAAAAAAAATTTTGTCCAAAATAGCCAGGAAGCTATCTTTTACAACCTTTTCACTCAAAACCCAGCATATCAAAGCAAATTATCCAGTGCCTATTACTCAAGAGAAGAGATATCATCCAAAACATAGTAAAAAGTGACAAGGTTTATGAAGCGACTTACTAACCCCTTTGAGAGAGGTAACTGAAAATTGGCCTATTAAAGGTCTTTCAAATTTAAAAAAAAGATACAATTAGGGTTTTTTTAAAACAGGAACAAAAGTGTAATCATAAAATCCCTCAACACACACAATTTGAGTTATTCTTCTTTGGAAATGAAGCAGCACTTTTTTGGGGTGCGGGGGTAAGGGTGGGTTGGGGAGGGAGGGGTGTGGGCGGGCCACTTCTGTTGGTCTTTCCTTTATCTATTTTCACCCATCTTTGTTTTTTGGCCCGTGTGGGCCTCCCATTGCAGTGGCCTCTGTTGTCACAGAGCACCGGCTCTGGGCACATGCGCTCCAGAGCTCCGGCTTGGTAGTTGGACACATCGGTCCAGCCGCTCTGCGGCAAGTGGGATCTTCCCAGGCCAGGGATCGAATCAGTGCCCCTTACACTGCAAGGCGATGTCCTTACCCACTGGACTACCAGGAAAGCCCGAAGCACCACTTTTTTTAAATGTATCTTAAAATGGAAAGTCAATCAAGTTCTAATACTGTTATCATTAATCATTAATTACTCAAGCAAATCAATTTATGATTTTATAATCAAATAACAAGTCACAAAAAAAAAAAATGAGAAGGCAAAAAAGAAATACAGAATTTCTAAGAACACACCTTAGAAGCTACACTGCAATTTCTTCTGTTTATATATGTCCATTAAAGAATTCCAAAAGTTATTTCCTATTTTGCTTTTCCCCTATGGAATACAGGTATCAGCTGGTCAGGAGTTAACTACAGACAGTACCAAGACCAGCAAACTCAACTCCCATTCCCTTATACACCATCCTGCTAAAAGAGTCCTGGTCCCCTAAACAAGATGATCTCTTCCATTTGTTGCTGTTCACCAACTTTTGGAACCAAATAGACATGGATGCAAAAACCAGGCTCAAAATTTACAAGTCAAGCAATGAATGACAAAGTTCTGAACAAAGCCTCAGTTTTCTTATCTGAAATAGAGCAACCTTTCTGAAAGGCTAGTATAAACACTAGAGGTAATATGCATAATGCATGTCTGCTATTAGTACTGTTAATCTTTATGTGTATGACACTTTTTTGGAATGCTGCTGTTGTTTGTAAATACAGTAAGTCCACTAGTATTTCTCACTGGCAAATCAGAGGTGGGTGACCTCTAATACAAACCTGCTAATGCTGACCTGGTTACAGTAAAGTTTATTTTTCCTGTTTAAAGACATTTAATCACTTACTTTTTCAAACTGTTTAATGGGTCAGGGACTTCACTTCAGAGTCTCAGAAATATTTTGAACTAGTTAGTGAGTGGTGGTTGTTCAACATCATGAATATACTAAATGTCACCAAACTGTTCACTTTAAAATGATAAACCTAAAATTACTAATTTTCAGACAGCACAAGGGAACAAAAACCCTAATTGCTCCTACTGAACATCATTAGATGCCAGCAATGTAACAAGTTAAACTAAGTTTATTCAGTTTTCTGGTCTATATTTCCAACACAGCAGTCTGACACCATGGAAAGAATCCATGTCTGGAGGTCAAGAAACCTACCCTCATTCCAACTCTGCCACCAGTGAGGTGTGTGAGTCTGAACAAGTGCCCTAACCACATCTGTCAAAGAACAAAGCAAGACTAAAAGAATCTCACAAGTGCCTCACAAGATTAAGACGCTACACTTTATACTCTTGGCAAGTGAAATAAAATTGCCTAGGTTAAAAAAAATTAACTATAACATATGCTACATCTGCTAAATTAACTATCATATATACACAATATAATCACTTCCTTTGGACTGAGGGCTTCCCTTGTAGCTCAGCTGGTAAAGAATCTGCCTGCAATGCAGGAGACCCCAGTTCGACTCACAGGTCAGGAAGATCCCCAGGAGAAGGGATAACTTATGCACTCCATTATTCTTGGGCTTCCCTTGTTGCTCAGATGGTAAAGAATCTGCTCACAACGCAAGAGACCTGAGCTGGATCCCCTGGTTGGGAAGACTGCCCTGGAGAAGAGAAAAGCTACCCACTCGGTATTCTTGTCTGGAAAATTCCATGGCTCGTCCTTGGGCCACAAAGAGTTGGACACAACTGAGTGACTTTCAGTTTCACCTGGACTGAAAAATATAATTTATCCTAAATGGGAGAAGTTTCTCATTTCAGAGTAATTGGGTCCTATTGTCTCCTATTTACTGGAAAGCAAGAACAGACTCTATAAGGACAGTGCCAAAACCATATTAGTTGACATTAACTGAGCACAAAGGAGAAATGACTAATCTGGTAAGCTCAAGGTCACCATTCTAAACAAAGCTGATGAACTACAAGTTTTTAACTAATTCAATGATGCTATTCAATTATCTAAAAATGGACCAAGTGTAAAAATGCATATATCATGTGTCATTAGACAGCCTATAAATAAAAACTGTATACATTAATCAACATCATTTTGCAAACAATTCTTTCTTCCTATAAATAACCTTGGTTAAAAACTCCTAAAAGGACCTTATTCTGTTCTTGAATTTGCCTGGAACAGAAGTAAAAGCCTCTGTTATTTCTGGTATCTTGTTAAGTGTAGGTTGTTAAAGAATTGTTTTGGCAACTAACATGTGAACTACCATTAATTACCGTAGAAGGCTTGTCTTCCTCCAATATGCCTCTTAAGTCCTACAGAGAAAAAGAGCTATGGCCTGATCCTGCAAACCTTTTCCCTCAAAGTGATCTCAACAAAGTAATCAAGGTAACTAGTTAGGAACTCAGTTGTTTCCACTAAGATATCCACAGCCATGGAATCAACAGTAAAGGGACATTCAAAGGGCTAACATTTAAGTTTTATCTAGCTGTTGAAGTGTTTTACAACCTACAAAAGCTTATCTAACCTACTTAGTGAAACAAGTAAAGTCACTCACAAATCAAAAGAAAAGTTTGGATGACCTGAAGCTGCCCAAATCAATTATTCTAGATTCAGACCTCAAGAACAGATTCAGCAGCTGAATTTTACTTCTCTGTCTGCCGTTAACTGTATCAAAATGAAGGCACAAAGCCACAGATGCACATCCTTCCTAAAGATTCCTGATTGTCTATCTAAAGGATAATCACCTATGACATCACCAGCAGACTTGAAAACTCAATATCAAAAGTAAACTAAGCATGTCCCTGATCCCACCTCTCCTGAGTTCCCAACTTCTCTTCAGGGCACCTCAGCCTCATCAGCCTTGAAACTTTGTAGCTGGAGCTCAGCTCACATCCAACTGAGTGACTTTCAGTTTCACCTGGACTGAAAAATATAATTTATCCTAAATGGGAGAAGTTTCTCATTTCAGAGTAATTGGGTCCTATTGTCTCCTATTTACTGGAAAGCAAGAACAGACTCTATAAGGACAGTGCCAAAACCATATTAGTTGACATTAACTGAGCACAAAGGAGAAATGACTAATCTGGTAAGCTCAAGGTCACCATTCTAAACAAAGCTGATGAACTACAAGTTTTTAACTAATTCAATGATGCTATTCAATTATCTAAAAATGGACCAAGTGTAAAAATGCATATATCATGTGTCATTAGACAGCCTATAAATAAAAACTGTATACATTAATCAACATCATTTTGCAAACAATTCTTTCTTCCTATAAATAACCTTGGTTAAAAACTCCTAAAAGGACCTTATTCTGTTCTTGAATTTGCCTGGAACAGAAGTAAAAGCCTCTGTTATTTCTGGTATCTTGTTAAGTGTAGGTTGTTAAAGAATTGTTTTGGCAACTAACATGTGAACTACCATTAATTACCGTAGAAGGCTTGTCTTCCTCCAATATGCCTCTTAAGTCCTACAGAGAAAAAGAGCTATGGCCTGATCCTGCAAACCTTTTCCCTCAAAGTGATCTCAACAAAGTAATCAAGGTAACTAGTTAGGAACTCAGTTGTTTCCACTAAGATATCCACAGCCATGGAATCAACAGTAAAGGGACATTCAAAGGGCTAACATTTAAGTTTTATCTAGCTGTTGAAGTGTTTTACAACCTACAAAAGCTTATCTAACCTACTTAGTGAAACAAGTAAAGTCACTCACAAATCAAAAGAAAAGTTTGGATGACCTGAAGCTGCCCAAATCAATTATTCTAGATTCAGACCTCAAGAACAGATTCAGCAGCTGAATTTTACTTCTCTGTCTGCCGTTAACTGTATCAAAATGAAGGCACAAAGCCACAGATGCACATCCTTCCTAAAGATTCCTGATTGTCTATCTAAAGGATAATCACCTATGACATCACCAGCAGACTTGAAAACTCAATATCAAAAGTAAACTAAGCATGTCCCCTGATCCCACCTCTCCTGAGTTCCCAACTTCTCTTCAGGGCACCTCAGCCTCATCAGCCTTGAAACTTTGTAGCTTGGAGCTCAGCCCTCACATCCAGTTACCAAGTTTCATCAGTTCCAAGGCATCCTTTTCACAGCCATTTGCACTAACCTTTATAACATTTTTCATCCAACTGTTACAATGGCATTTTTTTAACAATGGCATTTTTTAAACACTATATGTGTTCCAGCCCCTCTCTTCACATAAAGTTGCCAAATCCATAAAAAGAAGCTCTAATAAAGTCATCCTTCCACTCTTGCTCAAATCAGAACCTGTCCCTGAAGCCTGTTGACAGTAAAGTTTGAATTCCTCATTCTTATACTCAGTGATTCCAATATTCCACTCTAAACCTACACTTCATCAATAACTTTCATATTCCCTTACCTTTAACTAATTGAACCACTTGTTCTTTCCCACAGAATATTGAGCATTCCTATTTTACCAGTGCCGTTCCCTCCATATGGAATTCTCTTCCCCTTTATCTCATAATCTAATCCCGGTTTTTTCCTGACTCAGCACATGTTCCCTGAAGTCTCTCCCTTATTCCCCGTTAGCAGAATTTCTTGCTCTTCTAAATTCCTGGGTCATTTTATCTAAGTAACTTTAAAAATTTATAGATATCTCAAAATCATACCATCACCTCCCCTCAAAGACTAAAATCATGGAAGGTCAGGGTCAATATTTTATCTTTGGATCCCTCAATGCAACTGGCATAGTACATAACAAGGACTGAAAATTGTAATGAATAAATAATAAAACCTATTAGCAGCTTCAAGAAAAGATATCCATAAATAAAACAGAAATACATCATAGAGACTTCAAGGTACACAATGTCCATGGGAAGAACAAAAATTTCAACTAAACACTACAACTATAGCATACTTTACCAGGTGACAGACTACAATCAATAAAAGAGTAATTCACTGAACAAATACTCAAGTGTCTACTTAGTGTCAGGCACCATTCTAGATGCTTTAGAAACTATGGAACATAAAACTAACATTAATTCTTGCCTTTATAAAGGATAATCACCTATGACATCACCAGCAGACTTGAAAACTCAATATCAAAAGTAAACTAAGCATGTCCCCTGATCCCACCTCTCCTGAGTTCCCAACTTCTCTTCAGGGCACCTCAGCCTCATCAGCCTTGAAACTTTGTAGCTTGGAGCTCAGCCCTCACATCCAGTTACCAAGTTTCATCAGTTCCAAGGCATCCTTTTCACAGCCATTTGCACTAACCTTTATAACATTTTTCATCCAACTGTTACAATGGCATTTTTTTAACAATGGCATTTTTAATCACTATATGTGTTCCAGCCCCTCTCTTCACATAAAGTTGCCAAATCCATAAAAAGAAGCTCTAATAAAGTCATCCTTCCACTCTTGCTCAAATCAGAACCTGTCCCTGAAGCCTGTTGACAGTAAAGTTTGAATTCCTCATTCTTATACTCAGTGATTCCAATATTCCACTCTAAACCTACACTTCATCAATAACTTTCATATTCCCTTACCTTTAACTAATTGAACCACTTGTTCTTTCCCACAGAATATTGAGCATTCCTATTTTACCAGTGCCGTTCCCTCCATATGGAATTCTCTTCCCCTTTATCTCATAATCTAATCCCGGTTTTTTCCTGACTCAGCACATGTTCCCTGAAGTCTCTCCCTTATTCCCCGTTAGCAGAATTTCTTGCTCTTCTAAATTCCTGGGTCATTTTATCTAAGTAACTTTAAAAATTTATAGATATCTCAAAATCATACCATCACCTCCCCTCAAAGACTAAAATCATGGAAGGTCAGGGTCAATATTTTATCTTTGGATCCCTCAATGCAACTGGCATAGTACATAACAAGGACTGAAAATTGTAATGAATAAATAATAAAACCTATTAGCAGCTTCAAGAAAAGATATCCATAAATAAAACAGAAATACATCATAGAGACTTCAAGGTACACAATGTCCATGGGAAGAACAAAAATTTCAACTAAACACTACAACTATAGCATACTTTACCAGGTGACAGACTACAATCAATAAAAGAGTAATTCACTGAACAAATACTCAAGTGTCTACTTAGTGTCAGGCACCATTCTAGATGCTTTAGAAACTATGGAACATAAAACTAACATTAATTCTTGCCTTTATAAAGCTTATACACTAATGGAGGGGAAAAGGCAATAAACAAGCAAAGTATAAGCTAAATGGTTTAAGTGGCATGGAGAAAAAGGTGGGAAAGGGAGGAGAGGGAAGGCCAGAAATAGATGTGCTGCCATTTGAAGAGGGATAAGAGAAGGCCTTGGGCTTCACAGGTGGCACAGTGGTAAAGAATCCACCTTCCAATTCAGGAGACACAAGAGATGCAGGTTCAATCCCTGAATCAAAAAGATCCCCTAGAGTAGAAAATGGCAACCCATTCCAGTATTCTTGCTTGGAATATTCCATGGACAGAGGAGCCTAGAAGGTTATAGTCCAGAGAGTTCCAAAGAGTCATACAGTTGGATGGACACACACACACACACAAAAAGATCATACTGGAAAGGGGAGACATATAAAAAGACTCGAAAAAGATGGAGTTATGTTCGACCCCTGGCCCGGGAAGATTTCACGTGCCGCGGGGTGGCTGGACCAGTGTGTCCAATCACAAGCCAGTTCTCTGGAGTGCATGCGCCCAGAGCCAGTGCTCTGCAACGAGAAAGGCCATTCATTACAATGGGAGGCCCACACAGGCCAAAGAATAAAGATGGATGAAAATAAATAATTAATTAAATAAATAAAACAATAAAAGAGGCCAAAACTTTAAAAAAAAAAAAAAATGGAGCTACTACCCATATACCTGAGGAACAGCATTCCAGATAGGGCAAAGAGCACATACAAAGGACCTGAGACAGGACTATGCCTGGCACATGAGAGGAACACGAAGAAGGCGACTGTGGCCAGAATGGAGTAAGCAAAAAGAAAAGTTCAAATGCCAAAGAGGAAAGAAGGGACCAGTCACTTACAACCTTAATAGGACTTGGCCTGTTACTCTGAGAAAAGATAGGGAATCCCTGAGGGTTCTGACCAGGAGACAAAAGTCTAACTTACCTTAAAAGGATCATTCTTTTTTTTTTGGCCACTCCTATTTATCTTTCATTTATTTATCTTTGGTTCTTTGGCCTGTGTGGGCCTCCCATCGCAGCAGCCTCTCTCATCACAGAGCACTGACTCTGCACACATGCGCTCCAGAGCTCCAGCTTGGTAGTTGGACACATCGGTCCAGCTGCTCCACGGCACATGGGATCTTCCCAGGCCAGGGATCGAACCGGTGCCCCTTGCACTGCAAGGCGATGTCCTTACCCACTGGATCACCAGGGAAGCCCCAAAGGATCATTCTTGCTAGAGTACTGCAAACAGACTATAAGGGGACAGAGTAAAAAAGGCCACTGTAGTAATTCAGAGGAGCTACTAAATTAGTAGGGGTGATGAAAAGTGCTCAGAATCTGTATATACTTTGAAGAAAGGACCGGCAAGATCTCCTGATGGGTCAGATGTGTATGAGAGGAAGAGAGTCAAGGAGGACTCCAAGTTTTGGCCTGAGCACCTGGAAAGATGGAGGAAGCTGCTATTTACTAAAATGTGTAAGACTACAAGAGAGAGGAAGTAGGAAGTTGGTTAGGACAAGTCCAGCCTGAGATGTCAACAGACTAAGCGGAAGTGTCAGTGTAGGCAGCAACCTGGAGTTACAGATAAAAATCTGGGACTTGTTGGCACATATAAAGACATGAGGTTGAACAAGATCACCAAAAAAATGAGAATAAAGAGCAGAGATCCCATGGGGCAGTCCAGTATTAAGAAGCAGGAGTGATAAGCAAGAACCAAACTGGAGACAGAGAAGACAAGGAGGCAGGAGGAAAACCAGCAGAATATGGTGTCCTAGAAACCGAAGCATAAAGCATTTCAAGGAAGAAGGTATCTACTGCACCCAATGCTGCTAACAGATCAAGAAAGGATTAAACTTGGTGATTCTGACATCAGTGATGAAGTTAAAAATCTCACTGCAGTAGGCTCAAGAGAGGACAGGAACACTGAAGATGAGCAGAAACAACCTTTTCAAGAAGCTGAGAAACTGAGCTGTAGCTAGAAGAGACAGTGTGGTCAACAAAAGGTCATTTAAAAAAAATAACAGGGCTTCCCCTGGTGGTCCAGTGGGTAAGGACACCGCCTTGCAGTGCAAGGGGCGCTGGTTTGAGCCCTGGCCTGGGAAGATCCCACGTGCCGCGGAGCAGCTGGACCGATGTGTCCAATTACCGAGCCAGAGTTCTGGAGCGCATGCACCCAGAGCCGGTGCTCTGCAACGACAGATGCCACCGCGATGGGAGGCCCACAGGAGCCAAAGAACAAAGACGGATGAACATGGAGAAATGAAAGACCAATAGAAGTGGCCCGCCAGCTCCCCTCCCTCCCCGACCCCTGCCCAAAATAAATAAATAAATAAATCTTTAAAAAAATAAATAAATAAATAACAGGGCTTTCCTGGTGGTCCAGTGGGTAAAGAGTCCACCTTGTAGTGCAAGGGGCACTGGTTCCATCCCTGGCCCAGGAAGATCCCACATGCCAGGGAGCGGCTGGATTGGTGTGTCCAATTACGAGCCAGTGCTCTGGAGCACTTGCGCCTGGAGCCAGCGCTCTGGAGAGAGGCCACTGCAGTGGGAAGTCTACACAGGCCAAAAAATAAAGATGGATGAAAATACATAAAAAAAACTAATAGAGGCCAAAATTTAAAAATAACAGCTGAAATAATAGCATATATATACTGACTGGAATCAGCCAGTTGTCAGGAGAATAATGTTGCTGCAGGAAATAAGAAAGAATGGATATGATTTCAACTGTTACAGAATTTCACCAGAGTCAGATAGCTTGAGGAAGAGAAATTTTACTAGGTTAGTAGGCAACAATTCCACAACAGTGTTACTCTTTGTCATATTCAAGAAGGGAGGTGGGCAACCTGTAATTCTAATTCACATGCCACAGAGGGCTCAGAAGAGAGGCTGGGCCATTTACTGACAATCTTCCTGTTAGGCATTTTATATGTTATTTCATTTAAGTTCAAAGTAACTTCATAAAGTATTATCTTTATGCTGCAGATAAGGAACCAGAAGCTCAGAGAGAGCTAGTAATTTGATTAACACACAAAGCTGGTGAGTGGTAGAGCTATGTTTCAAATCCAGCTCCTTCTGAGTATTAGATAAGGAATTACTGTTAATTTAGAGGGTTAAAACAGTTTTGCGGGGTTCTTTTTAAGGTTCTGATTTGTTAGAAACACACTCTTAAGTGTTTATGAACAAAAGCATATGATGTCTAAGATTTGCTGTACACACTCCAGCAAAAACAGCGACATATAGTAATTGTGAACGAGGGACAGATGAAACAAGAGCAGCAAGATTCTGGTAACTGCTAAAGTTAGCTGATGGGTACATGGACATTTACTATGCAGTTCCTTTTTATGTACATCTGAAAATGCCATGACAAAAAATAAAAATCCAGGTCCTCCAAGTCAAACTCCTCATTACTTCAGAGCCTGTCCTTATTTTCTGCTCAATCCTCCTTTCAAAAAAAATGCCATGTGCTTCAGAGCGCACAATTTCCTTATCTTCTTTAATCCTCATTCCAAATTTATACATGAGGAAAGAGATCTATGACTAGTAAACAGCAAAAGCAGGTCTCTGGGCCAAGTCTCTCTGTGTCAAAAACATTCTTCCACTGTCCAATAAATACAGCAATCAACACTGCACTAGGGCCATCTCTGTGGCCACCTATAAGAAGAGTCCATGCAAATTTAGCCTTTTTCCTCTGATTCATTGCTACTGAATAATCCTAAAACCCTGCACTTCCTAAGAAGTACAACTATTACTCCAGGTAGCTCTTAGAAAGACACTAAAAGAGGCAGGTATCAAATCTGCCCAGCCACCAACCTTCCTTGCCAAATTTGGGACTATCAGGAACTTGATATACACCTTCTGAAAGGGTGCTTTAAAAGTCTATCTCTGCTCTAGGGTTAATTCTTTGTTTCTTCATTTCTGTAAATGTAATGCTCTGCTGTTAACTTACACAGCTAGCATAGGAACCAAAGTCCAAGTATGTGAACCCTGAGCTCTAAATGACACTACTAAAACAATGTGCTGTATGCTCAGTCGCTTCAGTTGTGTCTGACTCTATGTGACCCCAAGGATTGTAGCCTGTCAGGATCCTCTATCCATGGAATTCTCCAGGCAAGAATACTAGAGTGGGTTGCCATAACCTTCTCCAGGGGATCTTCCTAATCCCGGAATCGAACCTGCATCTCTTACTTCTCCTGCAATGACAGGCGGGTTCTTTACCATTAATGCCACCTGGCAAGCCCACTAATAATCCTGACCAATTTCAGAAGCCAATTTTACGTAATTCCACAACACCACAAAACTGGCTTATCAGAAAGCATCACAGCTAATACTTATTTTTAAGATACCATCTTTTAAAAAGCCTCATCGCTAGTATGTGTCATATCTGTTTTTTCATGCTAACCTTGACATTATAAGCTTATTTACTGCTTACTTCAAAAACAACCGAAAATATGCATAGCTAGGGTGCCAGATGCTTATTCTCTTCAGCTGCTAACCCACACCACCAAAACTGCAACACCTTCCCCTCCAGTTCACTAGCTTTGCCAACTAAACCGGAGCTGTCCAGAGTTAAGAGTTACCCAGTGTCCCATAGTCTCATAAGGTTCAAATGTAGACTGTCAAAGCTCTACAGAAGCCTAATCACTGCATGATTAGATACAACATTTGAGGACTTTCAGAATTAGATCGAATTATAAACATCATAAGAATGAACGGCCTTGGGCTTCCCTGGTGGTCCAGTGGGTAAGGACATTGCCTTGCAGTGCAAGGGGCGCCGGTTCAATCCCTGGCCTGGGAAGATACCACCTGCCACAGAGCGGCTGGACCGATGTGTCCAGTTACCGAGCCGGAGCTCTGGAGCGCGTGCACCCAGAGCCGATGCTCCACAGCGAGAGGCCACTGCGATGGTAGGCCCACACGGGTCAAAGAACAAAGATGGATGAAAACAGATAAATGAACGACCAACAGAAGTGGCCCGCCCGCCCCGCTCCCTCGCCAACCTGCACCCCGCCCCCAAAAGAGAATGAACTGCCTTCATCTTAATTTTCAGAAACAAAACACTTCATCAGGTCACCATTGTCTTAAAATGTACTGATTTTCAGTTGGGCTGACTGAACATAGGTAACCACAGACTCCATTTCTACGTTAAGGGCCAATCTATCTAGAGGAGGATCCATTCTTTACTCAAAACGGTATTAGAGAGCCCTACACTTAGAAATCTTAGGTCTGGCAAGAATACTAATGTTCCTAACCTTCTCCGGGGTTTTATCCAACCCTTCTTACTTCTCCTGCAATGACAGGCGGGTTCTTTACCATTAATGCCACCTGGCAAGCCCACTAATAATCCTGACCAATTTCAGAAGCCAATTTTACGTAATTCCACAACACCACAAAACTGGCTTATCAGAAAGCATCACAGCTAATACTTATTTTTAAGATACCATCTTTTAAAAAGCCTCATCGCTAGTATGTGTCATATCTGTTTTTTCATGCTAACCTTGACATTATAAGCTTATTTACTGCTTACTTCAAAAACAACCGAAAATATGCATAGCTAGGGTGCCAGATGCTTATTCTCTTCAGCTGCTAACCCACACCACCAAAACTGCAACACCTTCCCCTCCAGTTCACTAGCTTTGCCAACTAAACCGGAGCTGTCCAGAGTTAAGAGTTACCCAGTGTCCCATAGTCTCATAAGGTTCAAATGTAGACTGTCAAAGCTCTACAGAAGCCTAATCACTGCATGATTAGATACAACATTTGAGGACTTTCAGAATTAGATCGAATTATAAACATCATAAGAATGAACGGCCTTGGGCTTCCCTGGTGGTCCAGTGGGTAAGGACATTGCCTTGCAGTGCAAGGGGCGCCGGTTCAATCCCTGGCCTGGGAAGATACCACCTGCCACAGAGCGGCTGGACCGATGTGTCCAGTTACCGAGCCGGAGCTCTGGAGCGCGTGCACCCAGAGCCGATGCTCCACAGCGAGAGGCCACTGCGATGGTAGGCCCACACGGGTCAAAGAACAAAGATGGATGAAAACAGATAAATGAACGACCAACAGAAGTGGCCCGCCCGCCCCGCTCCCTCGCCAACCTGCACCCCCCGCCCCCCCAAAAGAGAATGAACTGCCTTCATCTTAATTTTCAGAAACAAAACACTTCATCAGGTCACCATTGTCTTAAAATGTACTGATTTTCAGTTGGGCTGACTGAACATAGGTAACCACAGACTCCATTTCTACGTTAAGGGCCAATCTATCTAGAGGAGGATCCATTCTTTACTCAAAACGGTATTAGAGAGCCCTACACTTAGAAATCTTAGGTCTGACATAAAACATGCCTTTGAACCTAAAGTCAACACGTGTTTGCTGACTTAAACTGGCAAAACAGATAAGCATCATAAAAATAAAAATGCAGACAGATTCTTTAGGACAAATACTTTTTGCTTTATGTCCACAGTATTAATTGTTAAATTCAATTCATACACACAAAATGCTGATCTAACCAACTGGATATCATGAAAAGCTCTGGTACCTGGAAAACTGCAAATAAAAGGAAAATCTGCAGGTGCAGTAAGAAACTTCATCTTATTCATGACCCAGAAATGCCTTAGAACTTATCACACAACCTGCTGCAGAATTCTCACTTTTCAAATGGAAATGAACCATGAAGTCACACAATGCAAAGCTGTGATTTTATTACGGATATAATCAACTGTGCCCTTTCGAGTTGTGCTAAAGGTAACTAAAGAAAGCAGACGTTCTACATAGTGTCAGTTAAGTTAGAAGAGAATTTGAATATCATGCAACTAAAATTTAAGACTGCTTCATTCACTCCGCAACACATCCATAATTCTCAAAAAATGATATAAAGCAGAAATCAACAACACTATAAAGCAATCTTCCCCCAATTAAAATTAAATTAAAAAAAGAAAAAGAAAAATGATACACTTAAAGGATCCTCAATGTGTCAAATCAGGTCCTCTGGTCACTTCACAATTTAATGCATGACCTAGAAGTTAAAGATCTGCAAATCTTTCAGGTTCACACCTTTTAAATGTTCATCTCACCATTAATTTAGTCTCATTATTTCATTCCTTTCTATTTTAAATGACATATAAATTTAACTTACATCTCTCAATAAACAGTGTTCCAAAATTAGTTTGAATTATGAAGCCTCTCATAATTACCTGTCAGAAATAGTTTTTCTACAGCTGAACAAATTTTTAAAAACAAGCAATTTTCCAATAAAAGGATCCATGCAAAACAAATGAAAACAGAAGAGCAGTAAGATGGGTAATGGTGTCCAAACATATATAAAAGATAGTAAACTACTAAGATTAGCTAGCGTTAAGGGCCAATCTATCTAGAGGCGGATCCATCCTTTCATCAAAACGGTATTAGAGAGCCCTACACTTAGAAATCTTAGGTCTGACATAAAACATGCCTTTGAACCTAAAGTCAACACGTGTTTGCTGACTTAAACTGGCAAAACAGATAAGCATCATAAAAATAAAAATGCAGACAGATTCTTTAGGACAAATACTTTTTGCTTTATGTCCACAGTATTAATTGTTAAATTCAATTCATACACACAAAATGCTGATCTAACCAACTGGATATCATGAAAAGCTCTGGTACCTGGAAAACTGCAAATAAAAGGAAAATCTGCAGGTGCAGTAAGAAACTTCATCTTATTCATGACCCAGAAATGCCTTAGAACTTATCACACAACCTGCTGCAGAATTCTCACTTTTCAAATGGAAATGAACCATGAAGTCACACAATGCAAAGCTGTGATTTTATTACGGATATAATCAACTGTGCCCTTTCGAGTTGTGCTAAAGGTAACTAAAGAAAGCAGACGTTCTACATAGTGTCAGTTAAGTTAGAAGAGAATTTGAATATCATGCAACTAAAATTTAAGACTGCTTCATTCACTCCTGAACACATCCATAATTCTCAAAAAATGATATAAAGCAGAAATCAACAACACTATAAAGCAATCTTCCCCCAATTAAAATTAAATTAAAAAAAGAAAAAGAAAAATGATACACTTAAAGGATCCTCAATGTGTCAAATCAGGTCCTCTGGTCACTTCACAATTTAATGCATGACCTAGAAGTTAAAGATCTGCAAATCTTTCAGGTTCACACCTTTTAAATGTTCATCTCACCATTAATTTAGTCTCATTATTTCATTCCTTTCTATTTTAAATGACATATAAATTTAACTTACATCTCTCAATAAACAGTGTTCCAAAATTAGTTTGAATTATGAAGCCTCTCATAATTACCTGTCAGAAATAGTTTTTCTACAGCTGAACAAATTTTTAAAAACAAGCAATTTTCCAATAAAAGGATCCATGCAAAACAAATGAAAACAGAAGAGCAGTAAGATGGGTAATGGTGTCCAAACATATATAAAAGATAGTAAACTACTAAGATTAGCTAGCATAGAAAGACAGCTTCATAAATTACCAAGCTCAAACAAATTAATGCCTTAATAAAGCAACTTACTATTTACATTTTTGCAATGTCAATCAGGACAAGAATCTGGAGGTTTTTTACAACTAATAAACCAAACCAAACATTAAAAAAGCATTTAAAAATTATTCCCCCACAAATAGGGTATAACCTGTCAATGGATTTAGAAATATCAAATGGACGGGTAATTATTTGCTAATTAAAACTTGAAAAAAGTAGAAGGATGTAATAAATCTGCAAAAGAAGGCTGAATGTGACTAGAAAGGATAGCTCCATTTTTTCTGTTCAAGTCACTTGGAATTAATCAATTTTCTACAAACAGGGAATGTATTACATTTGTTATTTCAGATTTAAAAACTGAATTCTTGGGCTTCCCCTGGTGGTCCAGTGGGTAAGGACACCGCCTTGCAGTGCAAGGGGCGCCGGTTCGAGCCCTGGCCTGGGAAGATCCCACGTGCCGCGGAGCCGCTGGACCGATGCGTCCAATTACCGAGCCGGAGCTCTGGAGCGCATGCGCCCAGAGCAGGCGCTCTGAGACAACAGAGGCCACCGTGATGGGAGGCCCACAGGAGCCAAAGAACAAAGACGGATGAAAATGGAGAAATGAAAGACCAATAGAAGTAGCCCGCCTGCTCCCCTCCCTCCCCAACCCGACCCCCGCCCAAAAAAATAAATAAATAAATCTTTAAAAAAAAAAAGAAAACTGAATTCTCTGAGAGAGAATAAACATTCTGCCTCTGGAAATTCATGCTTACAACTCAGAATGTCTCTCACAAGTTTCTGCTCAGACTCAAGAATTCAAATCATCACCAATATTAGCTGCAGAAATGAGCCAGGAAAAATCAGTAGACAGTAGAGCAAAGAACGAACAAACTTCAATTTGCAGACATCTCCAGTATTCACAGAAGTTTCATCTCTATTCAAGTTTTTCATTACAAATTAACCCACCTAATGTCAAATTCTGAAGTAGAAATACTACTTATTATTTGACTAGGCTAAGTGAAAAGAGGAGTCAAAGAAAATTTTACCCCTCTATTACCCCTTTTACTTTTAAAAACAAGTTTCCATAAGTCCATCAAACAAAAAAAACAGTTAGCAACTAGCATAGAAAGACAGCTTCATAAATTACCAAGCTCAAACAAATTAATGCCTTAATAAAGCAACTTACTATTTACATTTTTGCAATGTCAATCAGGACAAGAATCTGGAGGTTTTTTACAACTAATAAACCAAACCAAACATTAAAAAAGCATTTAAAAATTATTCCCCCACAAATAGGGTATAACCTGTCAATGGATTTAGAAATATCAAATGGACGGGTAATTATTTGCTAATTAAAACTTGAAAAAAGTAGAAGGATGTAATAAATCTGCAAAAGAAGGCTGAATGTGACTAGAAAGGATAGCTCCATTTTTTCTGTTCAAGTCACTTGGAATTAATCAATTTTCTACAAACAGGGAATGTATTACATTTGTTATTTCAGATTTAAAAACTGAATTCTTGGGCTTCCCCTGGTGGTCCAGTGGGTAAGGACACCGCCTTGCAGTGCAAGGGGCGCCGGTTCGAGCCCTGGCCTGGGAAGATCCCACGTGCCGCGGAGCCGCTGGACCGATGCGTCCAATTACCGAGCCGGAGCTCTGGAGCGCATGCGCCCAGAGCAGGCGCTCTGAGACAACAGAGGCCACCGTGATGGGAGGCCCACAGGAGCCAAAGAACAAAGACGGATGAAAATGGAGAAATGAAAGACCAATAGAAGTAGCCCGCCTGCTCCCCTCCCTCCCCAACCCGACCCCCGCCCAAAAAAATAAATAAATAAATCTTTAAAAAAAAAAAGAAAACTGAATTCTCTGAGAGAGAATAAACATTCTGCCTCTGGAAATTCATGCTTACAACTCAGAATGTCTCTCACAAGTTTCTGCTCAGACTCAAGAATTCAAATCATCACCAATATTAGCTGCAGAAATGAGCCAGGAAAAATCAGTAGACAGTAGAGCAAAGAACGAACAAACTTCAATTTGCAGACATCTCCAGTATTCACAGAAGTTTCATCTCTATTCAAGTTTTTCATTACAAATTAACCCACCTAATGTCAAATTCTGAAGTAGAAATACTACTTATTATTTGACTAGGCTAAGTGAAAAGAGGAGTCAAAGAAATAACATCTATTACCCCTACTCACATAGTGCTAACCTTCCTGAAAGGTTTAAACTTGTTTCATAAAACCATCTCAGTTCTCCTGAGAGGCAGATAAAGAGTCAGGTTTCTGAAGGAGAAACAAGCACAAAGAGATTAAGTATCTTGTCCAGCAAGTCACCAGTGAAAATAAAACCAGACCCAATTATTTAGCCTACAAAGTCTAAACAACCTGCTTGTCTTGGTTCATAAACTTAGGATAATATTTTAAAGTTTCTACAAATTATCCCAAACCCTAGAACTTCATGGAACAATACACATATAATCAGAACACTTTGCCAGAATTCAGTATTTTGCACAAGAAAGTACTGCTTGCCCCAAATCAATGAAATGAACCAACACAATGGACTTAAAAAATACAAGAAGAAAACAACAAACGGGAAAGAAGTTTTAAAGGTCACTCTATTCATCTTATATCCTACTGCTCAAATTCTCTGCGAGGAAGCCAAACGGGTCAAACATGCTACTCATAATTAGACTAAATACATATATCAAATCTCAAAATACTGCTAAGAGTTTCAATCAAACTCATTTATGTATTTTCCCCCCTCTCATGGGGGGAACTGGGAGAACAGCAGAGGAGGGAATGGTCAGAGATATACATATGACTAATCTGGGATTATACATATCTCTAAACAAGAAAACTTTAAAAGCAAAAAGTTAAAATAAAATAAAAAAAGAAACACGCTAACCAAAAAAAAACCAACTTTGCCATCCAAAAAAAAAAATCTTATAGCAATGCCGTAAACATGGGTTTTAAAAATGACTGGTTTCCAATTTATTTTTTAAATATTTATACTTACAGATACAGATTACTTAAAATGTGGTGTGCTACTCAGCCCTGATTATGTTTAGGCAAGATTCCCACTTCCACTCAAACTTATTATTTGAACTTACAATGGCTGCATTATTCAAACTTACAATTTAGATACTTCCTAAATGGACAAAAGAAGAAAACTAATCAACCCAGAAAACTTTCCAAGGTACCAAAGAGGATCTCTCATGTGAGATCATATAAGGTACCACATTAAACATTCCACAAAGCCTTCCAAACAATAACTGAAGTTATTTCTGCACCATGACAAAATAATTAATTTCTTAGCAAAATCTGACAAGACTGAATTTCCAACTGTCAAAAGAGAAATCATTTTCCAGGATTCTAGAAAACACTGCTTACTGGGGCAGTCTCAAAGCAGTTTCCTTAATCCTTCCAAATCCCAAAGAATCTAACACAAGCCACAGAACACTGAATGAGACCTGCTGAAATGTCTGTCCTCAAATCCCTAAAGGTTATTTCATATCTCCACCTAACCCTCAAAGTTTTCCCTCAATAAAGTTAACACTGGGCTTCCCTGGTGGTCCAGTGGGTAAAGAGTCCGCCCTGCAGGGCAAGGGGCACCGGTTCGATCCCTAGCCCGGGAAGACCCCACATGCCACAGAGCAGCTGGACCAATATGTCCAATTACGAGCCAGTGTTCTGGAGTGCATGTGCCCAGAGCCGGCATTCTGCAACGAGAGGCCACTGCAATCGGAGGCCCACACAGGCCAAAGAATAAAGATGGATGGAAATAAATAAATTTTAAAAATCAGTAAAAAGAGGCCAAAATTTAAAAAAAAAAAAAAAAGCTAACACTGCACTCCCTAATTCGAAGTAAAACATCCTAAAATCCAAATGCCTCTATTAATAAATTTTACTTAAAGTATTTGGGAGAAAAAGCTGACAATCCATGATTTGTTGTCTCCACCTCGAAAGAGTCATTAAGCTCCATTCCTGCCACTTTTAGAAGCTGATGTATTTAATACATCACCTGTCTGCTTCCAGCATGGAACTGAGGTATTACATCCCTCAAATACCTGAAAACTGCCCTATTACCCAGAAAGCACCAAGGTATCTGAGACACCACACTAAGGTATCCTTTCCTCCCTCTGATTGATACACAACCCTCAAACACGCAGGACCCTGTTCTCTTGAAGGATCTTCACAAAGACATCCGCCCTGAATCTGCTGTAGTTCGGCTTCTATGCACTCTTGGTGCACTCCTTTTGACCCTGTAGGGGTCCTTTATTCGCCCACTCATCAGGCCACTGTGCTAGGATGATATTCCACCACAGTTTCTCCAAACTTGGGAGTGTGTACTTCACTCTCCCTTATCCATCCCCATGGGTTCTGGGAACTAAAATCAAGGCTTCATGATCTCTCTGATCTTAGAAGCAAGAACTTTTGTATATGGTAAAGGGCTTAACGTCCTCCATTTTCCATTAACATCATTCCAGGATCCCCATACACACCCTCACACTCTCTGGTTTTTCTCTACAGCAAGAATTTAATTCCCTCCCTTTAGTGTTTTTTTTTTTTTTCCTCCAAATTCTATACTGTCCTTCCATATACTTTTATCGACCTAAAAAAACTATGGCCCGTTTAGTCTCTCATGACCCAAAGTTTTCCAATCTTTCCTCACACTTCAGCACCCACTCCTTCCACACGCTTTTAAGCAACTGGTTCTCCTAATTCTCTCCAGCCTGAATAGTCATTTCCTACTCTAAATCTGAGCGCCTTACTTCCCTCACCACCGCCCCAAACCAATACACAGCCTATCCCTTTCTAGTCAGACATGTCCACACATACGCACCTTACCCTTTTCTTACCCCACTACTACTCGTACTAGGCATTTCTCTACATCCTCTACCGAAAAACATGCTATCTTCCCCCATTCCTTCTCTTTGTTCCCTCCTAGGCACTCCTATCCCCATGCTTCTCTCCCTCCCACACGGTACACAGACCCCCACTGCACCCCTCTACTCATCTCCTCCATCACGCACCAGCCCCTCTCCTCCCTTCTCCCTGACTTCCCTCCCCAAGTCCTGCCTAAGAAACACTTCCTTCCACCTGTCCCCACGCCTCACCTGTCCCTCCAAGAACATTTCCCTCCCCCTCTCCATCTCACACAGGCTCCCCTCCACTCGTCCGCCCCAAGGTCTCCCCAACCTTTAGGTCCCCTCTCTTGCTGCTCCCCACCTTCATGCATACTTCCTTCCAGAACACCCTCCATTTCACTCCCTCTGCTCTCACCAAATTCCCTGCAGCTCCTGCCCGGACGCCTTTCGATGCCCCCACCACCCTCCACCAGCCCGGACTTCTCTCTTAAACCCCTCGAACTCGGGCCCCGCTCCCGCCACCCTCCTTCCGCCCGGCCCTCAGCCCACCTGAGCACCACGCCAGAGCCGACGCCCGCTCCTCCGCTCGGGCTCTCCCGGGCGGCCTCGGCCCCCTCGGGCCTCCCTCCCGGCAGCCCTGTCCCCACGCCCCTCGCGGGGCTCCCGAAGCCTCTGGGCCTGCCGCCCGCACCCCCTCCATGGCCCTCGCCACCACTCCGGAGACCCCCGACACCCTCCTCCCGCGCCCCTTTGCCAGGCTCACCCCGCCACACGGCCCCGAGCCGGACCCCTGCCTCCACGTCTCCCTTCATTTCCCCCGGGTCTTCCTGCTATCTGCCCCTCACGCGCAGCCCCGGCTGGGACATCCGCCTCCTGCCCGCCTCCCTCGAGTCCGTCCCCTCCCGCCGCACCGGCCCCGGCCCTCCTCAAGCTCCCCCCCACGCCCTCCCGCACCCCCACGGGCTGCCCCCACTCGCCCCGGCCCCCCAGGGTCCTCCGAAGCTGCCCGCAGGGCCTCTGCCTCCCCGGGGCCGGATCCCTCCACCCTTCCTTCGCCCCCAAATCTGCCCACACCCTCCGTCCGCCCCCCGCAGCCTCGCCCCCAGCGTCCTCCGGCACCTGCCCAGGCCCCTCGCCCTCCATCCCGGCCAGAGCCCCCGGCGCCGGGTCCCCTCACGGCCCACGCCCTCCCTCGCCCGGGGCGAGTCCCCCCCGAAGGTGAGGAAGGCTGCCCTTGCCCGAAGCGGCCGGGGCACCGCGACTGCGGCGGCGGCGGCCACAATGCCGGAACCACGGGGGCCGGGATTGCTCCCCGCTCTCCGCCCCGGCCGCCGCCGCCGCTGCTAAGGACGCACAACAAACAATGCGGGGCCCGGGCCGGCACCGCCAACCGCCTCAACCGCCGCCTCAACCGCCGCCCGCTCGGGACGGCCGGCCGCGCAGGCGCCTGCCCCTTCGCCGCAGCCTACCCGCACCGCCGCGCTCTGCCCGCGCCCGGTCCCTGCTCCCGCTCCGCCGCCGCCGCCACCTCGTCAGCCTGCGTCTCCGGCTCCTCAACCCAGCGGCGGCGGCTGCGGCGGCTGCTGCCCTGGTGGCGCTCGCGGCTCCGGTCTCCGCTTCGGCGGCGGCAGCGGCGGCGAGCACGTGACGCCGCCGAGCGCGCCCATTGGCCGGACCAGGGGGCGGGCCCCGCGGCTGCTGGGGAACGGAAAGCCCGCCCCCTCGCTCGCCGCGCGCCCCCTCCACGCGCGCTCTGCCGCACCTGAGAGCGCCGGCCAGCGCCCGCCGCCGCCGTGCTGCGCCGCCGCCTGCGCCAACTGCGCACCTGGGAGCGCGCAAGGAGCACACGCTGATGGCGGCCGCATGCACCTGCGAGGGGACGCTTACGTAAACTGCGTCCCTGCCTCCCTCCCGGCGCCAGGCCCCCGCCTGCTGTAGCACCTGAGCCCAGCTGCGCTAGCGGCGTAACTGCTGCGGAGCGGGGACGAGCTGCAGCAAGGAGGCACGCGAAATCCACGGAAACTTCGTAACGTCCGAATCTGGGAGCGGCTCCCGGCCACCGCTGGGGCGAGCCGGCCTCTCCCGCCCCGCCCCCCAGTGCGTGATACCCACCCCAATCCCAGCGGCTACGCAAAAGATCCTCCACCCTTCCTTCGCCCCCAAATCTGCCCACACCCTCCGTCCGCCCCCCGCAGCCTCGCCCCCAGCGTCCTCCGGCACCTGCCCAGGCCCCTCGCCCTCCATCCCGGCCAGAGCCCCCGGCGCCGGGTCCCCTCACGGCCCACGCCCTCCCTCGCCCGGGGCGAGTCCCCCCCGAAGGTGAGGAAGGCTGCCCTTGCCCGAAGCGGCCGGGGCACCGCGACTGCGGCGGCGGCGGCCACAATGCCGGAACCACGGGGGCCGGGATTGCTCCCCGCTCTCCGCCCCGGCCGCCGCCGCCGCTGCTAAGGACGCACAACAAACAATGCGGGGCCCGGGCCGGCACCGCCAACCGCCTCAACCGCCGCCTCAACCGCCGCCCGCTCGGGACGGCCGGCCGCGCAGGCGCCTGCCCCTTCGCCGCAGCCTACCCGCACCGCCGCGCTCTGCCCGCGCCCGGTCCCTGCTCCCGCCCGCCGCCGCCGCCACCTCGTCAGCCTGCGTCTCCGGCTCCTCAACCCAGCGGCGGCGGCTGCGGCGGCTGCTGCCCTGGTGGCGCTCGCGGCTCCGGTCTCCGCTTCGGCGGCGGCAGCGGCGGCGAGCACGTGACGCCGCCGAGCGCGCCCATTGGCCGGACCAGGGGGCGGGCCCCGCGGCTGCTGGGGAACGGAAAGCCCGCCCCCTCGCTCGCCGCGCGCCCCCTCCACGCGCGCTCTGCCGCACCTGAGAGCGCCGGCCAGCGCCCGCCGCCGCCGTGCTGCGCCGCCGCCTGCGCCAACTGCGCACCTGGGAGCGCGCAAGGAGCACACGCTGATGGCGGCCGCATGCACCTGCGAGGGGACGCTTACGTAAACTGCGTCCCTGCCTCCCTCCCGGCGCCAGGCCCCCGCCTGCTGTAGCACCTGAGCCCAGCTGCGCTAGCGGCGTAACTGCTGCGGAGCGGGGACGAGCTGCAGCAAGGAGGCACGCGAAATCCACGGAAACTTCGTAACGTCCGAATCTGGGAGCGGCTCCCGGCCACCGCTGGGGCGAGCCGGCCTCTCCCGCCCCGCCCCCCAGTGCGTGATACCCACCCCAATCCCAGCGGCTACGCAAACGGAGTAGGTGCCATAATGCCTCCCCAGGTGGAGGAGGAGGAAGCTAATGAGCTTGTTAAAAGGTTGAAACCCTGCCTCCAGCACCAACTAGCTGTGTGACCTTGAAAAAAAATTACAGAACCACTCTGATCCTGTTTCCTGATCCGGGAAACTGGGACAATAATTCTGATTTAGGAGCTGTCGGAGGGCTGGGGGAGGGGGGAGTAAGATAAATAGGTGTGAATTTGCAGGTACTGAGCAAAACTTGCAGTTAAGTCAGTAACCTCTTCTCCTCCCTACCCTCATGGGCTTCCCTGGAACTGACCTGAGGCCAGGATCTCTCTGACCTCCTTAGAGTTAAGTCATACTTGGGCTAAACCCCTATCCACTGGTACTGGGGAAGAAAGATTTGCTTTTTCTTTTACAGTCACTAGCTGACACGGTCTTAGTACCCAACATTCTGCTAGCGAGGTCGGCCCTCGATGAGTACCCTCCTGCATGACTGGTGCTGCGCTGTGGGGGCTGGGATACACAGGTGAAAGAGACAGGAAACACCTTCCCCTAAATGCATTTCCAGCCTAGAGTAGAAACAAGTGGCCTGGTCACTCGGTATCAAAGCTTGAGAGCTGGGAGTACAGCAGAGATCTCCCACAGCAACCTTTAGGGGCCTTTCCACCTTTTAAACATATTAGTCTCAAATACTTTAACAGCTTTGCTTCATTCACAGGATAAAGTGGAAACACTCTAACTCAAAGAACTTTAATGATCTGACCTTAAGTTTACGTGCCCTTTCCTTTTCCCCCTCCTTCAGGCCAACTCGACACTCCAGTAACTCTGAACTGGGGAGCTGTAGATGACATAGTATGGCACTTTGGAGCCTCCTGAGCCAGGTGCTAGGCCCCAATCCTTTTCTACACCCTCTCCCCCACTCCAATCACCACGCCTTTCTTTATCCTCCTGAAAAACTCGGTGGTGTTCTTATCAGTCAGCTCAGAATGTATTCTCCCCAGAACTCCTTAGCTACATCCAGCTCACTCCACATGGCACCATAGGCCCAGGAAATGATGAATTCTTACAGCCACTAGATTGTAATTTTTTTCTGTCTGTCACCTTCCTGGACTATAAGCACCTTGAGGACAGGGTCATCTCTCTGCCTCGGCCGGATAAGGAAGGCATGAGATCATTAAAGCTGGGTTTTACAGGAATAACATGAGTCTGCCAGGGGGAAGGAGGGACAAGTGACAAAGTCTGGGTTCATGGCATACTAGCTTGGAAAACCAGTCCCCCTTGGTCTTAGTTTACTTATCTGTCAAGTGAGATATTACTACTGCCTACCTAATATATGGTTGTTGTAAGGATCCAATGAGAAATATATCTCAAGCACTAAGCTTGATGCTTGGTACTTGGTAAAAAGTAAAAATTTTCTTAAACAGGAGAACTGGACAGCATTACGTATTCAGTGGTATCTCTTATTTCAGTATCTTTTTTGTTGTTGTTTTTGGCAGCATGGTGGAATCTTAATTCCCTGACCAGGGATCAAACCCACGCCCCAGCAGTAGAAGCAAGGAGTCCTAGCTATTGGACTACCAAGGAATTCCCTCCAATATCTTTTCTAATTGAAGTATAACTGATTTACATTATTATGTTAGTATCAGATGTTGAGCAAAGTGATTTAGTTTTATATTTATATTTATATACTTTTTAAAATTATTTTCCATTATAATTACAAGGTATTAAATATAGTTCCCTATGCTATACAGTTTGTCCTTATTATTTATCTATTTTATATATGGTAGTATGCATCTGTTAATCCCATATTCCTGATTTACCCTCCCCTTTAGTAACCAAAAGTGTGTTTTCTATGTGAGTCTGTTTCTGTTTTCTCTTACTGCAGTATCATTACTGGATTCCAAAGTACTTGCCCTGGGAGGTACAGGTCAGTCTGTCTGACCTTCCTCTTCTTTGTTTCCCCACGCCCTCCCCCTCCATAGGCCGCGTAGACAGAAGGTGAAGACAAAGGTGCCCAAGCTGGGGAGTGGCATCTAGGGGATGTGGCATCTGTCAACTTTGTTCCAACTCTGTGTCCTTCTAAATCTACACGTATCTCCAGCCATTCTCTCCTCTTCCCATCTTTTTACAAAAACTAGCTCTTCTCACCAAGGCCAGGTCATTCCCCTGTGCCTGGATGACCTCCTTACCTAACCCTTTTATGTGCCCTGCGGTCAACTCCTCCTTCTCCCCTGGGCTCTTTCCATTATTTTCCAAACAGTCTCTTCTATTCTTAAAAAAAAAAAAAAAAGAAAAGAGAAGCAACAAAATCCCAGGTGATCACATGCACCTTGTAGTTTAAGAACCATTGACCCCAAACCAACAGCTTCAGGTGCCAACTGGAAAAGACTTGAACACAGCAAAATTGCTGTTGCTGACATGATTTTCTGTTATGGTGAACAACACTTGGTAGAGTTTGAACACAACAAAGTGTAATCTTCATTCACTTTGCATAGTATTTGCCTCCCTGGAATATTAAAATCATGCTAGAAGGTACTTTGTCTTCGTTTGAAAAAGGGAGTTTGTTGTTAGGCTCAGATAATTGCACACAGGACTTTCACGTACATATATGTCCACTGTAACATTCAAAAAAAATCATGATGCAAAAAAAGAAAAAAAAAAGGAAAGAAACAGTATTGTAACAAATTCAATAAAGACTTCGGGAAAAAAATCATGACTCTGCGCTTCTCCCCAATAAATGCCATGATGACTACCCACACTCCACCACAAATGTCTAGAAACTCCAAGTGAGGGATTTCCCTGGTGGTCTGGGGGATAGGACTCCATGCTTCCACTGTAGAGCACCCAGGTTTGATCCCTGGTTAGGGAACTAAGATCCCATGTGCTGTGCATGAGGCCAAAAAAAAAAAAAAGGAAGATTTTGCAAACTGAATAAAAATGAAAATGCAACATATCAATTAAAAATTATGTATTAAAAATAAAAGCTCCAGGTAAGAACTATGGCTCTAGACTCTCGTCCAACAACCTATTCAGGATCTCTGTTTGGATGTCTCACATGCGACGCAGCTGTCCATAAGTGCTGGATGTTTTCCCCTAAACCCTGAACCTATTATCCCTCCTCTTCTCCATTTCAGTTCTCTTGCTGAGGCTATGGATAGTTATTGATATTGAATGACCAGCAGACTGAAGTTTTCACATGGGCAGAATGCTTCTTTGATTTGTTCCCTTTGTATGCCTTAGAATAGTGCCAGGTACAGAGTAGTCACTTAAATATTTATTGAATGTATGCCCAGAAGATTTTCCCAGCCCCCTTCCTCAGCTAACAAACCTCAAAAAAGACAAGAAAATACCAGGGATTCCTGGTAAGAAAGCCCCTACTTCCTCCAGAATGACTTCTAATACCTCCATACTTTTATCAGTTAAAGATGCAAAACAGCCCAGGTCTACTGCTGACACTTTCCACCAAGGTTCTCTCACAGCAGAAGAAACCATGACAGCCTCCCTGGAGGTCTAAGGATGAAGCCCAAATCTATCTACCTCAAGCATAAAATTTCCTTGAAGTCTCACCTTTTGCCTTTTAAATTCATACACATCTCACCTTTTATTCCCATGTTTGTTTAACATGAAAATAATGTTTTAAATTACTTCCCTCCTTTTAGGAGAAAAATTCATCAGTCTGGGACTTTCCTGGTGGCACAGTGGATAGGAATCTGCCTGCTGATGCAGGGGACACAGGTTCATTCTCTGGTCTGGGAAGATTCCACATGCCATGAAGCAGCTAAGCCCATGAGCCACAACTACTGAGTCCACATGCTGCAGCCACTGAAGCCTGTATGCCTAGAGCCTGTGCTCCACAAGAGAAGCCCCCACTTGTTGCAACTAGGGAAAGCCTGTGCAAAGCAATGAAGACCCAATACAGCCAAAAATAAAAATTTAAACAAACAAACAAAAAAGCCTGTTTTTCCAACTCTTCAAGAAGAAATTCACTCTAGGAAGACATACCTCAATATCTATCTATTCAGGTGGCTCTGAATAGTCCCTGGCACATCACCACCTAGCCCTGATGGTAATTATACTAACAGCCAACACATATTAAACACTTATTATATGTCAGGCAGTACTTATGCACCTACCATGCATTATATCTTTTTTTGTTTTGTTTTGCATACAGGATCTTAGTTCCCCAACCAGGGATTGAACCCACATCCCTTCGGTGGAAGCACAAAGTCTTAACCACTGGACCACCAAGGAACTCCAACATTATGTCTTTAATCTAAATAGCAATTCTATAAAGTAGGATTTTAATTTTCATTTTAATTTAAAACTCCAGGAAGGTAAGTAACTTGCACTACATCACAGAGTTGATAAGTTAAAAGACTTGGGATTCAACTTGGTGCTTTCAGTCACTGTGCTGTCCACCCCAGTTTGAAAAGCAAGTTTCTAGACGTTTAGAATAAGATTACTTTCAGACAGCAGGAAGGCCCGAAGAAATCACCCAGTACTAGGGAAAGCACTGCAGTGTCTGAAAATCTGGATGCACATATTTTTAGGGTTCATAAGTTCAAAGAGAAGTTGGTAAAGGTGTATCCTATAACCTACAAATACTACCAACAAAAGCATATTCTGGATCACTGGGGGAGCCATCTTGTAAGTGACTCCTGATGCCCTAAATTTGGTGCTCATGTTAGTGCAAATGGATTGCCTAAAGTAACGGGTTTAATATAAAATGCAGATATTTCAGACTAAGGGTCAAATTTTCAAGCCAGCAAAAAATATTTTTCCTTAAAACAGTGATTGTTATATGTAATTCCTTCCTCATCCCCTCAACCCCTCTTTTAGGATATTTAGCAATATCTGAAGACATTTTTTCTTTGGTTGGCATCTAGTGGGTAGGATCCGTAGCTAAAACTAAAAGTCATATCTGACTCTTTGTGACCCTATGGACCATATCCCTGCCAGGCTCCTCTGTCCATGGGATTCTCCAGGCAAGAATACAGGAGTGGGCTGCTGTGCCCTCCTCCAGGAGAACTTACTGACCCAGGGATTAAACCCAAGTCTCTTACATCTCTTGGGTTGGCAGATGAGTTCTTTACCAGGACCTGAGGAAGATGCTAAATATTCTACAATACACAGAATAGCTCTCCTTCCCCCCATTACAAAGGATAATCCAGCTCAAAACGTCAGTGGTGCCAAGGTTGAGAAACCAAGCTTTAAAAGGAGCTCTACAGGGAAGAAAAAGAACAGAGTAGAGGGAAAAGGATTGGAAGTGAGGCCTCTCTGAATGAGCCTTGTTAGATAGCTTTGACTTTGAAATCTCATAAATAATTCATGTAAATATTTAAATCATTAAGTCATATAAATTTTTAAATAATCCCTAAAATGAAAAATAAGCCAAAACATGAACATAACTTTATATGAGGTTGATAACATGCCCACAGGGGTGGGGGGGGAGGGTAGAATTACCTCAATTGACCTTAAAGTACTTTTGACCATCCATCTTCAATAAGACATATTCTAAGGATAAAGGGGGAAAAAAAACCAATAATGAAGGGATCTTAAGCTTCTCTCAATAACTTTATTGTTAGGCATGATACCTTTCAAAGCGATTACTGTTCTAAAATATGTCTATCTTGGAATAAAACATATTGGTAATTATTCTCTCTCATGGTTCTATAGGTTGACTGGGCTTCACTGAGGGCTTCTCACTTAGGGTCTCCCATGAAGCTGCAGTCAGAGGTCACTTGGGACTGGATTCATCTGAGGCTCAATAGGGCTGAACATCCAAGATGGCACACTCATGCTCTTGGCTGGGGAGCTCAACTGAAATGTCAACTGGACTACTTACTTATACCCAGCCTCTTTCTACGTCTAAAGTTTCTCACAGCAGTTGCTCTTAAAGCTCATCCTACAACTGGCCAAGCATCACCTTCCCTGTGTTCGATGGATCCCAGTAGTCACAGGACACTCCCAGCCAGATCCAAGTGGGTGAAGCTACAGACTGCATGCCCAAGGAGGGAAGGAACAGATGACCATGACAGGCTACCGATACAGAGATTAGGACAATGACACTGTGGGAAATGGCCTTGCCCCTTTGTTCATTGCTCTGTTTAAACCTATCTCAAGGGACTTCCCTGGTGGTCCAGTGGTTAAGACTCTGTGCGTCTGCTGCAGTGGGTGTGGGTTTGATCCCTGGTGGGAGAACTAATATCCCATAGGGCTTGGCGAAAAATAAAAATAAACAAACTTCTCTCAAGTCCAACCTCTTCTCTCCATCCTTTTCCTCCCCCCGACCCCACCATTATCTTGGTCCACCCCTAAGAGAGTAGAGGCCTCATGTCCCCTCATTCTGTTACTGGATAATTATTGCACCCTCCCTGAGAGTTTTCCAGAAGGTCAGATAGCCAAGATAAAATGTGCACTTTAGTAAGGTGAAGCTACTCAGTGGCTCCCTGAAACATTTAAAAGAAAGAATTGCCAGGAGGTCCTCTGATGCTGCCACCGCTGGTCACTACACTCCTTTCAAAGGCTCACTTCTTAAAAACAGGTCACAGAAATCGTCCTTGCTGAGTCCCAGCGAGTTTGGATTTCTTTAAAAATAGCTTGTTTTTCAAGTGCAAAAAATAACATCTGAGACATTTGTTTAAGTGTGAAGCACACCTTTGTCATGACTCAGTACGGGCTGAAAACGGAAGTTTATTAAACTTTCCAAAAAGAAAAATTTCCTCTTGAACCGAGAAAGCCTGAGAGACAACAGCTTGGGGAGGGAGGGGAAAGAGCGGTAAGAAGAAAAGAGACAGACAGGTGGAGCAGGGGGAGAAACAGTAAAAGGATCTTTCTCATCATGTGAAAGCAGCTTTCACTTGCTGTTCCTTCCACCTTGAATGACCTTCCTCCCCCAGCCCTCCGATAATATTCCTGTCCTCCTTGAAGCCTCATTTAAATTTCACCTCTGTGAAGCCTCCTCTGACCCCTCCAGGCAGAGTTACTCCCTCCCTCTTGATTCTCAAAAACACTTTGAACGTGTCTTTAATATTAGCACGTTGTATTGAAGTTGTCAGTTTACAGGTCTGTCTCCCTTCTCAGACTGTGAACTCCTCAGAGTCTCCTCGGCAGGGACACGGGGTGAGTCATCTGAGAGCCCCTGTGCCTGGCGCCAGGCCTGGCGTGGATGGGGTGATGGGAGAGGCTGCTGATAAGAGATGGTCTTGTTGGGAGCCGCCTTCCATCCTGAAGTCACTGCTTTCATTCCTCGTTCTACTTTCCAAATGCCTCCTGACTCTCCACACCCTCCAAATGCCAGATCTTTAAATCTACCTGCCTCTGAGCCTTTTCTGAGCTCTGCCCTCACTTTCGGATACAAAGGAGGCACTGTGCCCACTGCTACCTGAGGCCTGATGCTGCTCACATTCATTGGATCACGTGCCCTTCACTTCTGCAATTGACCCCCTTTCTCCTGCATCACTGATAATTTTCCCTTTCTGGTAAATTATTCCACTGACATACAAATATTCCACTTCTTCACAACACACACACAGATGCCTTTCTCTGCAGTTATCTGATTCTCTCCTTGCCTCACTGCACCCTGTTTCACTTTCTTCTATCAAGGTCATCTGTGCCTTCCATTCAATTCCCAGTGGTCAGTTCTTTCTCTGCCTCAGTTTACCTCCTGTCTAATGCACCCCACCTTGGCACTTTGACTCTGCCAGGCCTCCACAGCATCCAACACCACTGTTCTGCTCTTTTCTGGGAAATCTTTCTTCCAGGACTTCCAGGACTCCGCGTGCCCTCCTTATCTCCCTACCTCACTAGCCACTTCTTCTCAGTCCCTGTTAGGCCGAGTCCTTTACCTTAACCCTACTTCTAAATATTGGAGTGCCCCAGGGCTTGGTCTTCAGACCTCCTCACTATCACACCTACTAAGTGACCCATCCAGTCTTGAGATCTGACACAGCCCTGGAGAATGCTCAGACTCCCATCTGCAACTCCAACCTACACTCCAGACTCCGTGGCTAACTGGCTGTGTCTTGAATGTCTAAAAGGCATCTCAAGTGCCACATATCTAAAACCAACCCACACCAAACTGTACAGGACAGACATGTGGACACGGGGGTGGGGGTACTGAACTGGGAGAGTGGCATTGAACTATAGACACTGCCTGGTGTGGAATAGATAGCAGTGCAAAGCTGCTCTATAGCACGAGGAGCTCAGCTCTGTGTTGACCTGGAAGGGGTGGGGTTGGGGAAAGGGTAGGAGGGAGGCTCAAGAGGGAAGGGATATATGTATACGTCCAGCTGAGTCACATTGTTTACAGCCCAAACTAATACAATATTGTAAAGCAATTATCCTCCAATAATAAATAAATAAAACCAAACTTGTGATTTCCCCCAAATCATCATCTATTCCTTCCTCAGGGACCCCACATCTCAGCAGACTAAATGGCACCGTGATTCACCCAGCTGCTCAAGCCAAAATCTTTGGGCTTCTCTTTATGTTCTCCTCCCACACCTCATATCCAGTAGTTCAGGAAATTCTCTTGGCTCTGCCTTCAAAATATAAAGTGCTTTATTCACTGCTTTCTCCATTACAAGTGTTGTCCAACACTTGGTCTTCCTGATTTCAATTACTTCCACCCAGTAGCTAGAATCAGCCTTTGGGAACAAAGGATTTGCTCAGTCTTACATACAATGCCAAAGGTTTCTCTCTTTACAAAAAGTTTTTATCCTGTCCTTCAATTCCCAGTGGTCAGTTCTCTGCCTCAGTTTACCTCCTGTCTAATGCACCCCACCTTGGCACTTTGACTCTGCCAGGCCTCCACAGCATCCAACACCACTGTTCTGCTCTTTTCTGGGAAATCTTTCTTCCAGGACTTCCAGGACTCCGCGTGCCCTCCTTATCTCCCTACCTCACTAGCCACTTCTTCTCAGTCCCTGTTAGGCCGAGTCCTTTACCTTAACCCTACTTCTAAATATTGGAGTGCCCCAGGGCTTGGTCTTCAGACCTCCTCACTATCACACCTACTAAGTGACCCATCCAGTCTTGAGATCTGACACAGCCCTGGAGAATGCTCAGACTCCCATCTGCAACTCCAACCTACACTCCAGACTCCGTGGCTAACTGGCTGTGTCTTGAATGTCTAAAAGGCATCTCAAGTGCCACATATCTAAAACCAACCCACACCAAACTGTACAGGACAGACATGTGGACACGGGGGTGGGGGTACTGAACTGGGAGAGTGGCATTGAACTATAGACACTGCCTGGTGTGGAATAGATAGCAGTGCAAAGCTGCTCTATAGCACGAGGAGCTCAGCTCTGTGTTGACCTGGAAGGGGTGGGGTTGGGGAAAGGGTAGGAGGGAGGCTCAAGAGGGAAGGGATATATGTATACGTCCAGCTGAGTCACATTGTTTACAGCCCAAACTAATACAATATTGTAAAGCAATTATCCTCCAATAATAAATAAATAAAACCAAACTTGTGATTTCCCCCAAATCATCATCTATTCCTTCCTCAGGGACCCCACATCTCAGCAGACTAAATGGCACCGTGATTCACCCAGCTGCTCAAGCCAAAATCTTTGGGCTTCTCTTTATGTTCTCCTCCCACACCTCATATCCAGTAGTTCAGGAAATTCTCTTGGCTCTGCCTTCAAAATATAAAGTGCTTTATTCACTGCTTTCTCCATTACAAGTGTTGTCCAACACTTGGTCTTCCTGATTTCAATTACTTCCACCCAGTAGCTAGAATCAGCCTTTGGGAACAAAGGATTTGCTCAGTCTTACATACAATGCCAAAGGTTTCTCTCTTTACAAAAAGTTTTTATCCTGTCCTACAAAGTCCAACAGTCTCTGACCCCTACCAGCCTCTTCCTGCTCATCGTCTTTCAATATTTTCCTCACTCACTGTGTCCCTGCCACACAGGAATCCTTGCCATTTCTCAAACAGATGAAGAATGCTCCTGTCTCAGGGCCTTTGCACTGGCCAGTCTCCTCTCAACCTCCACACATCTGCATAGTTCATTCTCTCACTCCGTTCAGGTTTCTGCTCAGATTTTACTTATTCAAAGAAGCTTTCTGGGACCACTCCATCTAAACTAGTTCTCTCCCATCCCTTATCCCACTTTATGTTTCTTCATAGCTCTTTTCAATTCACATTGTACCACAGTGTATTTTTTTTTAATTAATTTATTTACTTTTGCCTATTCTGGGTTTTCACTACTGCTACAAGCTCTTCTCTAGTTGCAGGAAGTGGGGGCTACTCTCTAGTGGAGGGGAGCAGGCTTCTTGTTATGGTGACTTCTCTTGTGGAACTCCAGCCTCGGGCACATGGGCTTCAGTAGTTGCGGCACATGGGCTCAACAATTGCGGTTCTGAGGCTCTAGAGCACAGGCTCCACCGTTGTGGTTCACGGACTTTGTTGTTCCGCAGCACGTGGGATCTTCCCGGATGAGGGATCAAACCCATGTCTCCTGCATTGGCAGGCGAACTCTTCACCACTAAGCTATCAGGGAAGCCCCACCATAGTGTATTGATTCACCTTTTATTGTATGCTTCCCCTGTCCCTAGACCATAAGCTCATCAGTTACAGCCTTATCCTCTTGGTGCCCCTGGTGGCTCAGTGGTAAAGAATCCACCTGCAGGGCTTCCTGGCTGTTCAGTGGGTAGAGAGTGGTCCGTTGGCATTCTGCCTTCATGTTCTCCTCCCACACCTCATATCCAGTAGTTCAGGAAATTCTCTTGGCTCTGCCTTCAAAATATAAAGTGCTTTATTCACTGCTTTCTCCATTACAAGTGTTGTCCAACACTTGGTCTTCCTGATTTCAATTACTTCCACCCAGTAGCTAGAATCAGCCTTTGGGAACAAAGGATTTGCTCAGTCTTACATACAATGCCAAAGGTTTCTCTCTTTACAAAAAGTTTTTATCCTGTCCTACAAAGTCCAACAGTCTCTGACCCCTACCAGCCTCTTCCTGCTCATCGTCTTTCAATATTTTCCTCACTCACTGTGTCCCTGCCACACAGGAATCCTTGCCATTTCTCAAACAGATGAAGAATGCTCCTGTCTCAGGGCCTTTGCACTGGCCAGTCTCCTCTCAACCTCCACACATCTGCATAGTTCATTCTCTCACTCCGTTCAGGTTTCTGCTCAGATTTTACTTATTCAAAGAAGCTTTCTGGGACCACTCCATCTAAACTAGTTCTCTCCCATCCCTTATCCCACTTTATGTTTCTTCATAGCTCTTTTCAATTCACATTGTACCACAGTGTATTTTTTTTTAATTAATTTATTTACTTTTGCCTATTCTGGGTTTTCACTACTGCTACAAGCTCTTCTCTAGTTGCAGGAAGTGGGGGCTACTCTCTAGTGGAGGGGAGCAGGCTTCTTGTTATGGTGACTTCTCTTGTGGAACTCCAGCTCTCGGGCACATGGGCTTCAGTAGTTGCGGCACATGGGCTCAACAATTGCGGTTCTGAGGCTCTAGAGCACAGGCTCCACCGTTGTGGTTCACGGACTTTGTTGTTCCGCAGCACGTGGGATCTTCCCGGATGAGGGATCAAACCCATGTCTCCTGCATTGGCAGGCGAACTCTTCACCACTAAGTTATCAGGGAAGCCCCACCATAGTGTATTGATTCACCTTTTATTGTATGCTTCCCCTGTCCCTAGACCATAAGCTCATCAGTTACAGCCTTATCCTCTTCGGTGCCCCTGGTGGCTCAGTGGTAAAGAATCCACCTGCAGGGCTTCCCTGGCTGTTCAGTGGGTAGAGAGTCCGCCTTGCAGTGCAAGGGGTACCGGTTCAATTCCTGGCCCGGGAAGATCCCACGTGCCACGAAGTGCCTGCACTGGTGTGTCCAATTACAAGCCAGCGCTCTGGAGTGCATGCGCCCAGAGCTGGTGCTCTGCAATGAGAGAGGCCAGTGCAATGGGAGGCCCACAAGTACCAAAGAATAAAAAAAGATGGATGAAAATAAACATAAAAAGAAAAGAGGCATGATGGGGGAAAAAAAAAAAAACGAGAATTCATCTGCAATACAAGAGACTGGGGTTTGACTCCTGACTCAGGAAGATCCTCTGGAGGAGGAAATGGCTACCCACTCCAGTATTCTTGCCTGGAGAATTCCATGGACAGATGAGCCTGGTGGGGTGCAACCCATGGGGTCATGAAGAGTCAGGACACAACTGAGTGACTAACACATGCCTAGAAAAGAGCCTGACATACAGAAAGTGTTACTGAATGAACGGATACCTGACTGACTGAATGAATGTATTCACTTCTTTTTACTGCGTTACTCTAGGCCAGGATCCGGCGTCTTCCATCTGTGTGGTAGACTATGAAATGTGTCTACAAATTCCTCCTATCACACACACACCCCTTTGCAACGTGACTTTGCCCTGCCTCCTATCAATAGGTGGAGCTTCTTTCCCCACTCTTTGAATCTGGGTTGGCCTTGTGAGTTGCTTTGACTGATGGAATCAAGCAGAAGTGTTACTGTATGTATGACTGCCAAGCCTAGCCCTTAAGATACCTTGCAGTTTCTATGTCCACTCTCTCAGAACACTGCCCCAAGAGCAGCACGCTGAGAAGAAGCTAAGGATGAAAGAAGCTAAGGATGATTTGGAGAAGACCGACTGCTCCAGCCAGCCTGACTCCCAACCAATCCCCACCAGCTAAGGGCCGCTGCATGCGGGGGAACAAGTGAGGTCTGCAGGAGAACTGCCTAGCCCAATGCACAGAATCATAAGAAATAAAAAATCACTGCTTTAAGCCAGTAGATTCGGGGCCTGTTTTGTTATGTGGTAATAGATAATCGACAGAATCTGGACAGTCTTCGTGGCCTCTACTCGAGGTCCTCTTCTCCAGTCTTAACCCCAGTTCAGCCCCACAGGTCACCGAGTGATCATCCTAACTTGAACTCACACCAGATGCACAATTTTGTTAAGTCTTTCTTAAGATGGGTACCTTTCCATCTTACAGAGTAACACTGAGCCTCTGTGCTGTGTTGTAGGAAACACTCCGAGATACAGCCTCCACAGACGGCTTCAACCTCATTTCCAATCACAGTGGTAAACTCTGCTGGGAAGAGCAGTTCTGAGACTCTGTGTATCAGAAGTATTTGGGGAGCTTTGAAAAATTCCAGTGCTCAGGCTCCTCCCTCGGAGACTCAGATTTAATTGGTCTGAAATGGAACCCCGGCAAAGGTATTTTTTAAAAGTTCCGCGGGATACTAATGTGTAGTCAGGGTTGCGAATCATTAAGTAAGAGGATTTAAAAGTGTATTTTAAAATTGCTGATCTTGCCTTCAAGGAAATTCAGAAGCTTCAAGGAAAGATTAAATTATACTCAGTGTCCTTTTAGCTTTAAGTAAGCAATATTGTGTTCTAAGTTTTGAGAAATTGATTATGAACTCTATGAGAACCTTCTTTAATTATTTGAAACACTGAATTATCAATACTTTATTTCCTCCATTCTAAGACACACCCTTTTCATAGTTTAGTATTCCTGAAATCAGACTCCATCTTATCATTAATGTGTACATTTAATGTTATTTCATTTCAACCTATGGAATCAAGCAGAAGTGTTACTGTATGTATGACTGCCAAGCCTAGCCCTTAAGATACCTTGCAGTTTCTATGTCCACTCTCAGAACACTGCCCCAAGAGCAGCACGCTGAGAAGAAGCTAAGGATGAAAGAAGCTAAGGATGATTTGGAGAAGACCGACTGCTCCAGCCAGCCTGACTCCCAACCAATCCCCACCAGCTAAGGGCCGCTGCATGCGGGGGAACAAGTGAGGTCTGCAGGAGAACTGCCTAGCCCAATGCACAGAATCATAAGAAATAAAAAATCACTGCTTTAAGCCAGTAGATTCGGGGCCTGTTTTGTTATGTGGTAATAGATAATCGACAGAATCTGGACAGTCTTCGTGGCCTCTACTCGAGGTCCTCTTCTCCAGTCTTAACCCCAGTTCAGCCCCACAGGTCACCGAGTGATCATCCTAACTTGAACTCACACCAGATGCACAATTTTGTTAAGTCTTTCTTAAGATGGGTACCTTTCCATCTTACAGAGTAACACTGAGCCTCTGTGCTGTGTTGTAGGAAACACTCCGAGATACAGCCTCCACAGACGGCTTCAACCTCATTTCCAATCACAGTGGTAAACTCTGCTGGGAAGAGCAGTTCTGAGACTCTGTGTATCAGAAGTATTTGGGGAGCTTTGAAAAATTCCAGTGCTCAGGCTCCTCCCTCGGAGACTCAGATTTAATTGGTCTGAAATGGAACCCCGGCAAAGGTATTTTTTAAAAGTTCCCCGCGGGATACTAATGTGTAGTCAGGGTTGCGAATCATTAAGTAAGAGGATTTAAAAGTGTATTTTAAAATTGCTGATCTTGCCTTCAAGGAAATTCAGAAGCTTCAAGGAAAGATTAAATTATACTCAGTGTCCTTTTAGCTTTAAGTAAGCAATATTGTGTTCTAAGTTTTGAGAAATTGATTATGAACTCTATGAGAACCTTCTTTAATTATTTGAAACACTGAATTATCAATACTTTATTTCCTCCATTCTAAGACACACCCTTTTCATAGTTTAGTATTCCTGAAATCAGACTCCATCTTATCATTAATGTGTACATTTAATGTTATTTCATTTCAACCTAAAAGCGTGTAATTAGACTCTGTCTTGTTGCCAGTGGTGATCACAATCAAGGACGCATCTTTCCACGACACAACACTGCACAAGTGCTATGGCTTCTTTGATCCCAATTCATTCTCCCACCAACCTGGTGAGGCAGTTTTTAATTATGTTGTATAAATAAATAATTGCTATGATTTTTTTGATCATTTCCCATGGGCCAGTCTCTGTTCTAAGTATTTTGCAATGATCTCATTTAAACCCCACAGCGAGCCAAGATGTGATCACCTTATAGGCACAGGGAAACAGAGGCGAAGATGTTAAGTAAGCTGCTTGGGGCCACACAGCTGGGAAGGTTGTGGACCATAGCCCAAGGGGCTCTGTGTGTGCCGTGGGGTTTTCAGGAGATGGTCCTCCCCGCTTGTTTCTTAGAATAAAGGGCAGATGCCTTGACACACCATCCAAGGCCTTCTGCAATCTGTCCCAAACTTATATTGCAATGGTAATGAAAAATTCAGAGCCCCCAGGTAGACAACAGTCATAGAAGAATCCCAGTAATTAAGAACTCGCAATGTGCCAGAAACTTTGCTCATATTATCTCTGATCTTGCTGAAAATCTGAGAGCATTTGCAGGGAGCCTGGGTTGGTTTTGCTGCTAAGCCTCACTCTTTTCCATACTTGTCCTTTGGGTATCACCTCTGTTCCATACTTGGTCCTTGGGGTTTTTTCCTCCCCCCGGAGACTCAGATTTAATTGGTCTAAAATACCCCGGTATTTTTAAAAGTTCCGGGATACTAATGTGTAGTCAGGGTTGCGAATCATTAAGTAAGAGGATTTAAAAGTGTATTTTAAAATTGCTGATCTTGCCTTCAAGGAAATTCAGAAGCTTCAAGGAAAGATTAAATTATACTCAGTGTCCTTTTAGCTTTAAGTAAGCAATATTGTGTTCTAAGTTTTGAGAAATTGATTATGAACTCTATGAGAACCTTCTTTAATTATTTGAAACACTGAATTATCAATACTTTATTTCCTCCATTCTAAGACACACCCTTTTCATAGTTTAGTATTCCTGAAATCAGACTCCATCTTATCATTAATGTGTACATTTAATGTTATTTCATTTCAACCTAAAAGCGTGTAATTAGACTCTGTCTTGTTGCCAGTGGTGATCACAATCAAGGACGCATCTTTCCACGACACAACACTGCACAAGTGCTATGGCTTCTTTGATCCCAATTCATTCTCCCACCAACCTGGTGAGGCATTTTTTAATTATGTTGTATAAATAAATAATTGCTATGATTTTTTTGATCATTTCCCATGGGCCAGTCTCTGTTCTAAGTATTTTGCAATGATCTCATTTAAACCCCACAGCGAGCCAAGATGTGATCACCTTATAGGCACAGGGAAACAGAGGCGAAGATGTTAAGTAAGCTGCTTGGGGCCACACAGCTGGGAAGGTTGTGGACCATAGCCCAAGGGGCTCTGTGTGTGCCGTGGGGTTTTCAGGAGATGGTCCTCCCCGCTTGTTTCTTAGAATAAAGGGCAGATGCCTTGACACACCATCCAAGGCCTTCTGCAATCTGTCCCAAACTTATATTGCAATGGTAATGAAAAATTCAGAGCCCCCAGGTAGACAACAGTCATAGAAGAATCCCAGTAATTAAGAACTCGCAATGTGCCAGAAACTTTGCTCATATTATCTCTGATCTTGCTGAAAATCTGAGAGCATTTGCAGGGAGCCTGGGTTGGTTTTGCTGCTAAGCCTCACTCTTTTCCATACTTGTCCTTTGGGTATCACCTCTGTTCCTTAGCTTGCAGTCTTGGTGGGGCTATCCATCAAGATGCCCCACTCTCCCAGGGTCAAGGAGTAGGTAAGGGACCCAAGTTAGATCCGTCACCCTTTCTAGAGATCTGAACCTCGAACAGAGCCAGGCATGGTCAGAAAAACTGGGTCAAGTGAGTCATCCCACTGACAAGGCCCTGTCAATAAGAGGAGCATTTATTGAGTGTCTAGAGTGCAAGGCACTAAGGTAAGTGTTGCATGGACCTTAATTTACCGAACCCTCACAAGGATCTCATAAAGGAGGTCTGATAACCTTCCTCTCTTCCTTGTCTATCAGCTGAACAAACCGAGACAACAAAGTGAGGCCACGCAGCCTTTCTGGGCAGAGCGAGATTCGAACCCAGAGAGCCTGATTCTGGGGTCCCAGGCTTCCCTAGTAACTCCATCGCTCCTCTGTCTTACTTGTCTTTATATACTGTGCCTTGGGCCTATTCTTCCTGAGCCTGGCTCTTTGTCCTTGCCTCAAAGTCATCCACAACACAGCCTTCTAATAAATTCCTTTTTTACTCATGAGCCCAAGTAGGTATCTGTGACCAAGAAATCCTAACCAATTAGAGTATTATTCCTGCTTGTAGACGAGGAGTCCGAAGCCCTGAAGAGGTTAAGGAACTAAATAATACCTGTCATTTAGAAATAATAACAATAATCATAGCAGCTAGCATTTTTAAAAGGCAGGCTAGAAAAGCAGATACTTCAGGGGTGCTGTATGACGGTCTGGAAGGGTGGGATGGGGGGATATACATATGACTAACCTGAGAACATACATATCTGTAAACAACAAAACTCTGTAAAAGTTAAAATAAAATTAAAAAAAAAAAAAAAAGGCAGGCTACTAGGCAGGCTCTGTGCTAAAGGATTTACATAAATTATCTCATTTAAATGTCACAACCCCTCCGTCCCCATAAGATCAAGCTGGTTTCTTTTTTTTTTTTAAGTTTTATTTATTTATTTGTGGCCATTCTGGGTTTTCACTGCTGCCACAGACTCTTCTCTAGGTACAAGGAGTGGGGACTACTCTCTAACTGAGGTGAGCAGGCTTCTTGTTATGGTGACTTCTCTTGTTGTGGAACTCGGGCTCTAGGGCACACGGGTTTAAGTAATTGCGACACATGGGCTCCACACTTGCAGCTCCGAGGCTCTAGAGCACAGGTTCCATGGTTGTGGCTCAAGGGCTTAGTTGCTCCACAGCATGTGGGACCTTCCTGGATCAGGGATTGAACCCACGTCTCCTGCATGGGCAGGCAAACTCTTTACCACCGAGTTACCCCGAGCTGTGTTTTTATTGAGATAATTCACATGCCACAGAATTCTTTCTTTTAAAGTGTACAATTCAATGGGTTTTTAGTATATTCACAAAGTGATATACCCATCACCATGATCTCATTTCAGAACATTTTCTTCACCCCAAAAGGAAATCCCATACCCATTAGCAGTCATTCTCCATTTTTCTCTCTGGAACTGCCAGTCTACTCTGTCTCTATGGATCTGCCTATTCTGGATATTTCATAGTACTGGCCTCAACACTATGTGATCTCTTTCTTCACCTAGCATAATGTCTTCAAGGATCATCCTCACTGCAGCATATATTAACACTTTACTCCCTTTTATTGTTGAATCCACTGTATGTATGTACAATCTATCCATTGTATGGGCATACCACACTTTGTTGATCTAGGCATCAGCTATTAGAGATCTGAGCTGTTTCCACTTTTCAGCCATTAAGAATAACACTGCAGGGCTTCCCTGGTGGTCCAGTGGGTAAGGACACCGCCTTGCAGTGCAAGGGGCGCCGGTTCGATTCCCGGCCTGGGAAGATCCCACGTGCTGCGGAGCGGCTGGACCGATGTGTCCAATTACCAAGCTGGAGCTCTGGAGCGCATGCGCCCAGAGCCGGTGCTCTGTGACAACAGAGTCCACCGCGATGCGAGGCCCACACAGGCCAAAGAACAATGATGGATGAAAAACAGACAAATGAAAGACCAATAGAAGTGGCCCACCTGACCCCCTTCCTCCCCACCCCCGTCCCCAAAAAAAAGATAAAAAAAAAAAAAAGAATAACACTGCAGCGGGACTTCCTGATGGTCCTGTGGTTAAGAATCCACCCTGCAATGCACGGAATGTGAGTTCAATTCCTGGTTGGGGAACTAGGCTCCCACATGCCATGGAGCAACTAAGCCCGTGTGCCACAGCTACTGAGCCCATGTGCTCCGGAGTGCATATGTCGCAACTGCTAAGCCCACATCCTACAACTAGAGTCCGTGTGCCTCAATAAAAGATCCCACACAACACAATCAAGATCCCACGTGCCACAACTAAGACTCAATGCAGTCAAATAATAAGGAAAACTTATGAATAACACTGCTGAGAAGATTCATGTACAAGTTTTTGTGTAGACATCTGTTTTCATTTGTCTTGGGTAAACACCTGGGAGTGGAATTACTGGGTAACACAGTAACTCTACATTTAGCCTTTTGAGGAACTGGGCAAGGCTATTATTATCCTCACATTATAGGTAAGAAAATGGTGCTCATATTGGTTAGGGCACTCAGAGCCACAATGCTTAAAAGTGGTGGCTGGGCTTTGAGTCTGGTCTGGCTGTCACAAGCACAGAAAGGAAAGAAGCCTTTGTTCTAAAAAAAGATCACTAACAGTGTGGGATTTTTCAGGAATTTAATGCCACTTCAACTCTCAGCAAAACACAGTTTGATCATCATCATCACCACCATAATTATGATTAGCTACTACTTGTTGAGTACCTGCTATGTTATTTGTATTCTATATACTATCTGTCTTAAACCTTAAAACAGGGAAGCCTAGTAGGGGCCAGACAGTCCCCAGGTTTGTGTCCTGCTCTGCCCCTTGGGCAAGCAATGTAACCCCTCTGAGCATGTTTATCAGTAAAATGGGGATAATAGAAGTAACTATCTTATAAAATTATTATGAGGTTGCATGAGCTGGCACAGTATAGAGTCAACAAATACTAGTCTTAATAGGAGCTTATAAAACCCTAAAACCTATCTCCCACACACTTTTTCCAGCTGAGAAAATGGGGAAATTTGATGTAGCCTATTCAGGGTCTTGAAGATAGAGGGTGAAAAGTGTTAGTCACTCAGTTGTGTCCAACTCTTTGTGACCCCATGTACTGGGGTCTGCTAGGCTCCTCTGTCCATGGCAAGAATGCTGTAGTGGGTAGCCATTCCCTTCTTGAGGGGATCTTCCCAACCCAGGGATCAAACCCAGGTCTCCTGCATTGCAGGTACACTCTTTACTGTCTGAGCCACCAGGAAAGCCAAGGGTGGAAGAGGTGCTGCTATTTCATCTTTCCTCTTTCTGCTATTGGTTCATCCTTTGCCCTCCCTGCTCCATCCAGGGACCACTCAGACATCTGGGATTTTTCCACCCTGCCCTCCTTATGAAAATTAAGTACCAGCCTTTGGGGCCCCTGCTGATGCCCAGCTTTCCCTTCCTTTTCCTCCACACGAAACTGTGTCTCCCAGGACATCTCCTTCTACAGGAGCTCTGACTGGACTTTAACTTCTCAGTACCTGGCCACTAGGCATGCCCCAGGGAGAGACAACTTGGTGGAGGGGAAAGAGTATAGGCTTTGCAGTCCAGAATCAGAATTCTATCTCTGTCCCTTAAAGTAATGGCTTCATTCCCCTTATTCTCAGCTTCCTCAAACGTCATATAAGAAAAGCTGTTATACTTTTGCAGAATTGCTACAAAGATTTGTATAGGTATGTCAAGCATCTGGAACAGGTGCCTGGTGCAACACAGGCGCTCAATAAATGCTCACTACCTTTCTCTAGCCCTGTTCTGCTCACGGGGTGGTGAGCAGAGGTGGAGGCTTCTAGAAGACAGAGCTCAGAGATGAGTCTGCAGGGCTGGGGAAACAGTTTGGCAGCTGGGGTGAGAGTGAAAGAGCCTTGGGGGTGGCAGAGATCAAAGGCTAAATTATGCAGATTATTCCTTTGTTCCCGTAGTTTGCACTCGCCTTGGTGCCTCCTGGGGCACAAGGAGAAGCAAACTCACGCCATATGCACACAGATACACAAAAGCACACATGTGCAAACATGCACACAAACCCAGATGCACATGGAACACACACTACCCCACCGCACTCAAACAAGCACATGGTCGTGGGCACCTTTGTCTGCTCACAGCGCGTGTGTGTATACTCCAAACACATACCCATCGATGTGCTCACTCAGTCATTCAGGAGCTCACGTGCCCATGAACATGGGTAAAGGCACATCCATGCGGGTACATGCAAGTACTTGTGCACGCACAGGCACACATGTGTTCACAACCCCACAAGCCCGTACGAGAATGCACAGCAATTCTCATCCACGTGCGTGTGCACTCTCAAATTCCCAACTCTAAACAGAAGCATAAGCTGCAACATATGTGCCTCCCTGTCGTTAGGAGAGAGGCGGCTGTAGAAAGACAGCTTTGTAAAATCATGGCGAGAAACTGGCAGGAGTTCCAAGCACTGCAGGGAAGGTTGAAGGGATGGGGGTCGTCCAGCAGCAGGGTGGAAGAGGACAGAAGACAGAGGATGAGATGGGTCTCTGGGGGAGAGAAGATGACCCCTGAAGTCACCACCTTCAACTTGAATCCTAATTGACCAAAGGTTTATGCCAGGGGCTCCCAGACTTAGCGAACACCAGGGCTATTCACAGCCAAAGGCGGCTCAATAAGAACGCTTAGCATCTCCAATAGGTCAGGCACTGTTCTCAGCCGCGTGTGTGGATGAAATTATATAAACATCAATAATAATAATGCTTAACATTATCAGTACTATTATGCTCAATTTTCAGACTGTGGAAGCTGAGGCAGACTACCTGCCCTGCCCCCGGTGATGGGACATTCAGATTCTGACTTGGCCTCCAGTTTCTGACCATCTCCCTGGACTTGCCATCTTCAGAGTTCCTACTGCACCCCCTCCTCCCTCCGGGAGTCTCCATCACCCTCTGAACACAGGTTGGCTCTCCTTTGCCCTCATTCATTCATCACCCTGCAAACCATGAGTCATTCACTCCTACTCACAGTACAGACTAAAGAAGGTTAATATGGTTGGGGGATTGGAGGTGGGGACAGAGGCAGTTCAGACTTGCCTTACTAGGAAAGTGACCTTTCTCCCAGATTTGCTGGAGTATAATTAATACCCAACAATATTGAAGGTATATACCATTTGGTACATTTTGACATATATGGATATCCGTACACCATCACCACCCTCAAGACAGAAAATATAACCATCATGGCCAAAAGTAGGAGATGACTCTTAAGATGAAATGTGAACCAGAATTGCCTTTTCCAGGTGACGGAGGAGTGGGAAGAGGGTGGGAAGAATATTTTAGGGAGAAGGTATCCTTCCAACTAAGATCCTTTGGAAAGGAAAACCACGTTTCATCTGAGAAACTCGGGGAAGGCTCGGAGGAGGGCAAAGCAACCTGCTCCAGTCTTCTTGCCTGCAGATCCCCATGGACACCGCGGCCTGGGGGGCTATAGTCCTCAGGGTGGCAAAGCGTTGGACACGACTGAAGCGGTTGAGCACACATGCAGCATATGCGTAGCGCTGGGTGGTGGGGAGCAGAGAAAAGGGTGAGGAACAGTTCTGAGGGGTCAGACCACAGGAGTCAGCACTGGCCCCCGTCCTGAGGTCTTGGCCTCTCCCATCAATCTCATCCTACAAGGTGGGGTTGGTCCCTGGGAAGGAGGCAGATTGGAAGACTGGAAGCATTTTTTCCAGGGACCAACAGAGCACAGCCCTCACTCATCCAGGGAGGTTGCTGTAGCCTGTTTCTGGAGGCTAACCCTGCAGAACCCATGGTAGCACTCAGCTCTGACCACTCAGCCTGCTTGTTAACTGGGAGGTTTTAAATTTTTTAATCTGTATTTCAAAATATGCAAAGGTTTCTAAAATCTTATTTTTAGTTTTTTGTTGTTGTTGTTTGTTTGTTTTTTGGCCTTGACCACAGCCTCCTGGATCTTAGTTTCCCCATCAGGAATTGAACGGCCCTCAGCCATGAAAGCACGGAGTCCTAACCACTGGATTGTTAGAGAAGTCCTGAAGATGTTTAAAAATAACCATAATCCCACCTGCCAGGATATGACCAATATTAACATCAAAGCATATATTCCTCCAGACCCTTTCCCATACATAATTATATGTATATATAATTTTTTAAGGGATCATACCAAGGGTAGGTTTTTACCCACATTTTATCTCTTCAGTCATGTATGATTCTTTGCAATCCCATGAACCACAGCCTTCCAGGCTCCTCTGTCCATGGGATTCTCCAGGCAAGAATACTGGAGTGGGTTGCCACGCCCTCCTCCAGGGGATCTTCCCGACCCAGGAATCAAACCTGTGTATCCTATGTCTCCTGCATTGGTAGGCAGGTTTTTTACCACTAGCATCAACTGGGAAGCCCAAAATTTAACAATATGTTATACATGTCTCCATGTCTATAAGTATGGTACTATAACAAACAATTCTTTATTATTGTATTTTTTTTTAAAGTGCTATGATAGGCTTTCTTGCTTATATGACTTTACACAATTCCTTAATTATTTGCTTAAGATATCCAAGGACTACAATTATACAGATTTAAAATCAGCTCTATCGAGAAATAACACATTTTTAATAATTTTGATATATATTGCCAAACTGCTCTTCAGAAAGCCTGAGTCAAATTACACTCAAATATTCAGTTCAGGAGTGTGTTTCTTCCCAAACTGTTGCTAACACATTTTGTATATGAGCAGGTTTTTCTTCTAAAGTTGGTCAGTTAAAATATAGCATCACAAAACTGCTTTAATCTGCAGTTTTAATAGTTGGCAAGATTGAGCATTTTTGTTATTAGTCATTTGTATCATTTCTATTTTCATGGATTCCCTTTGCCTTTTTATATTGTAAAAAATAATTTCATGGCTTCTTCTAATTTTTAAGGTACTACATCCTGACTACAGAACATTTAGAATATAATAACTATAAAAATGAAAATGAAATTGTCAGATACCCACAGTTACTAATATTGTAGATTTTTTCCCGATAAAGTTAGATACAGATCACATATTTAGAAAACCAAAATAGGATCATGCTCTGTGTAGTTTTATATACAGTCTTTAAATACACTACAGAACAGTAATTTTTCTATGCTATTAGGTATTGGTTGAAAAACACAATTTTAACATATGCAAAAATGTAGTTATACCATAATTTATTTAATAATTGTCCTAATATAGACATTTAAGTCCTTCCAATTTTTTGCTGTCATAAGTAACAGGGTAATAAGCATCTTTACCCTTGAGCTTTTTTTAAAATTGTTTTTAATATTATTATCTTTAGCATAAATTCCTGGAGGCAAAATTTCTAGATAAAAAGGCACACATAATTTTTAAGACTTTTCATAACAAACTCCGTTTCAACATACCCTGCCATTATCATATTTTTTAAATGCCTGCTTCCTGACACTCTTATCAAACTGAATGTTGAAATATTAGGTGAAATATGGCATCTCGTTGTTATTATCAGTTTTGTTCACTGGAATATAAATAAGCCTGAGGAGTAAACTGATGGTGTGTCTTATTTTCCCCATCCAACTGGTGGTGAGAGAGGCTGAAGGAAGTGGATCTTCCTCCACCACTTACTACAGAACAAGGCACAGATTTTTAAAAGCATCTTTGTTGTTTCATTCATCCTTTCAAATAATTCTGGTAATATGAGTAGCTTTAGTTAAAAACATATTGGTCGGGGCTTCCCTGGCAGCTCAGTGGTAAAGAGTTTGCCTGCCAATGCAGGAGACAAGGGTTCGATCCCTGATCCAGGAAGATCCCACACGCTGCAAAGCAGTCCATAAGCCACAACTATGGAACCTATGCTCTAGAGTCTCAGAGCCACAACTATGGAGCCCATGTGTCGTGAGTATGGAAGTCTGTGGGCCCTAGAGCCCAAGTTCCACAACAAGAGAAGTCACCGCAACAAGAAGTCTGCTCACCTCAACTAGAGAGCAGCCCCTACTCCCTGCAACTAGAGAAGAGCCTGTGGCAGCAGTGAAAACCCAGAACAGCCAAAAATAAATAAAGAAACAAATAAAAAACAACAAAAAAAATGTATTGGTCTTGGGAATTCCCTGGTAGTCCAGTGGCTAAGACTCCATGCTCCCAGTGCAAGAGTGCCGGGTTGGATCCCTCATCAGGGAACTAGATTCCACATGCTGCAGCTGAGACCTGATGCAACCAAATAAATCAATAATAAACAAATAAATAAATAGTAGTATTAGTCGCTCAATTGTGTCCAACTCTTTGTGACCCCATGGACTGTAGCCCACCAGGCTCCTCTGTGCATGGGATTCTCTAGACAAGAATACTGGAGAGGGCTGGCATTCCGCTCTCTAGGAGATCCTCCCTATACAGGGATCGAACCCGAATGAATGTTTAAAAAAAAAAAGACAACAAAAAATGTTACTGGTCTTTTCTGCCTCTAGGATTTCTGCCTCTGTGAGTCACTCTCCATATATCATCGGAGTGATCTTTCTAAAGCACAGGTCTGGCCTAGAGTATTTTAAGTAGGGGGGAGGGGCACAGAGCCATCTGAGTGATCCTCAGAAGCCCTCCTCAGAACAGCAGCAGCGATGCAGTTTTTATAGACAGAGCAGCCTCATTTACAAGAGCAAACCTGGTCACTGGAAGTATGATAGACCTGGAGTATGGATAGCACTTCATACTATGGAGTAGTATACACTATAGAAAAGGAAGGAACCACAAAAGCATACACAAGGCCAAATTCAGTAGCATAATGAACGCAGCAAGTTATAGAACAGGACGCCCTTTTAGAACGCGTGAAACTAAAACATCATCATAAGGTTACATGTTTCAAGGAGTGACAGGAAACAGGGTCGGTGATAAAACTATTTAAAAAAACAAAATAGGGTAATAAACACAAAAATCAAGCTGGTAGTTACAAACAAATAAACAAACCACAGGTCTGAGACTCCCAGGTGACTCAGCAGTTAAGACTCTGCCCTTCCACTGCAGGGGACAGGGGTTCAATCCCAGACTGGCGAGCTAAGATCTCATACGCTGCACAGTCAAAAATCAAATGAACAACTTCTTAAAATAAATAAATACCTAAAAATAAATAAATAAAACACAGGTGTGATGGTGTCACCTCTGCCTAAAACCTTCAGTGGCTCACTCTACATTCCCGGAATAAAGTGTAAGCCCCTCGACCCTTCGTGGCCCCTATGGTTTTGCCTCAATCTCCCTTTCCAGCCTCTTCTCCTATGGACACGTCCCACACCTTAGCTCCTGACTCTACAGCTAATCTCCTACCCATAGCAGACTCCACCCAGCTGCTTCCCATCCAAATGGAGGGCCTTTAGCCACACTGTTCTCCTTGCCTGGAATCCCTTCTCTCTTCCACACCTGGCAAAGGCCTCCCAAGCCTTTGAGATCCAGCCGAATGTCCACTTTATGGATTCCCCAAAGACAAAAAACTTCGGTCTCACCCCTTGTCCCCACAACAATGATCACAGTGTGTTATCCTCCTTTGCATGAGACCCCAGCGCCTCCATTACTCTCTGGATTCTTAGGTGCAGAATCTTAGTGCCCACATCTCCCTCCCGGGGAGCCTGCCAGAGAGTCAGGGCCTTACACACGTTTGCTGTTGAAGAACAGTGTCTCTCTGGTCATTTAATATTTGGTTACAGAGCACACACTCTGACTCAAAAGCTGTCATCGAAGATGTACAAATTAAAACACAAAACTTCTCATCAGGATGTCTCCCAGGAACGGCTGGGTCAGAGCAGGTTGGCTAGCTGGGAAGTTGTTTAATAAAAACCCTAGTTAATTAACAAGAGAAAGATTCCTCTGTGGTTTGCTTCAAGGCGGAGGACAGCCAGAAGCTGATGCTGAAGACAGACTCCAGCTTAGCTTCAGGTTTCTTGCAGAACTTTTATCGTTAAAAGAGCAATCTGCCAGTGGGACAATGTCTAACCACTTTGACCTCATGTCCCACTAATAGGGTAATAAACACAAAAATCAAGCTGGTAGTTACAAACAAATAAACAAACCACAGGTCTGAGACTCCCAGGTGACTCAGCAGTTAAGACTCTGCCCTTCCACTGCAGGGGACAGGGGTTCAATCCCAGACTGGCGAGCTAAGATCTCATACGCTGCACAGTCAAAAATCAAATGAACAACTTCTTAAAATAAATAAATAAATCTTAAAAAAAATAAATAAAACACAGGTGTGATGGTGTCACCTCTGCCTAAAACCTTCAGTGGCTCACTCTACATTCCCGGAATAAAGTGTAAGCCCCTCGACCCTTCGTGGCCCCTATGGTTTTGCCTCAATCTCCCTTTCCAGCCTCTTCTCCTATGGACACGTCCCACACCTTAGCTCCTGACTCTACAGCTAATCTCCTACCCATAGCAGACTCCACCCAGCTGCTTCCCATCCAAATGGAGGGCCTTTAGCCACACTGTTCTCCTTGCCTGGAATCCCTTCTCTCTTCCACACCTGGCAAAGGCCTCCCAAGCCTTTGAGATCCAGCCGAATGTCCACTTTATGGATTCCCCAAAGACAAAAACTTGGTCTCACCCTTGTCCCCACAACAATGATCACAGTGTGTTATCCTCCTTGCATGAGACCCCAGCGCCCATTACTCTCTGGATTCTTAGGTGCAGAATCTTAGTGCCCACATCTCCTCCCGGGAGCCTGCCAGAGAGTCAGGGCCTTACACACGTTTGCTGTTGAAGAACAGTGTCTCTCTGGTCATTTAATATTTGGTTACAGAGCACACACTCTGACTCAAAAGCTGTCATCGAAGATGTACAAATTAAAACACAAAACTTCTCATCAGGATGTCTCCCAGGAACGGCTGGGTCAGAGCAGGTTGGCTAGCTGGGAAGTTGTTTAATAAAAACCCTAGTTAATTAACAAGAGAAAGATTCCTCTGTGGTTTGCTTCAAGGCGGAGGACAGCCAGAAGCTGATGCTGAAGACAGACTCCAGCTTAGCTTCAGGTTTCTTGCAGAACTTTTAGCGTTAAAAGAGCAATCTGCCAGTGGGACAATGTCTAACCACTTTGACCTCATGTCCCACTGCCAGGAACCCAGACTAGAGAGATGCCAGCTCAGTCATGCAAAGATATACATGTGAGGATGAGTTGTTATTGCATTATTAGGCGGAAAGATAAGCAAGATAAGCATGACTTACCCAGTCGTGGACTCCAAGTGAAAGTTTAAAAAAGTAAAGTAGATCTGTGTATCATGAGATGACAGTGAAATCCTATAGAGGATTCCATTTTGCAAAACAATCACCACAATAAATTATGTACATGGGTGCACCCACCCCCCTCCCCGCCACACACAGTTTATAAAGGTCTGAGAGAAAATCGAGGGGCTACACATCTAATCTCTGGAGAGAAAACTAGGGGAGAGGGAAGGAGTACTGTCACATTTTTACCATCCTGGCTGTGGGTTGCTCCACTTTTTAAAAGCATATATGAATTTTGTAGTTAAAGGGAAGTTAAACAGAGCTGTTTATCAGCCATTACAAAGCTGGCTTCCACTTATCTTCTCCACCTTGATTCACAGGGCTTCCTTATTCCAGGGATAATCAAGTGACAATAATCACTAACAACTGTCCGTTGTGTTTTTCTTTTTTAAAGTCTTTGTTGAATTTGTTAAAATAGTCCTTCTGTGTTTTTGTGTGTTTGCTTTTTGGCCAGGAAGCATGTGGTTATCTCAGTTCCCTGACCAGGGATACAGTCTGCAACACCCTGCATGGGCAGGTGAAGTCATAACCACTGGGCTGCCAGGGAAGCCCCCATTGTGTTTTCTTTTCAAACACTTTCTATCTACTATGTGCTTGGACTGTCACAACAAATCCATAATAGATGCCATTATTATCACTGCCATCTTACATCTCAGGAAACTTGGATTCCTAAGTGTCTTGAATTTATCAGATTCACAAAGAAAAAGAAATCATACAATGTTAGTGGAAATGCTAGAATGGGCCCCCTATGTTCTGCTAGCAGGACTATAAACCGGTACAAGGTTTCCAGGGAGCAATGTAACAATACATATTAAAATTTTTTAAAATCTGCATCCCTTTATCCTAGCAATTCCTTTTTTAGAGATTTATCCCAAGGATATAATTAAGGGATATGCACAGAGTTTCAGCCACAAGGATGTTCATTTAGAAGATGCTTATGATACTGAAAAATTGGAAACTACTTCAATACCCAAGAATAGAAAACTATTTAAATAAATTATGTTCCATTCATATGAGAGAATACAATAAGGTCATTAAAAAGTGAAGTAGATCTGTGTATCATGAGATGAAATCCTATAGAGGATTCCATTTTGCAAAACAATCACCACAATAAATTATGTACATGGGTGCACCCACCCCCCTCCCCGCCACACACAGTTTATAAAGGTCTGAGAGAAAATCGAGGGGTTACACATCTAATCTCTGGAGAGAAAACTAGGGGAGAGGGAAGGAGTACTGTCACATTTTTACCATCCTGGCTGTGGGTTGCTCCACTTTTTAAAAGCATATATGAATTTTGTAGTTAAAGGGAAGTTAAACAGAGCTGTTTATCAGCCATTACAAAGCTGGCTTCCACTTATCTTCTCCACCTTGATTCACAGGGCTTCCTTATTCCAGGGATAATCAAGTGACAATAATCACTAACAACTGTCCGTTGTGTTTTTCTTTTTTAAAGTCTTTGTTGAATTTGTTAAAATAGTCCTTCTGTGTTTTTGTGTGTTTGCTTTTTGGCCAGGAAGCATGTGGTTATCTCAGTTCCCTGACCAGGGATACAGTCTGCAACACCCTGCATGGGCAGGTGAAGTCATAACCACTGGGCTGCCAGGGAAGCCCCCATTGTGTTTTCTTTTCAAACACTTTCTATCTACTATGTGCTTGGACTGTCACAACAAATCCATAATAGATGCCATTATTATCACTGCCATCTTACATCTCAGGAAACTTGGATTCCTAAGTGTCTTGAATTTATCAGATTCACAAAGAAAAAGAAATCATACAATGTTAGTGGAAATGCTAGAATGGGCCCCCTATGTTCTGCTAGCAGGACTATAAACCGGTACAAGGTTTCCAGGGAGCAATGTAACAATACATATTAAAATTTTTTAAAATCTGCATCCCTTTATCCTAGCAATTCCTTTTTTAGAGATTTATCCCAAGGATATAATTAAGGGATATGCACAGAGTTTCAGCCACAAGGATGTTCATTTAGAAGATGCTTATGATACTGAAAAATTGGAAACTACTTCAATACCCAAGAATAGAAAACTATTTAAATAAATTATGTTCCATTCATATGAGAGAATACAATAAGGTCATTAAAAAGTGGTGAAGAAGAATATTTAATGACAGGGAACACAGTTCATTTTTAAAACTGGGTCACAAACAGTATGTATTACATGAATCCTTTAAGAAAGAAAAAAAGAACATATGTAATACACATGCATAAAGAAATGGTAGAAAAAGCACACCAAAATGTTATTAGTAGTTACCTCTGAGAAGTGAGACTACTGAAGATTTTTTAATTGACTCCTTTTCCTAATTGTATTTTTAGAATTCTCCCTTGCTAAATGCCCTATGATGAAACTGTATCATTTTGAATTGTATTACACTTTTTAAAGGAGATTCACCTCCTTGCTCTTCCCCCTGAAGAAACTTCTGTGGTCCTGCCTTCCTTCCTCCAGATCCCACCCTCTCTACTCCCAGCAAACACTGCTCATTCTATGAGGCCAGCTCCTCCAGGAAGGCCGCCATGATCTCCGCTGGCTTCTGGGCTCCCCAGCTCACACTCAGCTTTCAGTTCTTCTTGCATGAGACACAAGTATCATATGACACTGCCAAAGTAGACTGGGAAGTGGCTCATCAGCACAAGAAGCTTAAGGCATCTCCAAAGCAAGCGCTCAGTCCCTGGTCCTTTAAATAGATCTGGCTGTTTACACAGCCTGTATTTGGGTGCCTTAAAGCCCAGAAGCCGTCAAAACCTGTGCCTCAGGCTTTCATCAGGAGCTGTCCCACTCAATAGGCCTCACTCTGTTCTTCTGGTTTCACTCACTAATTTCTTGGTTCTGACCCCAAATTCCCAGCACCCCGTGGGCTTGCCATGCTCTGACCACTAGTCTGCCCAGGCTTTGGAGTTCGCCCGATTGCACTGATGTCTGGGTAATAACCAAAGCCACCTCCTCAAGCCCTTCACTGAGTAGCCGCACAAAGTCAGGGGTCGATAATGACCATAGCATTCATGTACCCAAGTATCTTACTATGTGCTAGGCACTCTGCCAGGTGCTTCACTGGTTGGCCTTCTTTAATCTGCAGAATAGTAATAATAACCATAGCTGTCCTTTACTGAGTCCGTATTCAATTCATTACATGAGCCCCCATTCCCCAAGCATGAAAGAGAGTCTCAGAAAGGTAGGGTGAGTTGTCCAAGGTCTCAGAGCGAGTAAATAGGGACCATGCCCCATCTCAGACCAGTCTTTGTCTGAATGATAATTTCATCCGCTTCCCTCCTACCCTATGCCACTCCTACAACTACCCTCTGCAATGGGTGTGAAAGATGAGCAAACTGAGTTTTCACAAGGTTAAGTTGCAAGGTCATTCTAGCAAAACATCAGAAGGGCCTGAAAGCTTAGTCCAGGGCTGGTCTTGGCGAGGCACTGGACAAATAGGAGGGTCGCAAAAGGGGGAGGATCTGGTGGGGGTGAGGGATGGAGTGAATGTCCCCACCACGAGGGCAAAGGTCCAAGGCTGGGCTCCAGTCTCGTAGCAGAAGACAAAGCTGGGAAGGGAAGCTGCCCAGAGCTCCCCTCCACCCCAGAGACACCACCTACCTCTTTAGTACAACACAGCCATTCCTAGATCATACCTGACACTATGCCCCTTGGCCTTGGGCCTCAGCGATCTGCTGTGAGAGGTGAAAGTGGAGTGTTCAGGGTCTCTGGAGTCTGGGGGAGCCCAGATAAGCTAGGGCTTTCTTGGTTGACCTGCTGGAAAGTATGCTGCCACAAGCAGAGTGCATGCCTCAAGCCACTTTTCCTCCTCCGAGGGCACAATAAAAAATCCAGGTGATGGATCTTGGTGCCAGAGGTGACACTGTGAAACTGGGACCCAAAGTTATTGGCTCAGGTCCTGGCTCTGTCACTAACTCTCCCTGGGGTTTTGGGCTTATCATTACCCCTGCCGGTGCCATGGTAGCTCCTCTTGGCTGTGCCATGATGCTGGGGCGGGGGCGGGAAGTATTTTGAGATCCAGAGGCAAGACGAGCGGGTACCAGGACTTCCCTGGTGGTCCAGTGGCTAAGATTCTGTGCTCCCAATGCAGGGGATCCACATTCCATCCTTGTTCAGACAATTGGACCCCACATGCCACAACAAAGAGTTCGCAGGCCCCAGCTAAAGATCTCTCATGTTGCAACAAAAGATTCTGCATGCCTCAGTGAATATTGAAGATGAAGATCCCCTCATGCTGCACCCAAGACCCAACACAGCCAAATAAATAACAATAGTTTAAAAAAAAAAAAAAAAGAAGAAGTTGTACAGCCATTCTCAAAAACAGCCTGGTGGTTCCCTAGAAAGTTAGATGTAAAGTCATATAACCCAGTAATTGCACCCCTAGGTACAGGCCCAAAAGAAACAAAAACACATCCACACAGAAACTGGTCCACAAGTGTTCACAACAGCATTACTCAGCCCCAAAGCAGAAGTCACCCAAATTCCATCAGCTGATGAATAAACAAAATATTCTTACACTAGGAGAATACTACTACTCTGGAAATAGTGACGATGAGTACACAACCTTGTGAAAATACTAAAGTCCACTGAATTGTACACTTTAAAAGGGAGAATTTACAGAGTTCCCTGGTAGTCCAGTGGTTAAGACTCCTAATGCAGGGGGCACAGGTTCAATCCCTGTTTGGGGAACTAAGGTCTTACGTGCTGCACAGCGTGGCAAAAAACTGCAAATAAATAAAAGGGAGAATTTAATGGTATGAATATTAAAAAGAAGAAGAGGAAGTGCAGGCACTGACTTGGAACTTACTCCTCCCAGCTCTGTGCTAAGCCCTTCCTGTGTCTCACCTTAAAAAGAGGAAAGTGTTAGTCCCTCCGTCTTGTCTGGCTCTTTGCGACCTCATGGACTGTTGCCCGTCAGGTTCTTCTGTTTATGGAGTTCTCCAGGCAAGAATACTGAAGTGGGTTGCCATTTCCGTCTCCAGGATATCTTCCTGGTCCAGGGTCTGAACCTGGGTCTCCTGGACTGGAGGCAGAGTCTTTACTGTTTGAGCCACTTGTCTCACCTTAATCCTCCCTCTAAGGAAAGGACTCTTATTACTCCCTTTTTTATAGATGAGGAAACTGAGGCAGAGGGAAGTTCAGTAACTTGCACAGCTCCGTGCTGTGTAGTTGCAAGGTCACTGTGGACCCCACAGTCATTTGTACCTCTTTCTGTGCCCGGTCTCTCCAGCTATCTCCCCACAAGGCCACAGGCGCCTGGGGAGCAGATGTCTTATCCTTGGACGCCCAGCTCAAGGCCTGGCTTGTAGATGTTTATTGAATGGACAGAGAAATGTGCTCTTTGCCCTCTCGGCTGGTGAGCAGAGAAACTGACTGCTCACAAGAGCACAGCATCCGCCGTGAAATCTTAAGACTGCCAGATGTCCCTTCGCACTCGCCCTGAGGTTGCTGAGACCAGAGGCCAGAATCACCTCAAATCGAGACAAAATGCATTTGTGGTTTTGAAGCAAAGTCGTTAGAAGACAAAGTGTGTCTTCCAAGGCCAAGGTTGCTCCGATTCCGTTTACTTAAAGTAGAAAGGAGAGCATCCCGCCTTGCTGAGTTTGGGCCAGCTTGCAGGAAGGAGCGTTTTTTGCTGAGTATCTAACCGCTTACCGCAGGAGAGAGCGGGCGGGAGGCCCTGGAGCCAAAGTAAACATTCTGAAGTCAGAGATAATGAGAGAAGGTGGGAGGAATGGGAATAGGTTTGGAGGCCAAGCAGGAAACAGGTCTGAAAGGAAGGGTGGGAAAGCAGGAAGCTTTCTGCGCTTTTATGAAAAGATGGCCCTCCTGAGTTTGGTGGGGAGGCCCAGCTGGAGCCAGGCTAGCTGACACAGCGTGAACCCACCCTGCTCGAGCAGCCTCTCCCTGGGCTACCCGCTCCCCACCGTCCTGCATGGGCACCCAAGGGCTTCTAACACAGGACTGCAGCATCCCCTGGCTACCTGCAGTCCTTCCAAGGCTTCCTACCACCTCTCACTTAGGGAACCATCTGGGGCATTCAGGCTTCTGTGTCCACTCACCGGCCCAGCCCTCTGTGTCCTTTCAGCTTCCATTGTGTCATCACTGTGGCTTTACCCTGGGATCCAACGCGCCCATCTGCTGCTCTTCCCTAAATGAACTCCACCTTTTCCAGTCTTTGTAGTTCTTTTTTTTTTTTTTTTTAGTTCTTTCTTTCTTCACAGTTGTCTTGCCTCCTCAAATAGCATCTCAAGGTCTCTTTTCTCCACTTCTTGAATCTCCCTCAGTGTCTCTCCAGTGTTGGCCATGCACCGAATGCTCAGTAATTGCCAGGAGAATGCTGGAGAATGGAGGGTTCTGGACAGTCCACCCGTCTGGTCAGCCCTTACACAGCTAGATGTCTTAGGCTGGGGCTCTCAGGAAGCAGCCTCTGAGAAAAGGACTGGGGTCCTAATGGCGCCCGTAGGAGGTAAGTGTCAGTACATGGTGCTTTCAGAAGCAGGGGTCCTTCCCGCTGGGAACTTCTGGGAAGTGGACAAACCACCACTTAGAGCTGCAGCCACCTGGAGGGGCAAGGACGCCAGGGTAACGCCTGCCATTTCCCTTTCGTCTTGACTGAGGGCAGTGCTAGGGCGTTACTCCTAGGTACCTGTGCCCACTCCTGGCTGCCCAGTTGCTCACAGCAGCACCCCACGAGTAGGCTCCAGATGAGCAGGAGGGGCAGGGGTGCACAGTGACCATCTTCACCTCCAAATGTGGGCCCCTGCCTCTGCACCTTTGCCTATGCTGTTCCCATGCCTGGACTGCCCCTCTTCTGGGGTTCCCCAACAGCAGGTGAATTCCTGCACCGCCCTCCTAGCCCAGCCAAATGGCCTCCCTCCAGAGGCTCCTTCTGACCCACCCCAAGGGAGTCAGTGCCTCTCCTGGTCCGACAGCATCCACTCCTCATCACATATGCAGCAGGCCCCCTGGCACCGACCCTGTGTTATCACTGTGCCCAGTACTGGCCCAGGGTCCTGATCTGCCTGCCCCTCTGGCCCAGGAATCCTACTTAAGGGTATCCCTCTGGTTCATCTGTGTCCCTAGCATCCAGAGAGTGAAGGCGTCCAATGAGCAAATAGCTGAGTGAATAAGAAACAATAATTTGTCAAGTGCTTACTACGTGCCAGAGCCTGATCTAAATCCTTTACTTGTGAATGACATTTAGTCCACACGGCCACCTGTGAGGGAGGGGTTGTGATGATCACCAAGGTCCAGAGGAGGCACCCAAAGCCTCTAGAGGACCTAAGGGATCTGCCCAGGGCCCCGCAGCTCTGAGTGGCCGCCTGCGACGTGACTGGCAGGACCTCATCTGGACCCTCAGGAGCACCACGCCCCCACCAGCCAGGTAGGAAGAGACCCAGCTGGCCCAGGGCTCCTCCGGGCTGCCTTCTAATGGTGAGACAGGGGAACAAAGCAGGCCTGGAGCTGGCCCTCCCAATAGCCAGGAAACTGCCCGGGTCCTAGATAAGTGGAGCTGAATGTGGGGTCCTCCTGTGAGGAGCAGCCTGGGTAGGTGTCGGGTCATGTGATTTCTGGGAGCGCTGTTGTGACAACAGAATCTCTCCGACAGAAGGCCTCTTACAAGCTTCTCAGCTGCTGCTTATCCATGATCTCCTGTGCTCCTCAGGAACCCCTGCCCCAGCCCCAGTGACCTGGGGAGATACAGGCTGGAGGGGTCTGCCCAGGGTCAAAACAGAGCTGGAGCTTCACATGAGCATGGGGTGTGTGACCCTGACGGCACTGTCTCAGGCATCAGTCAGGATACAGAGCAGCCCGGCCTTCCCTGGGGGCGAGGAGAGGAAAAGAGAGAGAGAGAGCAAGCACCTGCGCACTAACATTAAGTCAGGCTCTCATTATGTACCAGAAAAACCTCATTCCATCCTCATCACAGTCTTATGAGAATAGGATCATTACTCCCCTTTGAGTGCAAGGAACTGAGGCCCAGAGAGGTCAAGCAACTCAAAGACATACAGCAAGGGGTTGGGGAGCTAGAAGGGGGACTCAGTTTGAAATGGCCCCAAACTGTAAAATCTAACATGTAGGTAGGAGGACAGGACACTAGAGGGATGGTAAATCAAGTTTGACTAAATTGGATCCAGCAGCTGCACTATTTACCTACAACCTACTAATTTACATGCACTTCTTGCCAGAGATTCCTCACACCACAGAACAGGAGACAGGCTGCCTGAGAGACTTGCAACTCAGACAATTCATCCTACAGCAGGCGGGATGTATACAGCCAAGGTCACGAGTAAAAGGAGAATGCACACTGCTCCTGTGGCCAGAGGCAGCTGATGATCTGGCTGCCGAGGTAGTGGTCCCTGAGGCTTGAGCCTTAAGAGATGCTAAGGGTTTGGGCAGAAACCCCTGGGGGCCCGGAGATGGGCAGAGAGGCACAAAGGCGTCTTAGAGGACAAGATATGATTCTGTTAGCCGCTGAAATCCCAACCATTTCATGAAATTTTATCTGGCCTCTGGGGAAGAAATAGCTGTGCTCCAACAAGGGCAAAAGCGCAGATGCAAGAAAAAAAAAAAGAAACTACTCTCTTAAAATGCAAAGACTGGAAGGTGCTTTCCAGAGGCTGTACTGAGATAAACTCGGTGGTAAAAGAGACATCCGTTCAGAGGATGACCGTTCGTGGGAATCACAGGGCAGGTCTGGGAAAGATGTTTTTCTCTGTGATGTGACAGTGAGCTTGCAGTGACTGAGTCAGCTGTTAGGAGAGCTGGAATTCTCCTTATTAAATTAGAAAGCTTTGGAATGAATAGGGAATCCACCACACCGTGTGGAATGCACTTAACAAATACCAAAGGCATTTAAAAATTTAAGACTAAAAGGTTACAATTGTATTTTATCTTTACAGAGTTTCCCAGACACAATCACTTGCATTAAAACACATGAGCTGCAAAATCATAACAGGGCAGACGAGTGGCCAGCATCACACATTCTCTTTAAAAGAAAAAAAAAAAAAGTTTTTTCTGTTGGGAGCGTGGTGGAATTCCCTGGCAGCCTGTGGTCAGGACTCCACGCTTCTACTCCAGGGGGCATGGGTTCAGCCGAAAAAAAAAAAAAAAGCCCCCCAAACTAGCTTTTCTGAGATGTAATTCACATACCACACAGTTCATTCATTTAAAGCGCACAGTTCATTAGTTTTTAGTATTCACAGACTCGTGCAGGCACCATCACTGTCTAATTTCAGAACACTTTTGAAAACAAACCCTCTATCCATTAGCAGTCATTCCAAACTCCTTCCTGCTCCCAGCCCCTGGCAACCACTAATCTACTTTCTGTCTCCATGGACTTACCTATTCCAGGTATTTCATATTAATGGAATCATATAACATGTGGCATTAATGGGTTGAATTGTGTTCCCTACCCCCAGCACACATCAAAGTCCTAATGCTCAGGACCTTAGAATGTGACCCTGTTTGGAGATCTTAAAGGTGGACTCTAATCCAGTGACTGATATCCTTATGAAATGGAGAAATTTAGGGACTTCCCTGCAGGTCCAGTGGTTAAGACTCTGAACTCCCAATGTAGGGGGGTCTGGGTTCCCTCCCTGGCCAGGGAACTAGATCCCTCTTGCTGCAACTAAGACTCAGCACAGTCAAATATATACATATATTTTTTTAAAAGGGGGGAAATTTGGATACAGGGAGAGAGAAGGTAGACATTGACGTGATGTACCTACAAGTCCAGGAACACGGAAGACTGCCAGCAAACCACCAGAAGCATGAACAGATCCCCTCAGAAAGAAGTAAGATGTTGACTCCTTGATCTTGAACTTATGACCTCCAAAATAGGGAGGTAACAAATTTCTGTTGTTTAGTCACACATCCTGGGGTATTTTGTTATGGCAGCCATAGCAGATAAACACACAGGGTCTTTAGGAGTCAATTTCTTTCACGTAGCATTATCTTTTCAAGGTTCATCCATGTTGTAGCATGTATCTGTATTTCATTCATGACTAAATCATATTTTTTTTTTATCTTTTGGCCATGTCACATGGCATCTTAGTTCCCCAGCCAGGGATTGAACCCGGGGCCCCCGGCATTGGAAGCGTGGAGTTTTAACCACTGGGCCGCCAGGGAAGTTCCCAAATCATGTTCTATTGTATGGATTTTATTTATCCATTCACAGTTGATGGAATATGGGTTTCATTTGCTATTATGAAACATGCTGCTATGAACATTCTTGTATAAGTTTTAACATGGACACATGTTTTCATTTCTCTTGGGTAGAGACCTATATTTCTCTTTTCCACCTGTTGAAACAGAGACTCCCTAAGACAACTGGCCCAGAGTTACTGGCTAGACCCTGCAAGAACTGTCCCTCCAACTTAGGTCTGTTTGATTTCGAACTCAGAGGTCTTTCAACTCTATTAGGCTACACACACTCACAACTCATGCAAATTCGATTACATGTACACACCTCACACCCCCACAACAGATAGTCCTTGGAGCCTGCTGCTTGGCCCAGGGTGCAGAAGTTCAACAAAAGCCATCAAACAGAAGTGATGCAATGCTGAGGGAGACAGAGAGTCTCCTAGACAATAAATAAGTCAGGACACTGATTTGAATATCACCGAGGCAAAGACCAAAAACATTTAAAGGGGGATAAAGAGGTAAGTGATCAGCCAGAGGCTCAAATGTGGGCTCCCGTAGCCTGCACACAACTTCTATCGATTGCGACGAGGTTTCTGGAAACAAAAGCAATTTACCAGAAGAATAGTACGTGAGTCAAAGATGTTTACGTGAAGAGAGCTGCATCTGAAATCTGTACCAGACTCGGCTCTCCCAGCCAGTTACTCGGGGAGGGCGGGAGCAGCTTACATAAGCAAGCTGGCCTCCGATGGGGCGAGCGCAGGAAGATTTGATTTCACCAGTTTCTGTGAGCGAGCAGGATCAGAAGCTATTCTGAGCGGCCTCAAAGGAAAAGCGCCAGAAATCATAAATAAAGAAGAAGTCAAGCGTGTCCAGTGGCCATATCAAATGTGACACTCCAGCAGAATGTGTGAACATGGTATCTTTCAAGCTGCTGATTCTCTCAAAAAAATAGAAAATACCTTAATTCCCAGTGACAACAGCATTCACTACAGTTAAAACCTAACAGAAGGCAAAGTGATGTGGGGCATAAAGAAAAACGCAGCGTTTGGAGGACTGTAACATGCAGCCTTTCACTTAACAGATATTTATTTTGACACTTTCCTGCTTGTCATTCTGATCCTACTGTCATCAAGTCCATTTGGGTTTCATTTGCTATTATGAAACATGCTGCTATGAACATTCTTGTATAAGTTTTAACATGGACACATGTTTTCATTTCTCTTGGGTAGAGACCTATATTTCTCTTTTCCACCTGTTGAAACAGAGACTCCCTAAGACAACTGGCCCAGAGTTACTGGCTAGACCCTGCAAGAACTGTCCCTCCAACTTAGGTCTGTTTGATTTCGAACTCAGAGGTCTTTCAACTCTATTAGGCTACACACACTCACAACTCATGCAAATTCGATTACATGTACACACCTCACACCCCCACAACAGATAGTCCTTGGAGCCTGCTGCTTGGCCCAGGGTGCAGAAGTTCAACAAAAGCCATCAAACAGAAGTGATGCAATGCTGAGGGAGACAGAGAGTCTCCTAGACAATAAATAAGTCAGGACACTGATTTGAATATCACCGAGGCAAAGACCAAAAACATTTAAAGGGGGATAAAGAGGTAAGTGATCAGCCAGAGGCTCAAATGTGGGCTCCCGTAGCCTGCACACAACTTCTATCGATTGCGACGAGGTTTCTGGAAACAAAAGCAATTTACCAGAAGAATAGTACGTGAGTCAAAGATGTTTACGTGAAGAGAGCTGCATCTGAAATCTGTACCAGACTCGGCTCTCCCAGCCAGTTACTCGGGGAGGGCGGGAGCAGCTTACATAAGCAAGCTGGCCTCCGATGGGGCGAGCGCAGGAAGATTTGATTTCACCAGTTTCTGTGAGCGAGCAGGATCAGAAGCTATTCTGAGCGGCCTCAAAGGAAAAGCGCCAGAAATCATAAATAAAGAAGAAGTCAAGCGTGTCCAGTGGCCATATCAAATGTGACACTCCAGCAGAATGTGTGAACATGGTATCTTTCAAGCTGCTGATTCTCTCAAAAAAATAGAAAATACCTTAATTCCCAGTGACAACAGCATTCACTACAGTTAAAACCTAACAGAAGGCAAAGTGATGTGGGGCATAAAGAAAAACGCAGCGTTTGGAGGACTGTAACATGCAGCCTTTCACTTAACAGATATTTATTTTTGACACTTTCCCTGCTTGTCATTCTGATCCTACTGTCATCAAGTCAGTTGCCCTCCTTCATTTTTTTCTTACTTTCTTCTTGCTTCCCAAATAGATATTCTACTTTTCCTTGCTTATGGTTGATGATGGTTAATCTTATGTGTCAGTGTGACTGGGCCATGGGTGTCCAGGCATTTGGTCACATATGGCCCTGGGTGTGTCTGCAAGCCTGTTTTTGGATGAAACGGACATCTGAATCAATGGACTTTAAGCAAAGCAGGTTGTTCTCCCTAATGTACGTGGCCTTCATGCAGTCAGTGAAGAGCCAATAGAAGGAAAAAAAACAAGAAAGAGGGATATTTGTCTCCATGTTTGAGCTAGGACATTGTTTTTTTTCTGTCCTTGGACTGGACTCTAAACCATGGCTCCCCCGAGTTTCAGGCCTTTGGACTCAGGCTGGTGTAATATCAGGCTTTCCTGGGTCTCCAGGTTGACAAATGCAGATTTGGAGAGTTCGTAGCCTCTATAATTGTATGAGCCAATTCCTTACAGTAAGTATCTTGCCATAAATATAGTTGCAGATGAGAGAGACAGGGATAGAGGTATGGGTGTATGTATATACATATATCCCATTGGTTTTTCTGGGGAACATCTCCCTACTGGAGTGTAAATTCATCTCGCTACCGGGTGATGTCTCCATTTTCCACCAACTGGGATGTCATTGTCCTGCTTAAAGTCACCAGGGTTTCCTCTGGGGTTCAGGGGGCCGTGGAGTGAGAGGGCCAGGGTGCCTGTTCTGGAGGTCCGACATCTGGCCACACAGATGGAGACACTTTCTGACCTGCTCTGACTTGGGCAACTTGCGTTTTCTCAGGTGTCCTCATGTCTCAGGGATGCTCACCCCTCTGGTCACTCTCTTGGGTGAGTGATCCCTTAAGCATCTGGGAGCACCCGTCAACAAAACTGGGCCTCTCTCCTGTCTTCCTCCTCACCTCCCTCCCAGAAGGTAGGATTTACATGGGTCCAGCTCAGGCCCATCAACAGGTCAGCCCAGTCCTCACAGCCTGGTAACACATTCACTTGCTGGCACCCTGTAAGTGCTCAAAGGCAGGTAGCATTTATTTAATAGCACCTTTATTGAGATTATAATTCACAAACCACAAAATTCACCCTTTAAAGTGTGCAATTTAGCAATACACTCAGAGTTGTACAATCATTGCCTGTTTTTGAAATGTTTTTATCACTGCCAAAGAAACCCTATAACCATGAGCAGTCCCCTGCTCTTTTTCTCCTCTCCCCAATCCCTAGTAACCACCCATCTGTTTGCAGTCTCTACGGATTTACCTATTCTGGGAATTTCGTATAAAAAGAATTGTACAACATAGGGTCTTCTGTGTCTGGCTTAATTTAGTATCATGTTTTAAAAGTTTAGCCATGTAGTAGCATGTCTCAGTCATTCATTCTTTTCTATTGACAAATAATACTCTATTGTATGGATAGATTACATTTTGTTTGTTCAGTCCTTATTTGACAGACACTGGGTTGTTTCTGCCTTTTGGTTGCTTCTGCAAACATTCCTGTGTAAGTTTTTTGTGTGGACAAGTGTGTGGATGTGGTCATATACAAAGTGGAATCACTGAATCATATGGCAACTGTATATTTAACTATAATATCTAAGGCCATGCCAAACTGTCTTCAAAAGTGGTTGTAGGGGCTTCCCTGGTAGCTCGGTGGTAAAGACTTTGCCTACCCATGCAGGAGACACAGGTTCTATCCCTGATCCAGGAAGATTCCACCTGCTGCGGAGCAACTAAGCCCATGAGCCGCAGCTATGGAGCCTGTGCTCTAGCACCTCAGAGCCACAACTACTGAGCCCATGTGCTGCAGCTACTGAAACCCGTGTGCCCTAGAGCCTAGTTCAATAAGAAAAGTCACCGCAACAAGAAACCTGATCACCTCAACTAGAGAGTAGCCCCCACTCCCTGCAACTAGAGAAAAGCCTGCAGCAGCAGTGAAAACCCAGAACAGCCACACAAAAAAATGTGGTTGTAGCATTTTACATTCCTACCAGCCACGCAGGAGGGTTCTAATTTCTCCACATCTTTATCAACACTCGTTATTCTCTTTGTTTTAGCTACTCTCATGGAGGTAGAGCTTAATATTCATCATGGGGACTGTGGTACATGTTGGGTGCTTGAGAGCCTACTCAGCCTCCGCCACCCATCCTTCACCATACTGGGGCATCTCGGTTGCCAGACCCCTACTTGGCTTCCACCTAGCATAGCTCCTCCTTCTCCTGCCTCCATCCTTCATCTTCCCATGCATTGAGACACCCTTCTCTCTGCTGTTGGTAGCTGTCCCACTCGAAACTAGACAAATGTCTAGAGCCAGGCTCAGCTACCCATCTGAGGAATATGGCTGCTGTCTGGACCTTCAGGCATTCTTGGCTATGGAGAACAGCCCACATTTACCCCAAGTACCCTGTCCCTTTAGATACCACAAGCGGAGATGGAGTTAGCTCTGATTAAGATCAGTTCAAGGTGCAATTAATGAGGGACTTCCCTGGTGGTCCAGTGGTTAAACCTCTGCACTCCCAATGCAGGGGACATCCCGGTTTGATTCATGATCAGGGAACTAGATTCCACATGCCACAACTAAAGGTCCCACATGCTTCACCTTAGACCTGGCACAGTCAAATAATTTTTTTTTTGTTAATGCTTTTTGGGGCGGGTGCGGGTTGGGGAGGGAGGGGCGGGTGGGTCACTTCTATTGGTCTTTCATTTATCTTTTCTCATCCATCTTTGTTCTTTGGCCTGTGTGGGCCTCCCATTGCAGTGGCCTTTGTTGTCGCAGAGCACCGGCTCCGGGCGCATGCGCTCCAGAGCTCCGGCTCGGTGGTTGGACACATCAGTCCAGCTGCTCCACAGCATGTGGGATCTTCCCAGGCCAGGATCGAACCGGTGCCTTGCAGGCGGTGTTTGGCCTCCTAGAGCCTGCTGCTACTGAAACCCGTGTGCCCTAGAGCCTAGTTCAATAAGAAAAGTCACCGCAACAAGAAACCTGATCACCTCAACTAGAGAGTAGCCCCCACTCCCTGCAACTAGAGAAAAGCCTGCAGCAGCAGTGAAAACCCAGAACAGCCACACAAAAAAATGTGGTTGTAGCATTTTACATTCCTACCAGCCACGCAGGAGGGTTCTAATTTCTCCACATCTTTATCAACACTCGTTATTCTCTTTGTTTTAGCTACTCTCATGGAGGTAGAGCTTAATATTCATCATGGGGACTGTGGTACATGTTGGGTGCTTGAGAGCCTACTCAGCCTCCGCCACCCATCCTTCACCATACTGGGGCATCTCGGTTGCCAGACCCCTACTTGGCTTCCACCTAGCATAGCTCCTCCTTCTCCTGCCTCCATCCTTCATCTTCCCATGCATTGAGACACCCTTCTCTCTGCTGTTGGTAGCTGTCCCACTCGAAACTAGACAAATGTCTAGAGCCAGGCTCAGCTACCCATCTGAGGAATATGGCTGCTGTCTGGACCTTCAGGCATTCTTGGCTATGGAGAACAGCCCACATTTACCCCAAGTACCCTGTCCCTTTAGATACCACAAGCGGAGATGGAGTTAGCTCTGATTAAGATCAGTTCAAGGTGCAATTAATGAGGGACTTCCCTGGTGGTCCAGTGGTTAAACCTCTGCACTCCCAATGCAGGGGACATCCCGGTTTGATTCATGATCAGGGAACTAGATTCCACATGCCACAACTAAAGGTCCCACATGCTTCACCTTAGACCTGGCACAGTCAAATAATTTTTTTTTTGTTAATGCTTTTTTTGGGGGGGGGGCGGGTGCGGGTTGGGGAGGGGGGGGGGCGGGTGGGCCACTTCTATTGGTCTTTCATTTCTCTATTTTCATCCATCTTTGTTTTTTGGCCCGTGTGGGCCTCCCATTGCAGTGGCCTTTGTTGTCGCAGAGCGCCGGCTCTGGGCGCATGCGCTCCAGAGCTCCAGCTCGGTGGTTGGACACATCAGTCCAGCTGCTCCACAGCATGTGGGATCTTCCCAGGCCAGGGATCGAACCGGTGCCCCTTGCACTGCAAGGCGGTGTCCTTACCCACTGGACCACCAGGGAAGCCCCAAATATTTTTGAAAATAATAATAAATGGGATTTCCCAGGTGGCCCAGTGATAAAGAATCCACCTGCCAGTGCAGCGGACACAGGCTCAATCCCTGAAATAAGACTCCACATGCGACTGAGCAACTAAACCCATACAACACAACTACTGAGCTGATGTGACTCGCACCTGTGCTCTGCCACAAAAGAAGCCCTCACAATACGACAAAGGGTAGCCCTCGCCCACCACAATTAGAGAAAGCTTGTGCATAGCAATGAAGACATGACACAGTCAAATAATAATAATAATAATAAACACAAAACCTACAAAATGATATATTTACTAAAAAAAAAAATCTTATAAGAAAAGATTCAGTCAATGATGCATGATGACAGTGATAACACTGACTACCACTCACTTGTCCAGTGTTCCCTACGGGCCTGGCACTGTGCTAAGCACCGACACAGATGCTCTTTATTAACCTTTGCAAGAATCTTATGAAGGTAAAGAGCTATTTCCATTTTACCAATGAGGAAATTCTGTTGAGAAAATGCATCACTTCCTCCAGGACACACAACAAACAAACACTACCGTTAAACCCTGCATCATCTCAGGTGGAATCTAAACGCTTACCTGGTATGCCTTCTGAAGCTTCAGAGATGAACTTGATGCAGCCCTCTCCACTTCCAGGTTCCTATTTGATGCTGTAATAAGTTAATATAAACTGAGTTATACACAGACTCCAAACCACACAAATTATCGTATAGTTCTGGGGGTCTGAGTTCCGTGTGGGTCTTACTGGGCTAGAATGAAGACCTGGACAGGGTCGGGCTGCATTCTTTCTTGGAGGCTCTCGGAGTCAACCCATTTTCTCCCCTCCAGCCTCTCCAGGCTGCCTGTGTTCCTCTGCTCGTGGCCCCCTTCCTCCATCTTCAAAGCCAGCAATTTTTTTGGTCTTTGGTTTTCCAACAGTCTTTCCAAGATGGCCATTTTGGCTCTAAACTTGAGAAGTTCTAAGACTTTGCAACCCTATAATTTTTTTTTTTTTTTTTTAATTGAGCTCACCCAAGGACCAGAAAGGGCTAAGGTACCAAAGGGCAGTTGCGGGTGGGGAGTCCAGGTTCTCAACCCTTATTAAAAATGTCTAAGTGTACAAAAAAAAAAAATGTCTAAGTGTCTTCACACACACCACCACATGGATGAACCCTGAAAACTCGATGCTAAGGGAAAGGCCACATATTGTTGTGAGGCACGCTCAGTGAAGCACCCAACTCTGCGTGTGGTGGATGAAAAAGAGGTTTATTAGGCTGGCTTTACACCGGTGGGTCCAAGGCCTTAATTTAGACAAGGCCTCCCAGCAAAACTTGTGGCTCACATCTATACCTAAAGCCAATGTGCACAAACCCATCTCCCCAACTTCTAAGGTTGCCTAGGAGACATTAAGAAAAAAAGTATGATTTGGTAACAATCACAATTGTACAACTGAAAATCATCTAAGCATATCGCTTAGCCTGTCTATAACATAGATTAACTAAAATCACAAATGGCAATTTATCTTGTGACGGATATTTCATTTTCGTGGCCAAGGGGAGGCTTGGGTACCAGGTCTTCCTGGTCAGGTTCTCACCAGCCCCGGAGGCCTAGTTGACAGTTAATTTTTCATCTCCATGGCTACCCAGTCCAAACACTGTCCTGAGTTCACTGAAAGTGTAACATGGAGTCTTCTTCCTCAAGATGGAGTCAGTTCAGTCAGGGCAGTCAGCTTCTTTCTTCCTTTACCAGTACAGGTTACATTCAGTAAAGACTAACAGGGAATAATCAATACTGACAGGGAGTAATTCAGTTTAACAAGTATATCACTTTTAGATAATGACTAACTAGGGATTCATTAAAATTCCGTGTGGGTCTTACTGGGCTAGAATGAAGACCTGGACAGGGTCGGGCTGCATTCTTTCTTGGAGGCTCTCGGAGTCAACCCATTTCTCCTCCAGCCTCTCAGGCTGCCTGTGTTCCTCTGCTCGTGGCCCCCTTCCTCCATCTTCAAAGCCAGCAATTTTTTTGGTCTTTGGTTTTCCAACAGTCTTTCCAAGATGGCCATTTTGGCTCTAAACTTGAGAAGTTCTAAGACTTTGCAACCCTATAATTTTTTTTTTTTTTTTTTAATTGAGCTCACCCAAGGACCAGAAAGGGCTAAGGTACCAAAGGGCAGTTGCGGGTGGGGAGTCCAGGTTCTCAACCCTTATTAAAAATGTCTAAGTGTACAAAAAAAAAAAATGTCTAAGTGTCTTCACACACACCACCACATGGATGAACCCTGAAAACTCGATGCTAAGGGAAAGGCCACATATTGTTGTGAGGCACGCTCAGTGAAGCACCCAACTCTGCGTGTGGTGGATGAAAAAGAGGTTTATTAGGCTGGCTTTACACCGGTGGGTCCAAGGCCTTCATTTAGCCAAGGACTCCGAGCAAAACTTGTGGCTCACATTTATACCTAAAGCCTATGTGCACAAACCCATCTCCCCAACTTCTAAGGTTGCCTAGGAGACATTAAGAAAAAAAGTATGATTTGGTAACAATCACAATTGTACAACTGAAAATCATCTAAGCATATCGCTTAGCCTGTCTATAACATAGATTAACTAAAATCACAAATGGCAATTTATCTTGTGACGGATATTTCATTTTCGTGGCCAAGGGGAGGCTTGGGTACCAGGTCTTCCTGGTCAGGTTCTCACCAGCCCCGGAGGCCTAGTTGACAGTTAATTTTTCATCTCCATGGCTACCCAGTCCAAACACTGTCCTGAGTTCACTGAAAGTGTAACATGGAGTCTTCTTCCTCAAGATGGAGTCAGTTCAGTCAGGGCAGTCAGCTTCTTTCTTCCTTTACCAGTACAGGTTACATTCAGTAAAGACTAACAGGGAATAATCAATACTGACAGGGAGTAATTCAGTTTAACAAGTATATCACTTTTAGATAATGATCTTACAATCACTTACAGGTAAATCTAAGTAAATTATTTCATATTATATGTTCCCTCTTACAATATGATTCCATTTAAAGGAAATCTCCAGAGTGGGCAAATCTAGAGAGACAGAACGTACTCTCAGATTGCCATGGGCTGAAAAGTGGAGGGGAAATGGTGAGTGACTTGCAGGCACAAGGCTTCTTTATGGAGGGATGAATTACTGGTGATAGTTGCACAGTTTTGAATGCGCCACTGAACTGTACGCTGAAAGGATGAAGTTTGCGGAACTGTAATAGGGAAGAACAAGTCTGACTCCACACTGGATGTTTCTTTTACTTTAATCATTGCACTCTAATACTTTTGCTGCAAGTTAATTACCAAAGGGATGTTGCCTCTAAGCTTAAATTATACATACTCGCCCATCGCTGAGAACCCTGACTCCCAGGTGATGAGTGTTAAGTTAAACTATCATTTTTAGTTTCTGACCAGACCCACCTAAGAAGGGCTGCAGGAAGAAAGACATCAACACATCACCTATGGAGTACTAACTAGAACCAGGACTTCACTCTCTCCCCTTTTAGAAGCCTGAATTCTAACTCAGAGAAGATGGTTCTTTGGGATACTCCTCCACCATCTTGGTCCCAAATAAAGCCAGTATTCCTTGCCCCAACAACTTGTCTCTCCATTTATTGACAAGCAGAATAAGCTTGTCTGTGAGTAATGTCTCATGGAGGCTTTTTAAAATGTAATAAGTGTAAATGGTATTTTGAGACACACTTGAAGTCTTTTCATCAAATCTAGGCTTTATAGCAGCACGTAAATATTGGCATAGTAAAATAAATATTAAACACCAATATTATTGTGCTGCTTTAAAAAAAAAAAAAAAAATCTAGGCTTTAGGACAGGTTGTCCAGATGATGCTATGGCCGAAAAGAAGAGTTAGCATCCAATGAAGAAAGATGGAAAGGGCATTCAGGCAGAGAGAGCACAGAGGTGTGAATAAGTACGGGCTGTTGATGAGCCTTGTTGGATGAACGGACAGATGGGTGAACAGACGGGTGAGTGAATGAATAGTGGAGGGAGGGTGGAAGGACGGTAGATGAATGGATGGTGGGTGAATGGATGAAGCGACAACAGAGGCACCGGGTGACCTAATTATCTTATCAATAGGTATCTCAGCCTTTGTGGAGCACACCCTTGAGGTTTGGGTCAGGAATTTAAGGAATGTCAAAGATGAAAGTTTTGTTGAAGTCGAGCTAGTGGAGTTTTGAGACTCAGCAAAACAAGGGCAGAAACATCATTTCAAATTCGTGCCAAGCGGTGTGGTACAGAGCAAAGAGCATAAGCCCTGGGCTTGGACAGTGCTGGACTCTCACCCAGCTGCAGCCCTTACTAGACCCAACGTCCTGGGCAAGTGTCTCAATATCCAAAGCCTTATTTTCCTCATTTGTGCAACTAGGTTATTTACACTCATCTCCTAGAGTCACTGTGAGGATTGAAGTAAACTAAAAACTGTATGAGGGGGACTTCCCTGGTGGTCCAGTGGCTAAGACTCTAGCTCCCAATGCAAAGGGCCTGGGTTCAATTCTTGGTCAGGGAACTAGATCCCACATGCCACAACTAAGACCCAGTTCAGCCAAATAAATAAATAAGATACATTATTTTAAATACATATTTTTTAAAAAAAACTGTATGAGGGTACTCGACCTATGTCAATTTTAAAAATGGTAGTTCCCATTTCCTGATTTTATTTCTCTCTGCTTAGTGCATTTCTCTCTGCTAGGTCTTAATCTGCACCGTGTACCCTTTTCCTTTGAGAAGCCCCAGCGCTAAGGTTGAGCCCCGGCAGCCATATGAATATTACAAAGCCTGTTCCCTTGGCCAGAGTTAACAGGATTCTGCTGGGTGCCAGAGCCAGCAAGCGACACATCTGAGAACCAAGTTTGCTTGAGGAAACAAAGGAAGGGAAGGAGAAAGGGAGAGGAGGAGGGAGAAAGGGAGGAAGAGAAAATTCCTTCACGTCTTGACTTAATTGATTAGCTACTCACCGAGGCTTTAGGTGACTTATCCCTGAGGATGACGGCCTGACTGATGTCACCACATAGAGGGCCTTCCCTGTGCTCTGCCCCTGATAGGGACCCCTCTGAGGAAGAGAGGGTTCAGAGGCAGACAAGAGGAAGGACCCTGCTGAGATGTGCTGACCTTGGCCAGGAATGGCCTCCCCCTGCCAGACCAGAGATTCACTTGGCAGGGAGGAGGGTGTGGCTGTCTTAAGCACCAGCAGTGACTCAGGTGGTACCTGTTGAGGGCTCCTAATGAGGCCCCCAAGACAACAAAGAAGACCAGAATCTGAGCCTCCTGACTCCATCTTGTGCAGACAGGGCCGGCAGCACCCTTAAGGGCCCAGTGCTGCTCTGGTGCCAGGCCACGGGGCACCATCTGCCAACGCTGGTCTGCTCTAGGGCCCACCATACTGGCTCCTCTGTCTCGGCCATCCCGCTCCCTGCCCCGCCCCCCTAAAGCCTCTCTCCTACCTTCATCCCATCTTCCGGCTGCCACCGCCACTTCTTATTCATTCTTGGCTTTCAATCTCTGTTCTCTTTCTGTGTCTCTTGGCGTCTGGCCTGGCAAAAACAGAGCTCTGCCTCTCTTCAGAGACTGCCTCTCAAACCCAAGAGAGAAGCAGGTTGGCTCCTTGGTCACTGTTACCCATGCTGGGTACTGGGGCTCCTCCCCAGGCCACTGGCCCACCCACAGGGTTGGCTGCCTTTGTGTTGGGCACACACCTTGATCCAGTGTGCAAGGGTGAGTCACCCAAACAGCTTTATTCTAGAAGAGGCTGTGAGTCTGGCAGTTCTCAGAGTGTGATACACCCTTCTTTAACATACCTGAGGAAGGAGCAAAGGAGATAGTGGAAGAGACTGTGCTTTGAAAAGCATAATGGGCCTGCCAGCACAGGATATTTATTATTTACCACATTAACAAAGCCGTCATGTCGCTTCTCGTGGAAGTTTTGCTTCCCGAGGACTTACGGCCAAGGGCAGAGGGTACCCATGGCCCTGGCCTGTGATTTCCAAACCCCTGTCCAGGGAAACTGCTGGGACACCCACCCCCCAGAGCTCCCAATGGACCCACTCCCCTTACTGCTGCTGCCTCCAAGAATCCTCCTTACCTCCTTCTCTGCTTGCTCTGGGCTCTCCCGACAAGGCTCCCAGAGCCCCATGCTTCCAGATGCTTCCACTTTAGAGCTCCTTCCACGGGGATTAAGAACATTCCCGACAGCTGGGCAACCAGCTCCCATGGGGAGTTGGGGGAGGGGTCTCGGCCCTTCTCAACCGTCTAGCTCACATATCCTAGCCCATTGGAGAGAAGGTCTCCTCCTCTGTGAAGGTCCCAAATTTCAGAGAATGGACTGAGACTAGTTCAGCTGGGGTCGGAGGTCAAGCAGCTACAGCCAACGGCTGTGTTGGAACCATCTGCGTAGGCAGAGATTGGGTGACAGCAGAGGGGTCATCCAGGGCCAAGCCTTCACGTGAAGGGTCACGCTGAGCCTTCACGTCACAGTCGTGTGCCGCCAGACCTCTGCTCTCTCCCCAGCACGTGAGCCAGGGATCCAGACTGGCACCGGTCACCCGGACTCTGCTTCCCCGTAAAGTTTCCTGACCATCTCAGACCCTGGAGATAAATCTTCCCTCCCCTTTTTCCTTTGTTTTTTTTACATTTCAGGGCTGGATTCTCAGGCCCCCAGTTCCCTTCATTTGTTTTGGAATCCAAGGGACGAGGGTCAGGCAGGGTGGCCAGTTGATCAGACGGTTGGCCCTGATATCCCCAATTTCCCCAGTGGCTCTGCAGCTATCTCATTGCACGGACAAACCACACTTTATTTATCCTTTCATCAGCAGGAGGACAGTTATTTCTACTTTGGGGCAATTATGAAGAATGCTACTGTGAAGACTCATGTGAAAGTTTCTTCATGGACACGTGTTTTCATTTCTCTTTGGTGTACATCTAGGAATAGAATGACTGGGTCATACAGTAGCTCTATGGTCAGCTTTTTGACAACCTGCCAAGCTGTTTTCCAAAGCAAATGTGCTATTTCACATTTTCCCAGGCAGTGTATGAGGGCTCTGAGTCAGCCATGTCCTCGCCAACACCTGCAATTACTTGTCTTCTTGATTGCAACCTTGAGATGCTCTTATTGTCCGTCCTCGCAGGTTCAGCTTTTCCATGATTAGGCTCCTTCCCGGAAGAATCCTCCTTACCTCCTTCTCTGCTTGCTCTGGGCTCTCCCGACAAGGCTCCCAGAGCCCCATGCTTCCAGATGCTTCCACTTTAGAGCTCCTTCCACGGGGATTAAGAACATTCCCGACAGCTGGGCAACCAGCTCCCATGGGGAGTTGGGGGAGGGGTCTCGGCCCTTCTCAACCGTCTAGCTCACATATCCTAGCCCATTGGAGAGAAGGTCTCCTCCTCTGTGAAGGTCCCAAATTTCAGAGAATGGACTGAGACTAGTTCAGCTGGGGTCGGAGGTCAAGCAGCTACAGCCAACGGCTGTGTTGGAACCATCTGCGTAGGCAGAGATTGGGTGACAGCAGAGGGGTCATCCAGGGCCAAGCCTTCACGTGAAGGGTCACGCTGAGCCTTCACGTCACAGTCGTGTGCCGCCAGACCTCTGCTCTCTCCCCAGCACGTGAGCCAGGGATCCAGACTGGCACCGGTCACCCGGACTCTGCTTCCCCGTAAAGTTTCCTGACCATCTCAGACCCTGGAGATAAATCTTCCCTCCCCTTTTTCCTTTGTTTTTTTTACATTTCAGGGCTGGATTCTCAGGCCCCCAGTTCCCTTCATTTGTTTTGGAATCCAAGGGACGAGGGTCAGGCAGGGTGGCCAGTTGATCAGACGGTTGGCCCTGATATCCCCAATTTCCCCAGTGGCTCTGCAGCTATCTCATTGCACGGACAAACCACACTTTATTTATCCTTTCATCAGCAGGAGGACAGTTATTTCTACTTTGGGGCAATTATGAAGAATGCTACTGTGAAGACTCATGTGAAAGTTTCTTCATGGACACGTGTTTTCATTTCTCTTTGGTGTACATCTAGGAATAGAATGACTGGGTCATACAGTAGCTCTATGGTCAGCTTTTTGACAACCTGCCAAGCTGTTTTCCAAAGCAAATGTGCTATTTCACATTTTCCCAGGCAGTGTATGAGGGCTCTGAGTCAGCCATGTCCTCGCCAACACCTGCAATTACTTGTCTTCTTGATTGCAACCTTGAGATGCTCTTATTGTCCGTCCTCGCAGGTCTCACTCAGAGGCCAGCTTTTCCATGATCGCTTCCTCACTCCCTGACTTTTCACCTTGGAACTCCCTACCTCCTTATGATTCCATGTAATGGCACCTTTATAAAACTCAGATGATGCCATGGGAGGGCCTCCTACTAGGGCCAGAGGCAGAACCAGTTCCCCTATGGCTCAGGTGTGATTTGAACAGAGATTCATGAAAGCCCAAGCAAACGGCCCTCCAGAGGCTGCTGTCACAGGTGAAAGCTTCCATTAGAGCCATTTCTCTGGGACAGGGGGCTGGCCCTGACCCCACTGATTGAAGCCTGCCAGACTCCTCTGTCTACGGGATTCTCCAGGCAAGAATACTGGAGTGGGTTGCTGTGCCCTCCTCCAGGGGACCTTCCTGACCCAGGGATTGAACCATGTCTCTTAAGACTCCTTCATTGGAGGCAGGTTCTTTATCACTAGCACCACCTGGAAAGCCCACTCAGTGTTCCATGGGTTTGTAAAACAGAAACTCACTTAACTCCATGTTAGAGACTTGTTGGGGGTGGGGGCAGAGTTTGGCATTCATTCCCCATTGTTCTAAAAACAGCACTTTGATTTCTTTTTTTCTTTTTCTTTTTTTTCAATTCCATTCTTCACCCCCTCTTAGTCTCTTTGGTTTAGGTGGGCCTGGACCCATTCAGAGGTAATGGCCTCTGTTTGGCCAATCACAATAATGGATTTATGGTGTTCACATGACCCAATCTGGGTCAGTAATAATCAGCCCTGGGACCTTTTCTGGATGAATCAATGAGTCAGCAGAAGCACTGGTCTGCAGAGGGAAAAATGGGGATACGTAGAGAAAAAGCAGGAATAGGAGATTTTGTGGCCTCAGAGAGACAGGAGACATGGAGTCAGAGGCAACCTTTTCATTCCTGTACTTTCTGGCCATGCTAAGTGGATTCCATGATATTCTCCCTTGTTTTATAATACACCCCATTTTTAGTTGAAATTCTTCACTAGTTAAGATGCATTCAATTTTACAGTCCAGGAGCTCAAATCTAATTAGCTTAAACCGGGCTCTGAGTCAGCCATGTCCTCGCCAACACCTGCAATTACTTGTCTTCTTGATTGCAACCTTGAGATGCTCTTATTGTCCGTCCTCGCAGGTCTCACTCAGAGGCCAGCTTTTCCATGATCGTTCCTCACTCCCTGACTTTTCACCTTGGAACTCCCTACCTCCTTATGATTCCATGTAATGGCACCTTTATAAAACTCAGATGATGCCATGGGAGGGCCTCCTACTAGGGCCAGAGGCAGAACCAGTTCCCCTATGGCTCAGGTGTGATTTGAACAGAGATTCATGAAAGCCCAAGCAAACGGCCCTCCAGAGGCTGCTGTCACAGGTGAAAGCTTCCATTAGAGCCATTTCTCTGGGACAGGGGGCTGGCCCTGACCCCACTGATTGAAGCCTGCCAGACTCCTCTGTCTACGGGATTCTCCAGGCAAGAATACTGGAGTGGGTTGCTGTGCCCTCCTCCAGGGGACCTTCCTGACCCAGGGATTGAACCATGTCTCTTAAGACTCCTTCATTGGAGGCAGGTTCTTTATCACTAGCACCACCTGGAAAGCCCACTCAGTGTTCCATGGGTTTGTAAAACAGAAACTCACTTAACTCCATGTTAGAGACTTGTTGGGGGTGGGGGCAGAGTTTGGCATTCATTCCCCATTGTTCTAAAAACAGCACTTTGATTTCTTTTTTTCTTTTTCTTTTTTTTCAATTCCATTCTTCACCCCCTCTTAGTCTCTTTGGTTTAGGTGGGCCTGGACCCATTCAGAGGTAATGGCCTCTGTTTGGCCAATCACAATAATGGATTTATGGTGTTCACATGACCCAATCTGGGTCAGTAATAATCAGCCCTGGGACCTTTTCTGGATGAATCAATGAGTCAGCAGAAGCACTGGTCTGCAGAGGGGAAAAAATGGAGATACGTAGAGAAAAAGCAGGAATAGGAGATTTTGTGGCCTCAGAGAGACAGGAGACATGGAGTCAGAGGCAACCTTTTCATTCCTGTACTTTCTGGCCATGCTAAGTGGATTCCATGATATTCTCCCTTGTTTTATAATACACCCCATTTTTAGTTGAAATTCTTCACTAGTTAAGATGCATTCAATTTTACAGTCCAGGAGCTCAAATCTAATTAGCTTAAACCAGAAAAGGGGCATTTCTGGGCTCAACGCTGAAAAACTCAAAGGATGAACCAGGTGTGGTGGAATTTAGGCCCTCAAACGACATCACTGAGAAATAGTCTGTTTCTCCGTGTTGGCTTCCTTGTTCGGTAGGTTTTTCCCAAGAGATAGACAAGACGGCCCCAACAACTCCAGGCTGTATAGAGACACCCGAAAGACAGCACCTCCTTCCCAACAGTTCAGTAAGGTTAGAGACAGATTCTCATTAGGCCCTGGACCTGCCACTGTTGTGAGTGCTGTTTGTGTGTGCCTCGGTGGTGGGTGCATGCTCAGTCCACCAGTGGAACCCAAGTCTCCTGCATTGGCAGGCGGATTCTTTACCAATGAGCCACCAGGGAAGTCCACATGGATTATACTGATTCTTTGCAATCCCCTGAACTGTCGCCCACCAGGCTCCTCTGCTCATGGAACTTTTCAGGCAATGATACTGGAGCTGGTTGCCATTTCCTTCTCCGCGGGATCTTCCCAATCCAGGGATTGAACCCATGTCTCTAGTGTCTCATGTGCTGGCAGGCAGATTCTTTACCTCTGCACCACCTGGTGGGTCCTTAGTGCTGTTTACTTTCAGCCTAATAGGGCTGGGGGAAGGGAAGAGGAGGGAAAGAGGAGGAAAGGGAATAGCATTTGTTTAGTATCTACCAGCGTCAGGGTGGGGGGAGGGGGTCACTACTCAACCCATTTACTTGTGATGGAGCCCATTCATAACCTCAGCTGACTGCCACAGAAGGAGGGTCAATCCTATTCAAAGAACACCCCTTCTGTGCCGGAAACTTCCTGGGATTGAATATGCAAAGGTGGGCAGGATTTGGGATACACCTGAGAAGTCTGAATTGTTCTGCCTAGGAGAGTAGAAGAATTTAGAGGAGATTAATAATAATAATAGCTGACATTATTAACACTCTGCTAAGGGCTTCCCATGGATTGCTTTATGAATGAAATCCTCACCAGTAATCCTATTATTTTCAGCTTTTCTTATTCTCAGAAAAAGATGAAATTGAGATTCAGAGAGGTTAGGCAACTCTTGTCTTATCACATAGCTGATAAGATGCAAAGCCAGCCTCAAAGAGCCAGGGCACGGGGAAGAGAACTTTTGGATTTAACTAGTGGAGCATTTTGACTCTCAAGGAAGAGAGGTATGAAAAGGAAGAAGAAGAAGAGAGTCAGCACTATTGTACAACAAAGGGAATATAGCCAATATTTCATAACAACCATAAATGAAGTATAACCTTTAAAAATTGTGAATCATGATATTCTAAACCTGTAAGTTATATATAATATTGTACGTCAACTATGTTGTTGTTTAGTTGCTCGGTCTTGTCTGACCTTTTATGACCCGATAAACTGTAGCCCTTCAGGCTCCTCTGTCCATGGGATTTCCCAGGCAAGAATACTGGAATGGGTTGCCATTTCCTTCTCCAGGGGATTTTCCAAAGCCAGGGATCAAACCTGAGTCTCCTGTATTGGCAGGGATTCTTCACCACTGAGCCAGCAGGGAAGCCCACATTGACCATACTTCAATAAAAGGGAAGAAAAAAAGAAAAGAGTCATGATGAGGCTGGAGAACTGTGTGAGATAAAGAGGCCCATGAAAACGTCTTAGGGTGGAACTTTGATGAACAGGATTGTCCAATATCCGTTTGAAACTGGTTTTATCATCGCACTTGAAAACCATCCCTCTGACTTCCCCAAATCTCCCTCTGCCTGCCTTCCACACAAATACCTTCTGCAGTGGGTTTCTGGTGGAAACAGCAGAAGGCGATGGCCACATTCCACGTCTCAGTCAGGGCGATGTGAAAACAAAACAGCAGACCTGGGTCAGAGGCCTGATCCAGACACTAAATGAATTTTGCAGAAGTCGCTCTGATGCAGTGAGGAGGGAAAAATGTAAACCATTCCAGGGTGCCCCAAAGCACAGGCGATAGCTTTGCATTTCCACAGGTGTGTAACATGGCTTTGAACTGGTATTTCTGAAATCATAAAGGATGAGAGCCCCCAGCTGATAAATGGATTATGTACAGATGGCAAACTGAGGCTGAACGAGGCCCCATGCTCCCGGCTCTGCTAAGGGCTTCCCTTGGATTGCTTTATGAATGAAATCCTCACCAGTAATCCTATTATTTTCAGCTTTTCTTATTCTCAGAAAAAGATGAAATTGAGATTCAGAGAGGTTAGGCAACTCTTGTCTTATCACATAGCTGATAAGATGCAAAGCCAGCCTCAAAGAGCCAGGGCACGGGGAAGAGAACTTTTGGATTTAACTAGTGGAGCATTTTGACTCTCAAGGAAGAGAGGTATGAAAAGGAAGAAGAAGAAGAGAGTCAGCACTATTGTACAACAAAGGGAATATAGCCAATATTTCATAACAACCATAAATGAAGTATAACCTTTAAAAATTGTGAATCATGATATTCTAAACCTGTAAGTTATATATAATATTGTACGTCAACTATGTTGTTGTTTAGTTGCTCGGTCTTGTCTGACCTTTTATGACCCGATAAACTGTAGCCCTTCAGGCTCCTCTGTCCATGGGATTTCCCAGGCAAGAATACTGGAATGGGTTGCCATTTCCTTCTCCAGGGGATTTTCCAAAGCCAGGGATCAAACCTGAGTCTCCTGTATTGGCAGGCGGATTCTTCACCACTGAGCCAGCAGGGAAGCCCACATTGACCATACTTCAATAAAAGGGAAGAAAAAAAGAAAAGAGTCATGATGAGGCTGGAGAACTGTGTGAGATAAAGAGGCCCATGAAAACGTCTTAGGGTGGAACTTTGATGAACAGGATTGTCCAATATCCGTTTGAAACTGGTTTTATCATCGCACTTGAAAACCATCCCTCTGACTTCCCCAAATCTCCCTCTGCCTGCCTTCCACACAAATACCTTCTGCAGTGGGTTTCTGGTGGAAACAGCAGAAGGCGATGGCCACATTCCACGTCTCAGTCAGGGCGATGTGAAAACAAAACAGCAGACCTGGGTCAGAGGCCTGATCCAGACACTAAATGAATTTTGCAGAAGTCGCCGCTCTGATGCAGTGAGGAGGGAAAAAATGTAAACCATTCCAGGGTGCCCCAAAGCACAGGCGATAGCTTTGCATTTCCACAGGGTGTGTAACATGGCTTTGAACTGGTATTTCTGAAATCATAAAGGATGAGAGCCCCCAGCTGATAAATGGATTATGTACAGATGGCAAACTGAGGCTGAACGAGGCCCCAGCTCCCCGCTCTGCCTCCCTGTGCCTCTAGCATTGGGGCTGGGTTTTGAAGATCAAGACTGCAGTTTCCATGTGTGCCATGGAGTGGGCTAATGATTTACGTGAGAAAGGAACCAGTGAGAGGCCTGGGGTCCTTGGTCAGAGGGTCTGACCCGGAGCACAAGTCCTCTTATGGGAAATGACATGGATAAACTTCTCTGGGGAGAGGGCTAGCTTCGCTGCCTTTGGTGGGAGGGTCCCCAGGTCTGGCCTGTGGCTCCGTCTGCACATGGGCCTCAACTGGCTCCTGCTGTAAGCAGAGGAGACAGAGGGGCAGCGAGCCAGGCTGCACTTGGCCAGGGACTCGGGAGAAAGGCTCAGACCTGCCTGGTAAACCCTGATGAGGGGAAAGTCTGGAACGCTGGGCCCCGAGGGGGAGGGAGTGAGGTGGGGGCTGTCTCAGAGGCAGCCCTGAGCACCAGCCAGAGGGGAGGCGGGGGACGCAGAAAGCAGGGAGGTGAACTTGTCCCACTGCCCACCTGGGCCGACTCAAGGCCATTAGGTTTCCCAGAGCAGCTGAGGGAAGCATCTTGTCAGCTGCCAGAGGGGCCGGAGCACGGCCAGGATCTGGCGGCTGCCGGGCTCTTAGGCGAGTTCCTGCAGATTTTCCTCCCTCTCTTGAACATTCTGTTGGCTCCTCCAGGGCTGCCTTCTCCTCCCTGCCGCTTCCCGTCCTCTCTGCTTTCCCTCCAAGGCCTCAGCATCCCTTCTAGCTGATGATGCCCAGATGTCGCCTCCTGAGAGCTCCAGACCTCATACCCACCCCTGCCCCCGCCCACGGCGGCAGACCCCTCAGCCTCAGAAACCCCGATCCACACTCCCCCGTCACCCTTCCTCTCCTTACCTCCTCCCACCCCGCAGGAGAGAACTGGACCTGGGGGTCAAGTCCTGAACCAGCCCTGTTCACCAGTGGGTGGGCGTGGGGGGAGCCTGACCCCACCCGTGGCTGGCTCTGTGTCAAGGCCCCCCCGCCCTGGGCTGTCGGATCTGTGTCCTCCCTCCACCGTCTTTCCGCCCTGGGCGCAGAAGTGCTTGGCTGGGCACGGCCGGAGCTCCCTGCTGCTGACTCCTTCCTCTCTGATGTTCATCCATGTGACCCCGCTGCTTTGGGCCTGTCCCACCTGGCCTACTTAGGGTGATGGAATCCTGAGATTTGGGCTCAGCCGTGGAGGGAAGAGGTCACACTTGGGTGGGGCGTGGCATTGAGTTGAGAACCGAAGCCCAACTAGTAACACAGTGACCTGAATTTCCCGTGATGGAGCCCCACCACCAGGATCTCACAGGGAGGGGTGTGTGGAGAGACAAGTGTCCCACCTTCCTGGGTCCCTCTGCCTGATGCATTCAGCAAAGCCTCATTCCATCGTGATTTCTAACCACCGTTCCCCTCATATCAGACCTCTTTCTGTGTTACCCTCGCAAACAGTTTATTAAGGACTTTCAGGTCGTTGGATTACAACTATGGCACAGCTTTATGTTTCCAGTAACAGCTAGCTGGACTGTGAGCCCCTCCACCAGTGGGGAGTTATGCACCTTTGACAGTATTTGGTCCAGGTTCTAACACTCAGACAGCTTTTGATTATAAAAGCAATCTCATTCTGGTTAAGATCTCGTTATTTCAAAATCTCAGGCTCAGATCTGATCCCAAACTTTCTTCTTCCTTCACAAGGTAAGTTAAGCTAGGAGCTCTTGGGGCTGGAGGTGTGAGTGTGGGGTCTGTCTGTCTCTCTCTCACACACACACCCTTCCTCTCGGCTCGCCCCCAGGGCTGGGGTTAGGGGAGCAGAAGGACAGCAACGGCTGTCCCTCTAGCAGCACCTGGCCAGGCTGTGGTGCCCCTCTTGTGAGTCATGGCTATGCTGTCTACAGGTCTGGAGGAAGCACGTGGAGGCCCCCAGGTCCCTCTGAGCAGGGACCCAGTCCCTGGATGCTCCCCCAGGCATTATTGGTCCCTCCCAGACAAAGCTACACCTTCCAGTGACCCCAGCCATATCCCTCCAGGGCCAAGACCCCAGCCCCAGGCTGAGAAGGTTCCAGGGAGCCTGCCACCTCCATCTCCTCCCAACCCCAGACATCCTGTGCTCTGCCTGACCTCCCTGCCTCCCAGGAACCAGGACCTAATGGACCCTAGCCACCCACCCTGGCCCTGCGCCATTGTATTCCCTCTCTGGTGGCCCTGGGGCAGATGGCAGCCCGTGGCTAAGCAGACATCCAACTGGAGAGGGGCATATCAGTCTCCCACTCTCGCACTCACCCCCAGACTTTACAGCCAGTACCTATGGGCTCTCATTTCTCCACGTCTGGGAGGAAAACCCCCAGACACCTCCTCTACCCCCTCCCCTGCAGGATCCTGAGCTGGGGATGGCGGCATCTTGTGACTGTTAGTTCCCTCAAAAGGCGAGTTTCTCCAGGCTCTGATGCTCTCCATAGTAAAACCCACCAAACCTGCTGGGCCTCTCTCCCATAGGCACCCAGCATCTCAGGGTGATCTCTGGACAAAGATTCCTATCAGTGCTGTTCCACCTGCCTGCACTGGGCTGGGACCCCAGAGACCCAGGAGTCATCCTAACCACTTCCTCTTCTTTTTTTATTTTATTTTATTTTATTTATCTTTTTTGGGGATGGGGTGGGGAGGGAAGGGGACAGGCGGGCCACTTCTATTGGTCTTTCATTTCTCTATTTTCATCCGTCTTTGTTCTTTGGCTCCTGTGGGCCTCCCATGGTGGCGTCTGTTGTCGAGAGCACCCGCTCTGGGCGCATGCGCCCAGCTCTGGCTCGTAATTGGACACATGGCATGGCGATCTCGTTATTTCAAAATCTCAGGCTCAGATCTGATCCCAAACTTTCTTCTTCCTTCACAAGGTAAGTTAAGCTAGGAGCTCTTGGGGCTGGAGGTGTGAGTGTGGGGTCTGTCTGTCTCTCTCTCACACACACACCCTTCCTCTCGGCTCGCCCCCAGGGCTGGGGTTAGGGGAGCAGAAGGACAGCAACGGCTGTCCCTCTAGCAGCACCTGGCCCGGCTGTGGTGCCCTCTTGTGAGTCATGGCTATGCTGTCTACAGGTCTGGAGGAAGCACGTGGAGGCCCCCAGGTCCCTCTGAGCAGGGACCCAGTCCCTGGATGCTCCCCCAGGCATTATTGGTCCCTCCCAGACAAAGCTACACCTTCCAGTGACCCCAGCCATATCCCTCCAGGGCCAAGACCCCAGCCCCAGGCTGAGAAGGTTCCAGGGAGCCTGCCACCTCCATCTCCTCCCAACCCCAGACATCCTGTGCTCTGCCTGACCTCCCTGCCTCCCAGGAACCAGGACCTAATGGACCCTAGCCACCCACCCTGGCCCTGCGCCATTGTATTCCCTCTCTGGTGGCCCTGGGGCAGATGGCAGCCGTGGCTAAGCAGACATCCAACTGGAGAGGGGCATATCAGTCTCCCACTCTCGCACTCACCCCCAGACTTTACAGCCAGTACCTATGGGCTCTCATTTCTCCACGTCTGGGAGGAAAACCCCCAGACACCTCCTCTACCCCCTCCCCTGCAGGATCCTGAGCTGGGGATGGCGGCATCTTGTGACTGTTAGTTCCCTCAAAAGGCGAGTTTCTCCAGGCTCTGATGCTCTCCATAGTAAAACCCACCAAACCTGCTGGGCCTCTCTCCCATAGGCACCCAGCATCTCAGGGTGATCTCTGGACAAAGATTCCTATCAGTGCTGTTCCACCTGCCTGCACTGGGCTGGGACCCCAGAGACCCAGGAGTCATCCTAACCACTTCCTCTTCTTTTTTTATTTTATTTTATTTTATTTATCTTTTTTGGGGATGGGGTGGGGAGGGAAGGGGACAGGCGGGCCACTTCTATTGGTCTTTCATTTCTCTATTTTCATCCGTCTTTGTTCTTTGGCCCGTGTGGGCCTCCCATCGCGGTGGCGTCTGTTGTCGCAGAGCACCCGC
>JAIOJX010000021.1:118180-208437 GCA_022376925.1 Tragulus kanchil | reverse complement strand
ATCTATGTGCAACAAGAGAAGCCACCTCATTGAGAAGTCTGTGCACCACAACCAGAGAGTAGACCCCACTCTCTGCAACTAGAGAAAGTGCATGCAACAACCAGGACCCAGTGCAACCGACAACTAAACAAATAAATAAATTTTATTTTAAAAGACCCTTCAAGACACAGCCCCACCACAACTGCAGTTTATCCCCCGTCATCCATCCCTTCCTTCAGGCAGCTTATGCGCCTGTTGAACTGAATTACAGCCTGTTGTATCAGACCACTCAGCACTTTCTCACCTCCACCCCTGTGCCCAGGCTTTGCTTCTTCCTGCCTATCTCTGTGTGTCCATTTTTTTTTCCCTTCCCTGAGGCTCCAATTCAAATACCACCTCCTTCAGGAGGCACGCTCACTGTCCCTCTGTTCAACACTCTCTCCCTAACTTCCCTGCTGGTCCAGTAGTTCAGAATCTGCCTGTCAAGGCAGAGGACATTGGCTCGATCCCTTGTCTGGGAAGATCCCACACACTGCAGGCAACTAAGCCAGCTACACCCACGTGACACAACTACTGAGCCCGCACTCTAGAGCCTGCAAACCACAACTAGAGGAAACCCATGCCCAGCAAGGAAGACACAGCACAGCCAAAAGTAAAAAAAAAAATAATAAAAATATATTTAAAAAAAATACAAACTCTCTCCCTAAATGGGCTCCCCGGGCACCTTCCTTTGTGCCAGATCCACTTGAACCTGGCTGCCTGGGGAGGTTGAGTCACATGGTCATACGTTTGCCTTGTAACATGTGACAGGCCACTGGGCACCATTCCTCTGTCCAGTGGGCATAACAAGTCACCCTAAAGCGGGGCGTCACTGCGCCCCCCTGTAACCGTGAGTGGCCCCTATTGGAAACGCAGATGTGAAAGGAGCAGCCCCTCCCAGACTCAGACCTAGGAGGATGGTGTTGGGGGGCCTTTGGAGGGGCCGACAGAGGCTGCCCTTCCTGATCCTCTCCCTGTACAGAAGTGATCTCAGAACAACATGACGGACAAATTCATCCTGAAAGGACCAGAACCCAGTTCCTTCCCCTTTCCTCCTAGGGCTGACATTATGCCTCCTTGGATGGAGGGGACCTTTCCCAGAAAGCTGCTGCAGCAAACAGACACCGAAGCTCCCAGAGGACCTCGCCCAGAGTCAAGGTTTAGGGTGGTGTCTGGACTCATGAACTGGCTTGACACCAGCCCAGAAGGCCACACTAAGCCTCTGGCTTGAACTCGAAGCTCCTGAGGTCCAACAGCCCCAGCAGGATGATGAGGCTCTGGGAGCAATGGCTGCGTTATGGTGAAAAGCAGAAACCTCTGGAACTACATGTGGGATCCTGCATGGCAGTCCCACAGACAGTGGTCCAGGACATCCTGGAGAGGATGACACAAATTCCCATCCATGCTGCCATGGCAACGGGGCAGAAATTGCAGCCAGCTAGTGGGTGAGCAGGCCCAGGTCTCTCCCTCTCTCTCTCCTCCTGGCATTTGGAAGTGGAACTCAAGCCTGGAGCTGCCTCTGGGTCCTGAGACAATTAGGGGCGAGGCAGGCAGAGGAGCTCCACGTGAGACCTTGCTAAAGGAGGCACTTGGGTACTTGGGCAGTAAATTGGACAAAGAGGACATATAACCACAGTTCCATCCCGAAACAGTGAAGCAGTCCCACCTCTGCATATTCAGCACAGGCTGCCCTGTTTTAAATTAAGGTGGAAGACTTCTCTGGTGGCGCAGTGGGTAAGAATCCGCCTGCCAGTGCAGGGAGAGTGGGTTAATCCTTAGTCTGGTAAGATCCCCCAGGCCACAGAGTAACTAAATCAGTGCGCTGCAACTATGGAGCCTGAGCTCTATAGCCTGGGAGCCACAACTCCAGAGCCCTCGTGCTGCAACTACTGACGCCTATGCTCCCTACAGCCTATGCACCACCAGAGTAGCCGCCACTCAGTGCAACCAGGGAGAGTCCAGGCACTGCAACAAAGACCATGTACAACCAAAATAAAATACATACATAAAAATTAGGGTGGGGCTCTGTAATTACACAATAAGCCCCCGTATTCTCAGTTAGTCTGATCCTCTCCCTGTACAGAAGTGATCTCAGAACAACATGACGGACAAATTCATCCTGAAAGGACCAGAACCCAGTTCCTTCCCCTTTCCTCCTAGGGCTGACATTATGCCTCCTTGGATGGAGGGGACCTTTCCCAGAAAGCTGCTGCAGCAAACAGACACCGAAGCTCCCAGAGGACCTCGCCCAGAGTCAAGGTTTAGGGTGGTGTCTGGACTCATGAACTGGCTTGACACCAGCCCAGAAGGCCACACTAAGCCTCTGGCTTGAACTCGAAGCTCCTGAGGTCCAACAGCCCCAGCAGGATGATGAGGCTCTGGGAGCAATGGCTGCGTTATGGTGAAAAGCAGAAACCTCTGGAACTACATGTGGGATCCTGCATGGCAGTCCCACAGACAGTGGTCCAGGACATCCTGGAGAGGATGACACAAATTCCCATCCATGCTGCCATGGCAACGGGGCAGAAATTGCAGCCAGCTAGTGGGTGAGCAGGCCCAGGTCTCTCCCTCTCTCTCCTCCTGGCATTTGGAAGTGGAACTCAAGCCTGGAGCTGCCTCTGGGTCCTGAGACAATTAGGGGCGAGGCAGGCAGAGGAGCTCCACGTGAGACCTTGCTAAAGGAGGCACTTGGGTACTTGGGCAGTAAATTGGACAAAGAGGACATATAACCACAGTTCCATCCCGAAACAGTGAAGCAGTCCCACCTCTGCATATTCAGCACAGGCTGCCCTGTTTTAAATTAAGGTGGAAGACTTCTCTGGTGGCGCAGTGGGTAAGAATCCGCCTGCCAGTGCAGGGAGAGTGGGTTAATCCTTAGTCTGGTAAGATCCCCCAGGCCACAGAGTAACTAAATCAGTGCGCTGCAACTATGGAGCCTGAGCTCTATAGCCTGGGAGCCACAACTCCAGAGCCCTCGTGCTGCAACTACTGACGCCTATGCTCCCTACAGCCTATGCACCACCAGAGTAGCCGCCACTCAGTGCAACCAGGGAGAGTCCAGGCACTGCAACAAAGACCATGTGCAACCAAAAATAAAATACATACATAAAAATTAGGGTGGGGGCTCTGTAATTACACAATAAGGTATCTCAATTTCCTCTACAGTACTCTGTACTACAGTTAGTCAGAAAGAGAAAAACAAATATATTAATCCATATGTGTGGAATCTAGAACAATGGTACAGATGACCATTTGCAGGGCAGAAATAGAGATGCACACGTACAGAACAAACAAACAAACAAACATGGACACCAAGGGGAGGGGAGGAGGTGTGGGAAGAATTGGGAGATAGGGGTTGACACATACACACTACTACATATAAAAGAGATAACTAAGGCTTCCCCGGTGGTTCAGTAGGTAAGGACACCGCCTTGCAGTGCAAGGGGCGCCAATTCAGTCCCTGGCCTGGGATCATCCCACGTGCTGCAGAGCGGCTGGACCAATGTGTCCAACTACCGAGCCAGAGCTCTGGAGTGCATGCACCCAGAGACAGTGCTCTGCAGCAAGAGGGGCCACTGTGATTGGAGGCCCACACAGGCCAAAAGAACAAAGATAAATAAATGAAAGATCAACAGAAGTGGCCAAAAAAAAAAGAGGTAACTAGTGAGAACCTGCTGTATTTAACACAAGGAGCTCTACTCAGTGACCTATGGTGACCTAAATGGGAAGGAAATCTAAAAAAGAGGGGCCATATGTATGCATATAGCTGATTCACTTTGCTATATAGCAGACACTAACACTACACTATAAAGAAACTGCATTCCAATAAAAATTTTAAAAATATATTTTGCACTGCAGAAGGCACATCATGCATTTTGTTGAAAGGAGGGAAGGAGGGACTGTAGGTTTAGGTAAGTCCAGAGAAGGGATGTAGAGCCTACTGCTAGACTAATCAGGGCAGGCTTCCTGGCAGAGGTGGCCTGGGCAGGGCCTTGAAGGAGGAGCACATGAGAGAATCACAGGTCAGGGGCGAGGGCTGAGCAGATGCCATCCACCAGTGCCCACCTGTTTTTCTCATCCTCAACTTCCCAGCAATTCTATGATCTGGGGATTCATTTTTTAGGAAAATAATACAGATGTACCGTACTTTTGCAACTTTTCGAAAATATACTGAACACACCCCCAGGTAAGCACATTGCCAGGCCCCTCCCCAGACCCCGAGGCTCAAGCCTCATTAGCCTCCAGCAGCCGGACTCTGCCTGCAGGAGCCCTTCCCCTCCACTGGGTCAGGTTTGGGCTCCCGCTAGCTGGAGGCCTCTGGCAGAGGTTGCTGAAGGCTTTGTGAGCCAAGAGTCAAGCTGACCTGAAAGGCAAAGACATCCTTGACCAGAGCCTCCCCAAACACGAAGCTGGAGCCGGCCTCCGTGTAGCTCAGGAAAATCTGAAAGGAGAAAACAAACAAAACAGAATCGGGGAGTGAGGCCAAGAAGGGAGGAAGCAGCAGCCAGGGAACCAGGTTGGGGTGACCTGGAGGAGCCCCGCCTTCCCAGGGGAGACCTGGAGGAGCTGCTGGGAAGGCTGTGCCACGTGTCTTCCTAGCAGCCCAGGAGGAAAGGACACGGAGGCTGCAGGACTAGCCCCCAGGCCGTGGCCTTACAGGGGTGGGGGCACCGAGTGTGCTGTTAAAGCCATACCCACGGGTGCCTGCTCCTTCTGAGCTTGTCGGCCAGAAGAGGCACCTTTCCAATAACTCGTAAAGAAATACTGCAAAGGGAGAGAGTTGTTGGAACAAGAACAGTGAAGAAGAGACAGGGGAGGAAGAGAACAGCAAGCTGCCTGGAGAAGGCGGTCAGAGGCGGTGCCCCTGTGCCTGCTTGCTCCCTTCCCTGCCGGGACACAGCCTCAAGGTGTCACACCCCGACTCCTGGCCTTAGTGTTGCAATCCAGCCACACTTCTATAAAAGCCCTGTATTTAGGAACAGAACATGCACTGCCATGGCAGGGCTAAGTCTATTGTGTCATCCAGGCTTCAGCGCTCCTGTTTGTAACATAAGGGGTGTGACCAGAGCAGCAGCGGTCTTTCCAGGTGGTGCTAGAGGTAAAGAACCCGACTGCCAATGCAGGAGACTTAAGAGACTGGGGTTCGATCCCTGGGTCGGGAAGATTCCCTGGAGGAGGGCATGGCAACCCACTCCAGGATTCTTGCCTGGAGGATCCCATGGTCAGAGGAGCCTGGTGGGCTACAGTCCACGGGGTTGCAGAGTCAGACACGACTGAAGTGACTCAGCACGCATGCCCAGAGTAGCACCCATGCAGGAACCTTGGTGTGTCCAGTAGGCGTGCACAGAGCCCGGACACATGGGGTCTCCCTGTCCCACCCCGAATCCTCCCTGTAGAGAGCACAGTGGACACTCGAGATACCAAGAGGGGGGTAAGTATAGCATCAACCTTGTGTCCTTGATAATTTATATTTTAAAAAGTAAATCATGGGGCTTCCCTGGTGGTCCAGTGGGTAAGGACACCGCCTTGCAGTACAAGGGGCGCCGGTTCGATCCCTGGCCTGGGAAGATCCCACGTGCCGCGGAGCGGCTGGACCCATGCGTCCAATTACTGAGCCCGAGCTCTGGAGCGCATGCGCCCAGAGCCAGTGCTCTGCAACAACAGAGGCCACCACGATGGGAGGCCCACGCGGGCCGAAGAACAAAGATGATGAAAATGGACAAATGAAAGACCAATAGAAGTGGCCCGCTTTCTCCCCTCCCTCCCCATCCCACCTCCCTCAAATAAATAAATAAATAAAGTAAATCATGACTGCCCAGTGATGTGAAGGAACTTAATGGCACTTGGTTAAAATGATAAACTTTGTGTTATATGAATCCATCACAAGAAAAAAATGAAATTAAAAAGGTATAACTTTGTTTCTCTCTAAATAAACCACTTCTTAGCTATCCAAAAGAAAAATTTAACTTCAACAAACTGAGTATTATTTTTAAATATACATGCACACATACAAAGTAAGTCACTAGCAATTATTAAAGCACTTTAAAGTCCCTTTCCTGATGAGGGCCAAAGGCCATAAGCCTTGGGCCTGGGTACCCTAGGAACCTTCCTATTTGGAGACTCTCTCCCACATCAGGGCACCCTCGGAAAGGACCGCTGTGTCTGGGCAGATGGGACCAGGCCCGAGGGAAGCAGCAGTTGCACTGCCCAGCCCCCGCTGCCCAGGGCCTGGGGCCCCATACACACTCGCTGTCCTGGTCACCGTCCCTCTGTATGGCCACCTCCCTCCCACACAGAGGTTTCTGCCCCCACCCCCGGCCACCCAAGATGCCCTGGGCAGCCACACCCCATGTACACACCCGGATCTGGTCGCCCAGCCATTGAAATGCAATAAACCCCGGTTCTGTTCTGATGACGAAGAGTCCGAGTACAAACTGTAGCCCAAGACCCCAGGACACAGCCTGCCAGGATACCTGTCACCCGAGAGAAAGATTCAGGTGAGCTCGGCACCTCAGGAGGGCCACGGAGAGGACAGAGTGGGTGAGGGCAGAGGCCACTGCCGAGGGGCTCTGGGAGCTTCAGCCTGCCTGTAGGATAAGGGCTGGACCCAGCCTGAGCTATGGGCCTGTTGCTGATGGTTACATCCCCCACAGAGTTCAGGATAGGTCACACTAGGTGGCAATGGGCCTGGGCAGCGGGCAGGAGGAGGGCCAGTTCTAACCACAGACCAGCACTTGGTACTGGGGCATCCCTGGATGGGCGGAGCTGGAGTCAGAGCCCGGTTTCAGCGTACCTTTGTCTATCTGGACCTTCCCTCTCTCTACCGGCCACCCTGACCCCACTGCCTCCCTCTCACCCTTCCAGAAGGAAGCTGGACTCCTAAGGGCTTGGTACCTCTCAGCATTGAATGACTCCTTAGCAGTGATCCCTATGCTCAGGTGTGCTCAGGAGCTCTGGAGTCTGGGGGAAGGTGTTAAGCACACTGTGAAACAGGCAGGGGACCTGACTTGGAAGACAGAAGAGGCTGAGGCCCTCCTCTGGGCCTGACAACTAAGCACTCACTGCGCGGTGATGCTTCGAGAAGGCAAAGAGGAGCCCGACGAACACACAGATTCCACCAAAGGACACTAGCTGCTCAGGCCGCTGAGAGGTGTCCAGAGCCAGCCATAGGACCAGGCCCAGGAAAGCAGCGAGGGCTAGACCCCTGCAGGGGAGGGGCAGAGAGGCGTCACTGTCAACATCTCCCCACCCCTTACAACAGCACCCAGGGGCCCAGGAAAGGGTACTCAGGGCTGGTGGGAGGGAAGAGAGAGTGCTGTGAGACCTTGGACAGACCACCCAGCCTCTCTGAGCCTAGTGTCCTCACTGGGTAAATGAAGCCAAGGTTGCTGAGAGGACTAAATCAGAGGATGTGGGCACTCGGTTTAGCACGCTGCCAAGCACACAACAGGAGTTCTTCCAGCTGCAAGGAGGCCCAGCTCAGCCCAGCCTCTTGCTTGCCAGGTGAGGTGGGCCCTGTGTGGGCTAGAACTCAGCACCATGGGCCATGGGCTCTGCTCCCCCAGGCCCAGAAGTGATGGTGTCAGTCAGGAATACAGAACCGAGTTCCTGAAACCAAGGACTGGATCCAACCTTTACAGCAACGCCTCCCTCCCCTGGGGCTAGGGTGTGTCTGCTTGTCCAGCAGGCAGCCTGACATTTCAGTAGCCCAGCTCACGGCACTCGGTGTTCAGAGTCCAGCCCCGACCCAGTCCTCCACTCCCTGGATACTACTCCCCACAACTGAGGTTCACTGTGCTCCTACTATGTGCCAGAACCATGCCACTCCCCAGAGACCTACAGTAACTGTCCTCATCTTAACAGATACAGAAACAGGGCTTCCCTGGTGGTCCAGTGGGTAAGGACACTGCCTTGCAGCGCAAGGGGCGCCAGTTCGATCCCTGGCCTGGGAAGATCCCACATGCCGCGGAGCGGCTGGACCGTGTGTCCAATTAGAAGCCAGTGTTCTGGAGCGCATGCGCCAGAGCCAGTGCTCTGTGACAACAGAGGCTGCTGCGATGGGAGGCCCACACAAGCCAAAGAACAAAGATGGATGAAAACAGATAAATGAAAGACCAATAGAAATGGCCCCAACCCGCCCCCTCCCCCCCCACACACAAAAAAACGAGATACAGAAACAGAGGCAACAGGCCAACGGCTGCCCGTCCAGAAAGTAGCAAAGCTGAGATTTAACCCTGGCAGCAAGTCTGTTTTCTTAACTAGTTCTGTACACGGTCACAAGCTGGTGAGAGGAGGACCCAGGACCTAAACTCAGGTAGGCGAACCCCAGAGCCTACCACTCATTTCTGTTAGCAGCAAGGGCTAGACCCCTGTTGTGGGGTCTGTTGTGTTTCTCAGACTCCTATCATCCCAGTCCCACTGGCATAATTTCCACCTCGTCTCTCTGCCACCTGTATGTCTCTTTACTTACTATTTTCCTTAAATTTTACTTATTTTATAAAAACTTAAATGTATGTTTGAGGGGTTTTTTTTGAAGGGTTTTTAAAAAGAATTTTTAGAGCAGTAGGTTTGAATTCTATTTTTCTTTTTATTTTCTAAAACCTTTTTATTTTATATTGGAGTATAGCTGATTAACAATGTGGTGATCATTTCAGGTGAACAACAAAGGGACTCAGCCATACGCATGCATGTGTCCACTCTCCCCTAAACACCCTCCCATGCACTCTGCTACGTAACATTGAGCCAAGTTCCCTGTGCTCTAGAGCAGGCCCTTGCTGGTTATCCATTTTAAATGTAGCAGTGTGTACGTGTCCCCAACCCTCTGACTATCCCTTTCCCCCGTCCTTCCCCAGAAGGGATTGTTTTTAATAGCTTCATTAGAGGTATGATTGATATAATAAATAGACCATGCTGAAAGTGTATAATTTGATAGCTTCAACATACATATACACTATGAAACCATCACAACTACTGCAATGAACGTACCGTATTGTCAACCTCAAAAGCTTCTTCCTACTCCTCTGTAATTCCTGGCCTCCTCCCCAGGCAATGGATAGTCTGATTTCTGTCACTAGATCAGGTAGTATTTTCTAGAATTCCCTATTAAGTGGAATCATCCAGTACACGTTCTTTTTTGTCTGACTTCTTTCGCTTGGTGCATTTATGCTGAGATCCAGCCATGTTTTTGCATGCATTCATTTCTTTTTATTGCTGAGTAGCATTCTGTTGTGTGGACGTACCATGGTTGGCTTATACATTCACTTGCTGATGAACATTTAGGTTGCTTCTAGTTTGGTATTATTGCAGATAAAGCTGCTGGGATCATTCAAACAATCATGTACAAGTCTCTGTGTGGATACAGGTTTTCTTTCCTCTTGGGTAAATACTGTACATGGAGTGGGATATTTATAGGTAATCAATTTGATGTGGACCTAAACTCAGGTAGGCGAACCCCAGAGCCTACCACTCATTTCTGTTAGCAGCAAGGGCTAGACCCCTGTTGTGGGGTCTGTTGTGTTTCTCAGACTCCTATCATCCCAGTCCCACTGGCATAATTTCCACCTCGTCTCTCTGCCACCTGTATGTCTCTTTACTTACTATTTTCCTTAAATTTTACTTATTTTATAAAAACTTAAATGTATGTTTGAGGGGTTTTTTTTGAAGGGTTTTTAAAAAGAATTTTTAGAGCAGTAGGTTTGAATTCTATTTTTCTTTTTATTTTCTAAAACCTTTTTATTTTATATTGGAGTATAGCTGATTAACAATGTGGTGATCATTTCAGGTGAACAACAAAGGGACTCAGCCATACGCATGCATGTGTCCACTCTCCCCTAAACACCCTCCCATGCACTCTGCTACGTAACATTGAGCCAAGTTCCCTGTGCTCTAGAGCAGGCCCTTGCTGGTTATCCATTTTAAATGTAGCAGTGTGTACGTGTCCCCAACCCTCTGACTATCCCTTTCCCCCGTCCTTCCCCAGAAGGGATTGTTTTTAATAGCTTCATTAGAGGTATGATTGATATAATAAATAGACCATGCTGAAAGTGTATAATTTGATAGCTTCAACATACATATACACTATGAAACCATCACAACTACTGCAATGAACGTACCGTATTGTCAACCTCAAAAGCTTCTTCCTACTCCTCTGTAATTCCTGGCCTCCTCCCCAGGCAATGGATAGTCTGATTTCTGTCACTAGATCAGGTAGTATTTTCTAGAATTCCCTATTAAGTGGAATCATCCAGTACACGTTCTTTTTTGTCTGACTTCTTTCGCTTGGTGCATTTATGCTGAGATCCAGCCATGTTTTTGCATGCATTCATTTCTTTTTATTGCTGAGTAGCATTCTGTTGTGTGGACGTACCATGGTTGGCTTATACATTCACTTGCTGATGAACATTTAGGTTGCTTCTAGTTTGGTATTATTGCAGATAAAGCTGCTGGGATCATTCAAACAATCATGTACAAGTCTCTGTGTGGATACAGGTTTTCTTTCCTCTTGGGTAAATACTGTACATGGAGTGGGATATTTATAGGGTAGATCTAAATTTTAGGAGTGTGCCAAACTGTTTCCAAAGTGATAGTGCACTTTTCCATTCCCACCAGCAGTCTGTTAAAAACCCAATTCTTCCACATCTTTGCCAGCACAGTTGGTGTGGTTAATCTTTTGAATACTGTATGTCTTTCTAACAGACATACAATAGTATCAGTGGTTTGAATTTGCATTTCCCTAAGACTAAAGATGTTGAGTGTCGTTTCATGGATTTATTTGCCACTTATGTATCCCCTTTCACTAAACACCTGTTCAAACACGGAGCCCACCTCTACATTGAGTTTTCCTATTATTGAGTTTTGAGAGTTCTTCATACATTCCGGATGCAAGTCCTTTGTCAGGTATATGATTTTCAAAGTTCTTCTAATTGTGGCTTATATTCTTATTCTCTTAACCAAGTCTTTGGAAGATTGAAAGCTTCTAATTCTGGTGAGGTTTTTAATTTATCATTTTAGAATTTTGGTTCTGTTCCTAAGAAATGTACCTTAACTCAAGGTCACAAAGTGTTTCTCCTATGTTTTCTTTTCTTTTTCTAAAAAAATCTACGTATTTATTTATTGACTTATTTGGCTGCACCAGGTCATAGACGCAGCACATGGGATCTTTAGTTATGGCATTGGAACTCTTAGTTATAGCAAATGGGATCTAGTTCCCTGAGCAGGGATCAAACCCCAGGCCCCTGCATTGGGAATGAGGAGTCTTAGCCACAGGACCAACAGGGAAGTCCATCCTACATTGTCTTACAGCTTTATGTTTTACAATCTTGGGCTTTACATTCAAGTTAATGATCTATTTTCAGTTAATTTTTAATACAAAGTGATGAATGGATCAAAGTTCCTTTGCTTCTTTCTCCTCCTCCTCCTCCTTACCCTCCTCCTTCTCTTATTTTTTCTCTTCCTCCTCCTCCTTCTTCTACATATGGATATCCCATTGTTCTGGCAGAATTTGTTTACATGATTATAACTTCTTCACTGAATTGCCACAGTACCCTTGTAACATCAATTGGTTTTATATATATATATATATATATATATATATATATGTATATATATATATATATTACTGTACTCTTTATTCTATTCCATTGATCTGTTTCTCTTGATGCCAATATCCCATTTTCTTGATTACTGTAGCTTTATAAGTTCTAGAGACAAGTAATGTAAATTCATCAACTTTTGTTCATCTTTTTCAAAGCTGTCTCGCTATTCTAGGTTCTTTGCATTTCCATATGAATTCTGGACTCATTGTCTGCTAGATTTCTATGCCAAAGGTCTGCTAAAATTTTACTTGAGATACTATTAGAATCTATGCATTAATATAGCTAGTGGAAGTGATGGAATTCCAGCTGAGCTATTTAAAATCCTAAAGGATGGTAATATTGAAGTACTATACTCAATATGACGGGAGATTTGGAAAACTCAGCAGTGATCACAGGATGGAAAAAGGTCAGTTTTCATTCCACTCCCAAAGAAAGGCAATGCCAAGGAATGTTCAAAATACTGTACAACTGAACTCATTTCACATGCTATCAAGATAATGCTCAAAATCCTTCAAGCTAAGCTTCAACAGTATGTGAGCCAAGAACTTCCAGATGTACAAACTGGATTTAGAAAAGACAGAGGACCCAGAGATCAAATATTTATTTATTGACTTATTTGGCTGCACCAGGTCATAGACGCAGCACATGGGATCTTTAGTTATGGCATTGGAACTCTTAGTTATAGCAAATGGGATCTAGTTCCCTGAGCAGGGATCAAACCCCAGGCCCCTGCATTGGGAATGAGGAGTCTTAGCCACAGGACCAACAGGGAAGTCCATCCTACATTGTCTTACAGCTTTATGTTTTACAATCTTGGGCTTTACATTCAAGTTAATGATCTATTTTCAGTTAATTTTTAATACAAAGTGATGAATGGATCAAAGTTCCTTTGCTTCTTTCTCCTCCTCCTCCTCCTTACCCTCCTCCTTCTCTTATTTTTTCTCTTCCTCCTCCTCCTTCTTCTACATATGGATATCCCATTGTTCTGGCAGAATTTGTTTACATGATTATAACTTCTTCACTGAATTGCCACAGTACCCTTGTAACATCAATTGGTTTTATATATATATATATATATATATATATATATATATGTATATATATATATATATTACTGTACTCTTTATTCTATTCCATTGATCTGTTTCTCTTGATGCCAATATCCCATTTTCTTGATTACTGTAGCTTTATAAGTTCTAGAGACAAGTAATGTAAATTCATCAACTTTTGTTCATCTTTTTCAAAGCTGTCTCGCTATTCTAGGTTCTTTGCATTTCCATATGAATTCTGGACTCATTGTCTGCTAGATTTCTATGCCAAAGGTCTGCTAAAATTTTACTTGAGATACTATTAGAATCTATGCATTAATATAGCTAGTGGAAGTGATGGAATTCCAGCTGAGCTATTTAAAATCCTAAAGGATGGTAATATTGAAGTACTATACTCAATATGACGGGAGATTTGGAAAACTCAGCAGTGATCACAGGATGGAAAAAGGTCAGTTTTCATTCCACTCCCAAAGAAAGGCAATGCCAAGGAATGTTCAAAATACTGTACAACTGAACTCATTTCACATGCTATCAAGATAATGCTCAAAATCCTTCAAGCTAAGCTTCAACAGTATGTGAGCCAAGAACTTCCAGATGTACAAACTGGATTTAGAAAAGACAGAGGACCCAGAGATCAAATTGCCGACATCCATTGGATCATAGAAAAAGCCAGAGAATTCCAGAAAAGCATTTACTTCTGCTTCATTGACTATGGTAAAGCCTTTGCTGCATGTATCACAATCAGTTGTGGAAAATTCTTAAAGAGATGGGAATACCAGACCACCTTACCTGCCTCCTGAAAAACCTCTATGCAAATCAAGAAGCAACAGTTAGAACTGGACATGGAAAAGTGGACTGATTCCAAATTGGGAAAGGAGCACATCAAGGCTGTATATTGTCCCATGCTTATTTAACTTCTATGCAGAGCACATCACACAAAATGCTGGGCTGGATGACTCACAAGCTGGGATCAAGATTGCTCAGAGGAATACAAACAACCTCAGATGTGCAGATGAGTGGAAATGAAGAGAAACTAAAGCGCCTCTTGATGAGAGTGAAAGAGAAAAGAAAAAAGCTGACTTAAAATTCAACATTCAAAAAACTAAGATCATGGCATCTAGTCCCATCACTTCATGGCAAATAGGTGGGGAAAGAGTGGAAATAACGGCAGATTTTATTTTATTGGGCTCCAAAACCACTGTGGATGGTGACTGTGGCCACAAAATTAAAAGAAGTTTGCTCCTTGGAAGAAAAGCTATGACAAACCTAGACAGTCTATTAAAAAGCAGAGATATCACTTTGGTGACAAAGGTTCATATAGTCAAGGCTATGGTCTTTCCTGCAGTAATATAAGGATGTGAGAGTTGGATTATAAAGAAGGCAGAGCACCAAAAAACTGGTGATTTTGAACTATTAGAATCTATGCATTAATATGTTGGGATGGAATTCCAGCTGAGCTATTTAAAATCCTAAAGGATGGTAATATTGAAGTACTATACTCAATATGACGGGAGATTTGGAAAACTCAGCAGTGATCACAGGATGGAAAAAGGTCAGTTTTCATTCCACTCCCAAAGAAAGGCAATGCCAAGGAATGTTCAAAATACTGTACAACTGAACTCATTTCACATGCTATCAAGATAATGCTCAAAATCCTTCAAGCTAAGCTTCAACAGTATGTGAGCCAAGAACTTCCAGATGTACAAACTGGATTTAGAAAAGACAGAGGACCCAGAGATCAAATTGCCGACATCCATTGGATCATAGAAAAAGCCAGAGAATTCCAGAAAAGCATTTACTTCTGCTTCATTGACTATGGTAAAGCCTTTGCTGCATGTATCACAATCAGTTGTGGAAAATTCTTAAAGAGATGGGAATACCAGACCACCTTACCTGCCTCCTGAAAAACCTCTATGCAAATCAAGAAGCAACAGTTAGAACTGGACATGGAAAAGTGGACTGATTCCAAATTGGGAAAGGAGCACATCAAGGCTGTATATTGTCCCATGCTTATTTAACTTCTATGCAGAGCACATCACACAAAATGCTGGGCTGGATGACTCACAAGCTGGGATCAAGATTGCTCAGAGGAATACAAACAACCTCAGATGTGCAGATGAGTGGAAATGAAGAGAAACTAAAGCGCCTCTTGATGAGAGTGAAAGAGAAAAGAAAAAAGCTGACTTAAAATTCAACATTCAAAAAACTAAGATCATGGCATCTAGTCCCATCACTTCATGGCAAATAGGTGGGGAAAGAGTGGAAATAACGGCAGATTTTATTTTATTGGGCTCCAAAACCACTGTGGATGGTGACTGTGGCCACAAAATTAAAAGAAGTTTGCTCCTTGGAAGAAAAGCTATGACAAACCTAGACAGTCTATTAAAAAGCAGAGATATCACTTTGGTGACAAAGGTTCATATAGTCAAGGCTATGGTCTTTCCTGCAGTAATATAAGGATGTGAGAGTTGGATTATAAAGAAGGCAGAGCACCAAAAAACTGGTGATTTTGAACTGTGGTGTGGGAGAAGACTCTTGAGACTCCCCTGGGCATCAAAGAGATCAAACCAGTCAATTCTACAGAAGATAAGCCCTGACTATTCACTAGACAGACTGATGCTGAAGCTCCAATACTTTGCCGTGGATGTAAAGAGCTGACTCATTGGAAAAGACCCTGATGCTGGGGAAGACTGAGGAGGAGAAGTGGGAGGCAGAGAATGAGATGGTTGGATGGCATCACTGACTCAATGGACATGAGTTTGAGGAAACTCCAGGAGACAATGGAGGACAGGGAAGCCTGGAGTGCTGCAGTTCACGGGGTTGCAAAGAGTCAGACATGACTTAGCAACTGAACAACAACAACAGATTAATATAAGGAGAATTGATACATTACTAATATTGATTGATTCAGTCTATGAACTTGGTATGTTGCTCCATTTATTTACGTCTTTATTTATTTATAATTAAATTTCTCTCAGCAGTGTTTTGTAGTTTTCCATGTACAGGTTTGGGGGTCTATTGTCAGATTTATCCTTAAGTGTTCTGTATGTTTTAGTCTATGCCAAATGACATTTATGATTTTAATTTATGGTTGTTTGTTGTTAGTATATAGCAATACTATTGTATTTTGCACGTTGAGCTTGTATTCTTCAGCCTTGCTAAACTCACATATTAGTTAGATAAGCTTTTTGTGGATTCCATAAGGATACAAACACCCTCAGATGTGCAGATGAGTGGAAATGAAGAGAAACTAAAGCGCCTCTTGATGAGAGTGAAAGAGAAAAGAAAAAAGCTGACTTAAAATTCAACATTCAAAAAACTAAGATCATGGCATCTAGTCCCATCACTTCATGGCAAATAGGTGGGGAAAGAGTGGAAATAACGGCAGATTTTATTTTATTGGGCTCCAAAACCACTGTGGATGGTGACTGTGGCCACAAAATTAAAAGAAGTTTGCTCCTTGGAAGAAAAGCTATGACAAACCTAGACAGTCTATTAAAAAGCAGAGATATCACTTTGGTGACAAAGGTTCATATAGTCAAGGCTATGGTCTTTCCTGCAGTAATATAAGGATGTGAGAGTTGGATTATAAAGAAGGCAGAGCACCAAAAAACTGGTGATTTTGAACTGTGGTGTGGGAGAAGACTCTTGAGACTCCCCTGGGCATCAAAGAGATCAAACCAGTCAATTCTACAGAAGATAAGCCCTGACTATTCACTAGACAGACTGATGCTGAAGCTCCAATACTTTGCCGTGGATGTAAAGAGCTGACTCATTGGAAAAGACCCTGATGCTGGGGAAGACTGAGGAGGAGAAGTGGGAGGCAGAGAATGAGATGGTTGGATGGCATCACTGACTCAATGGACATGAGTTTGAGGAAACTCCAGGAGACAATGGAGGACAGGGAAGCCTGGAGTGCTGCAGTTCACGGGGTTGCAAAGAGTCAGACATGACTTAGCAACTGAACAACAACAACAGATTAATATAAGGAGAATTGATACATTACTAATATTGATTGATTCAGTCTATGAACTTGGTATGTTGCTCCATTTATTTACGTCTTTATTTATTTATAATTAAATTTCTCTCAGCAGTGTTTTGTAGTTTTCCATGTACAGGTTTGGGGGTCTATTGTCAGATTTATCCTTAAGTGTTCTGTATGTTTTAGTCTATGCCAAATGACATTTATGATTTTAATTTATGGTTGTTTGTTGTTAGTATATAGCAATACTATTGTATTTTGCACGTTGAGCTTGTATTCTTCAGCCTTGCTAAACTCACATATTAGTTAGATAAGCTTTTTGTGGATTCCATAAAAGCTGCAACTACTGAAGCTCATGTGCCCTAGAGCCTATGCTCCACAACAAAAGAAGCCACCACGGTGAGGAGCCTGCTCACAACTGGAGAGCACCCCCCAGGCACTGCAACTACAGAAAACCCACACACAGCAACGAAGACCTGAAGACCCAGAGCAGCCAAAAAATAAAAACAGAGATTAAAAAGAAAAGAAATTGGTGTTGAATTTCATCAAATGCTTCCTCTGAATCTGTAGACATCATCATATAGTATTACCTTTTAGTCTGTACTATGATGCATGACATTGACTTTTCAATGTTAGCCCAACTATGGATTTCTTGGATTAAACCCCATTTGTTCACGATATATTATTCTTTTATATATTGCCGTATTTGGTTTTCTAAAAATGTTTAAAGTAATTTTTACATCTTTGTCCATATGAGTTATTGGTCTGCACATTTAATGTGATTATTGGGGAGGGGTTAAATCCACAGTCCTGCTATTTATTTTCTGTTGTCCCATCTTTGATCTTTATTCCTCTTTTCCTATTATTCTACCTTCTTTCAGACTGTTTTAAAACTGTTGTCCTTTCTCTCTTTTTTTTTACTTGTTAGCTAAAATTCTTTGTGGTGTTATTTTAGTGATTGCTTTAGCATTTACAGTGTACATCTTTGATCTATCACAATCTACCTTGAAGTCATGGTATATCACTTCACAAACAGTATAAAAATCTTACAGTAGTATAATTTCATTTCTTCCCTCCCAGCCTTTGTGTTATAGTTGTTTACTTCTACATACAATATAAACTTCATATTGTTACTATTCTTGCTTTATAAAGCTATATAAATATAGCTTATATATCACCCATATAGTTACCCTTCCAATACTTTGACTCCTTTGTATAGATTCAGGTTTTCATCTGGTACCACTTTCCTTCAGTTTGAAGACAGTACTTTAACACTTCTTTTTTTTTTAATTTCTTTTATTTATTTATTTATTTTTGGCCATTCTGGGTTTTCACTGCTGCCACAGGCTCTTCTCCTTTCACTGCTGCCACAGTTGCAGGGAGTGTGGGGTACTCTCTAATTGAGGTGAACAGGCTTCTCTTGTGGCACTTGGACTCAAGGGCACATGGACTTCAGTAGTTGCAGCACATGGGCTCCACAGTTGTGCCTTCGAGGCTCTAGAGAACAAGCTCAACCATTATGGCTCATGGGTTTAGGTGCTCCATGGCATGTGGGATCTTCTTATTGTTGTGACTTGTTGTGGAACTTGGGCTCTAGAGCACACGGGCTTCAGTAGTTGTGGCACATGGGCTCTATCATTGTGGTTCCGAGGCTCTAGAGCACAGGCTCCATAGTTGTAGTTCACCGGCTTAGTTGCTCCGTATCATGTGGGATCTTCCCAGATCAAGAATTCAACTCGTGACTCTTGCATTGGCGGGTGAACTCTTTACCACTGAACTACCAGGGAAGCCCACTTTAACATTTCTTGTAATGCATCTCTGTTTTTTTATATCTGAAATATTCTTTCAGCTTCTGGATATCTGAGAAAGTCCTCTTTCTCCTTTCCTGAAGGATATTTCACTGGTAAAGGATCACTTTTGCTTTGCTTTTTTATTTTTTAGTGCTCCACTGTTTTCTCACTTCTGCTGTTTTAAAACTGTTGTCCTTTCTCTCTTTTTTTTTACTTGTTAGCTAAAATTCTTTGTGGTGTTATTTTAGTGATTGCTTTAGCATTTACAGTGTACATCTTTGATCTATCACAATCTACCTTGAAGTCATGGTATATCACTTCACAAACAGTATAAAAATCTTACAGTAGTATAATTTCATTTCTTCCCTCCCAGCCTTTGTGTTATAGTTGTTTACTTCTACATACAATATAAACTTCATATTGTTACTATTCTTGCTTTATAAAGCTATATAAATATAGCTTATATATCACCCATATAGTTACCCTTCCAATACTTTGACTCCTTTGTATAGATTCAGGTTTTCATCTGGTACCACTTTCCTTCAGTTTGAAGACAGTACTTTAACACTTCTTTTTTTTTTAATTTCTTTTATTTATTTATTTATTTTTGGCCATTCTGGGTTTTCACTGCTGCCACAGGCTCTTCTCCTTTCACTGCTGCCACAGTTGCAGGGAGTGGGGGCTACTCTCTAATTGAGGTGAACAGGCTTCTCTTGTGGCACTTGGACTCAAGGGCACATGGACTTCAGTAGTTGCAGCACATGGGCTCCACAGTTGTGCCTTCGAGGCTCTAGAGAACAAGCTCAACCATTATGGCTCATGGGTTTAGGTGCTCCATGGCATGTGGGATCTTCTTATTGTTGTGACTTGTTGTGGAACTTGGGCTCTAGAGCACACGGGCTTCAGTAGTTGTGGCACATGGGCTCTATCATTGTGGTTCCGAGGCTCTAGAGCACAGGCTCCATAGTTGTAGTTCACCGGCTTAGTTGCTCCGTATCATGTGGGATCTTCCCAGATCAAGAATTCAACTCGTGACTCTTGCATTGGCGGGTGAACTCTTTACCACTGAACTACCAGGGAAGCCCACTTTAACATTTCTTGTAATGCATCTCTGTTTTTTTATATCTGAAATATTCTTTCAGCTTCTGGATATCTGAGAAAGTCCTCTTTCTCCTTTCCTGAAGGATATTTCACTGGTAAAGGATCACTTTTGCTTTGCTTTTTTATTTTTTAGTGCTCCACTGTTTTCTCACTTCTGCTGTTTAAGAAGATATCTGCTGTCATCCATATCTTTGTTCCTTTGAACAGATCATTTTTTCTCTAGGGTTTTTTTTTTTTTTGGCCTCTTTTACTGGTTTATTTACTTATTTATTTTCACCCATCTTTATTCTTTGACCTGTGTGGGCCTCCCATTGCAGTGGCCTCTCTGCTTGCAGAGTACGGGCTTTGGGCGCATGTGCACCAGAGTGTTGGCTTGTAATTGGACACACCGGTCCAGCTGTTCCTCGGCACATGGGATCTTCTCAGGCCAGAGGTCGAACCGGTGCCCCTTGTACTGCAAGGTGGTCCCACTGGACCACCAGGAAAGCCCTCTCTAGTTGTTTTTAAGATTTTTCTCTTTATTGGTGCTTTTAAGCAATTTGATTATGATGTGCCTTGGTGTGGTTTTCTTCACATTGCTTGTGATGTAGGTCTGTAGAGTTTCTTATTGGATCTCAGTTTCCTGAGCAGGGATTGAACGCAGGGCTATGGCAGTGAAAATGTGAAATCCTAACCCCTAGATCACCAGGGAACTTCCTATCTGCATGTATTTCTTAAGCAAACTTTACAACATTACCTCAAGTGGAAAACCAGTATCAGTGATTTGTCATAAACAGATGACTATAAAAATGAATCCTTTCATAAATCTATTAATAATGAGAAGGCAAATATAAAACCAAGTCCATTTATAAATAAAATGAGAAATTTGTTCATAGACTGGCTCAAAGTGTTTTACTGTGGGATGAGGATCTTCCTTTGAAAAACACCACTGTGCTTTGCACCTGCCTGGCTTAGGTGTTGGATATCTTTGGGCACCAGCTTCTTCATCAACAAAAGCCACAGAAACTTTTTTTCCAGCTAAAAACCTTTTTGCAAACCTGTTTATGAAACAGATAAAACAGAGGTGCCTGATGGAAATAGAGCTGGGAGGCAGGGTGTCTGACAGTCCCCTCTCCATTCCCCCTCACCTGTCCTGTGGCACCTCCAGAGCTGTAAGGAATCCAGTTTAAAAACCAAAGGAGGGGCTTCCGTGGTGGCCAAGGGGTAAAGAATCCACTGGCCAATGCAGGCTTTGGGGCATTTTGCCACATGGGTTCAATCCCTGATCCGGGAAGATCCCACGGACTGCAGCACCACAGCTACTGAGCCTGCATGCTGCAGCTGCAAAAGCCCATGTGCCTAGAGCCTGTGCTCTGAAACAGAAGCCACTGCAATGAAAAGCCCTGTTCCTGGCAACTAGAGAAAGCCCATGCATAGCAACAAAGACCCCATGTAACCAAATAATAATAATAATAATAAATCGGGGGAATCCCAGACTGTTGTCCAGGAATGTGGTTGGCGACATCAGAATTCCCTGTTGGCTAACTAAAAATATTGACTAATGGGAAAAGAATTTGAAAAAGCATAGATATATGTACAGACGTAGAAAACAAACATGTCTGCCGAGAGGAGAGGATACTTAGGGAGCTTGAGATGGACATGTACATACTGCTATATTTAAAACGGATAACCACAAGGACCTACTGTATAGCACACAGAACTCTGCTCAATGTTACGTGGCAGCCTGGATGGGAGGGGAGTCTGAGGGAGAATGCATACCTGTATGTGTATGGCTGCGTCCCTGCACTGTTCCCCTGAGCCTATCACACGTTGTTGATCAACTAGACTGCAATACAATATAAAAAGCTAAATATATATATATATAGGCTCCTGGACCCCAGTTCAGACTGCTGAATCAGACTCCAGGGGTGGTCCCTGCAGCTGGATGTGTCACACATGCCGGGCGATCTAACAGGAGGCATGGATATCTGACCAGTCTTTCTTCATAAATCTATTAATAATGAGAAGGCAAATATAAAACCAAGTCCATTTATAAATAAAATGAGAAATTTGTTCATAGACTGGCTCAAAGTGTTTTACTGTGGGATGAGGATCTTCCTTTGAAAAACACCACTGTGCTTTGCACCTGCCTGGCTTAGGTGTTGGATATCTTTGGGCACCAGCTTCTTCATCAACAAAAGCCACAGAAACTTTTTTTCCAGCTAAAAACCTTTTTGCAAACCTGTTTATGAAACAGATAAAACAGAGGTGCCTGATGGAAATAGAGCTGGGAGGCAGGGTGTCTGACAGTCCCCTCTCCATTCCCCCTCACCTGTCCTGTGGCACCTCCAGAGCTGTAAGGAATCCAGTTTAAAAACCAAAGGAGGGGCTTCCGTGGTGGCCAAGGGGTAAAGAATCCACTGGCCAATGCAGGCTTTGGGGCATTTTGCCACATGGGTTCAATCCCTGATCCGGGAAGATCCCACGGACTGCAGCACCACAGCTACTGAGCCTGCATGCTGCAGCTGCAAAAGCCCATGTGCCTAGAGCCTGTGCTCTGAAACAGAAGCCACTGCAATGAAAAGCCCTGTTCCTGGCAACTAGAGAAAGCCCATGCATAGCAACAAAGACCCCATGTAACCAAATAATAATAATAATAATAAATCGGGGGAATCCCAGACTGTTGTCCAGGAATGTGGTTGGCGACATCAGAATTCCCTGTTGGCTAACTAAAAATATTGACTAATGGGAAAAGAATTTGAAAAAGCATAGATATATGTACAGACGTAGAAAACAAACATGTCTGCCGAGAGGAGAGGATACTTAGGGAGCTTGAGATGGACATGTACATACTGCTATATTTAAAACGGATAACCACAAGGACCTACTGTATAGCACACAGAACTCTGCTCAATGTTACGTGGCAGCCTGGATGGGAGGGGAGTCTGAGGGAGAATGCATACCTGTATGTGTATGGCTGCGTCCCTGCACTGTTCCCCTGAGCCTATCACACGTTGTTGATCAACTAGACTGCAATACAATATAAAAAGCTAAATATATATATATATAGGCTCCTGGACCCCAGTTCAGACTGCTGAATCAGACTCCAGGGGTGGTCCCTGCAGCTGGATGTGTCACACATGCCGGGCGATCTAACAGGAGGCATGGATGGGGCCCTCCCTGCTTGAATGGGCTGGGATCTCTGACTTTAGCAAACTGTTGATTCCTGTCCTCTGGTGTGATAACCACCTGTTGTAACTGGAGCAGAGACTCAGATGGGAAGCAGCAAAATGCCCCAAAGCTGCCACGAAGCTGCCTCTGAAGCCACCCAGCAACACCTGCCTCAGGGCTCCCAGGGGGCAAGCAAGCGAGGGTGCGCCCCACAGCCCAGGAGCCCCTGGTGGGACAAGCACTGAGGCCCTCCTCATCCGGCCCTGGCAGTGACCCCAGAGCTGACTCAGAGGTCCTCCACCCATAGGTCCGCCCACCCCGCTGTGCCCTGGGGGCTCACTTACCTCTTAAACCAGAGTTTCAGGCAGGGATGCCCCAGAGGCTTGACACACCTCAGCAGCTTTGGGCCCAGCAGTCTCTTGAGCAGGCTGTGGGCCAGGAAGACGAGGACCACACAGGTGAGGACGAACAGTGCCAGGGCCCTCTGGAAATTCAGAAGGCAGGCGACCAGCAGGAAGGCAGCGTATGCTGGGAAGAGTGGGGGATGAAACAGAGAAGGGAAGGTAGACAATCACACAGGACTCTGCAGGACCCTGCAGCCCCACCCCCAGATTCAGTACTCTAACCACAGCTCTCTGAGCCTTCGCTTCTTCGTCTGGAAATGGGCAGAATCATCTCTGCTTTGTCAGATGGTTGATGTGAAATTAATTGACAGAAGGTATGTGAAAGGGCTGTGCAGACTATGAAGGTCTGAGCTGAGGGAGGTGCTTAAGGAGGTAAGACAGCATCAGGCTTCCCAGGTGGCACTAGTGGTAGAGAACCCGTCTGCAAATGCAGAAGATGCACGAGACTCGGGTTCAATCCATGGACTGGGAAGATCCCCTGGAGTAGGAGATGGCAACCCACTCCAGTATTCTTGCCGGGAGAGTCCCATGGACAGAGGAGCCTGGTGGGCTACAGTCCATGGACTCACAAAGAGTTGGACATGACTGAGCGAAAGCACACACACACACACACACACACACACACACACAAAGCAGCAGCATGAACGTCTGAGCATCAGTGAAGCATCTGCCATGTTCCAGAGTCGCTCAAGGTTCCCAGGACAGAGATAGACAAGTAAGTTCCTCCAGGAAAGTGCTCACTTGTGTGTGCCAGGATCCCGTCCTGAATAGTACTCAATGACCATTTCTCTTTCTGGACTTTCTTTTCCTACTTTGCCCTTCTCCCCATTTAAGCAGCTAGCCCAGTCTATGTTCTCCCTCAAGACAGGAATATGAGAGTGGAGAGCAGAGGAGAAACATCTCTCCTGGCTTATGAATTTCAAAAGACAAGGCCCTTGAGGGGAAAGGGGATGGGATGGGAGGAATTGGGAGACTGAGACTGACACACATACACTATTAATACTATGTGCAAAAGAGACAACCAATGGGAACCTACTGTAGGGCAGGGGGAGCTCTACTCAGTGTTCTGTGGTGACCTGAATGGGGTGAAATTCAAAAGGGAGGGGACACCTGTACACGTATGGCTGGTTCATTTTGCTATACAGGAGAAGCAGAGCAACACGGTTGAGCAGATAAACTGCCATAAACTTCATCAATGAAAATAAAATAAAGATCTACTGATACAAAGAGCCAGGGCCCTTGAAGAACAGAAGGAACTTACAACCTCTCCATTGGGTAAAAGATGTGGAAGTGTCACCCCTAGTGCTACCTGCCTTGCTGCCAGACTAGCTAGTGGACCCCAGTGAGCACCAGAGAAATGGGCTCTGAGCCTGCAGAGGTGGCAGATGCCCAGCTGTGTCTGTGGCATTGGGAGCAGATGTGTCCTGCCCCAGAGGCAGCCACATTTCACAGAGAGGAGCACCATGGGGTTGTGGGCAGCAGAGTAAGACTTCGGAGGGTGTGCATCCCTCAGCAGGCACAGTAGCGGCAGAAGGGACCTCTATGAGAGGAAGGGGACCAGAGCAGGCCCACAATGGAGACCAGAGGGCCTTCGTGGCCACCTGCAGCAGTCAAGAATGGGGGACCAGCCACTTGAGAACTGATAGTGGATAAGCACCCCTAGGTGGTCCAGTGGTAAAGACTCTGCCTGCCAGTGCAGGAGACGCAGGAGATGTGAGGTCAATCCCTGGGTTGAGAGGATCCCCTGGAGGAAGAAATGGCAACTACTCCAGTATTCTTGCCTAGAAATTCCATGGACAGAGGAGCCTGGCAGGCTACAGTTCATGGGGTCACAAAGTCAGACACGACTGAGCAACTGAGTGTATGCACGCACCTATCCACTGGGGACTCCTGCAGAAAGGTGAAGGAGGTTCCAAGTTGACACTCAGTTCTCCCTCAAGACAGGAATATGAGAGTGGAGAGCAGAGGAGAAACATCTCTCCTGGCTTATGAATTTCAAAAGACAAGGCCCTTGAGGGGAAAGGGGATGGGATGGGAGGAATTGGGAGACTGAGACTGACACACATACACTATTAATACTATGTGCAAAAGAGACAACCAATGGGAACCTACTGTAGGGCAGGGGGAGCTCTACTCAGTGTTCTGTGGTGACCTGAATGGGGTGAAATTCAAAAGGGAGGGGACACCTGTACACGTATGGCTGGTTCATTTTGCTATACAGGAGAAGCAGAGCAACACGGTTGAGCAGATAAACTGCCATAAACTTCATCAATGAAAATAAAATAAAGATCTACTGATACAAAGAGCCAGGGCCCTTGAAGAACAGAAGGAACTTACAACCTCTCCATTGGGTAAAAGATGTGGAAGTGTCACCCCTAGTGCTACCTGCCTTGCTGCCAGACTAGCTAGTGGACCCCAGTGAGCACCAGAGAAATGGGCTCTGAGCCTGCAGAGGTGGCAGATGCCCAGCTGTGTCTGTGGCATTGGGAGCAGATGTGTCCTGCCCCAGAGAGGCAGCCACATTTCACAGAGAGGAGCACCATGGGGTTGTGGGCAGCAGAGTAAGACTTCGGAGGGTGTGCATCCCTCAGCAGGCACAGTAGCGGCAGAAGGGACCTCTATGAGAGGAAGGGGACCAGAGCAGGCCCACAATGGAGACCAGAGGGCCTTCGTGGCCACCTGCAGCAGTCAAGAATGGGGGACCAGCCACTTGAGAACTGATAGTGGATAAGCACCCCTAGGTGGTCCAGTGGTAAAGACTCTGCCTGCCAGTGCAGGAGACGCAGGAGATGTGAGGTCAATCCCTGGGTTGAGAGGATCCCCTGGAGGAAGAAATGGCAACTACTCCAGTATTCTTGCCTAGAAATTCCATGGACAGAGGAGCCTGGCAGGCTACAGTTCATGGGGTCACAAAGTCAGACACGACTGAGCAACTGAGTGTATGCACGCACCTATCCACTGGGGACTCCTGCAGAAAGGGGTGAAGGAGGTTCCAAGTTGACACTCAGTTCCTATTGTTCACTTGCAACAAGGAAATTGAGACAGAAAACAAGTCGAGTTATGGAAAGTGAAGTTACCTTTCTCTCACACAGAATGATGGGGACAGCTGGGCCGGGACACTGGGACGGGTGTCCGCAGCACACAGGTGAGACTCTGCAGGGTTGGGCAAGGATGCAGGCCAAGGGCTGTGGGAAGTGAAGGGAGGGGGAGCTGGTGGGAGAGAGGCGCCAAGTTCGGGACTTCATAGTACTGCCAGGGTTCCTCCTCACAGCCAAGCCGGGGTCAGCACTACGTGATCTCCGTCGAGAGATGAGAAGTGAACCAATTCACAAAGGGAGGAAATTGGGTTGGGATTCCAACCCAGGTCTGTCTTCAGCCAGCAGGGATGTACACAGGGTGCAGGACAAGGGGCTGTGTGAACAAGTCCTCCAGGCAGGATGTGGGAGAAAACTGTCTTAGGAAGTGTTTTCATCCTTCTAGGACCAGCTCACTCCCCTGATGACAGGACTTTCTGGTCCTTTGGGGTGCCCCTCCCCACTCCTAACCCATGTGGTCCTGCAGTGCCTCTTCAGGGTGGGAGACCACAGCATCCCCCAGGCCCAGGATGGGCTCATGACCTGAGCTATGGCCATCACAGACCTCCAGAAATACAGGCAAGAGGCATGCTTTCCTGAGGTTGGGGACCCTGAGGCCCCCGTGTCAGTCAGCTGCCAGTGTTATCTTTGCATCCGTGGAGAAAGCCCGCCTGAGGTAAAGAAGCCACTGCTCCGGTTCAGAGCAAGTGCTGAGAACATAAGCCTCAGTTCTGTACTGTGCCTGATAAGTAAGTGACAAACCTCATCACAGGAGACGTGATACAATAAAGATAACAAAGAGCTGGAGGAAGTCAGAGTCCCCCAAACGTGGAGAAATAAAAGGATGATCTAATGATGAGACTGAGCTCCTGACAGCCAAGACAGAAATGGAAAGAGGATAAGTCAGGTTGTTCCCATGATCTGCTACTAGGAATTCAATCCTTTCTTCAAGAGAAGCAAATCCGGGTCTGAGTGAAGGTGGACACAAGGGGAACCAGAAAACCCTCTTTAGTTCTTGCTGCATCCAATATCTACAGGAGGAAGCTGCCAGGGTCATGGGCCAGCCCCACCTCAGCAGGGGACCCTGCTTTGGATTCCATCACCAAGACTGCTGTCATGTCTCCATGTCCTTGCCTGATAACCTCCCCCATCTACCTCCCACCTGCCAAGCCAAGACAAGCCTACAGCTTTGAAAGTCTCACCTCACCTGGAGATCTATGCCCAGGGGACCTTGCTCCATGAGTCACCTCTGCCTCCTTGTTTCTGCCCTTCTTTCTTAACTTCCTGCCTCAGCTCATAAATCCAGTCAAAGTGTCTCCCTTCATGAACATATCCCCTTCCTTGACAGTGCCACTCCCTTCCATTGACATTCCTGCCCAGGTCTTCCCTGGTGGTGCAGTGGATAAGAATCCACCTACCAATGCAGAGGACACAAGTTCCATCCCTGGGCCAGGAAGATGCCACATGTTGTGGAGCAACTAGGCCTGTAAGCTGCATGCAACTACTGAAACCCTGGGCCGCAGCTGCTGAAGCCCACATGCCTAGAACCCGGGCTCCACAACAAGGGAAGCCATCACAAGGAGAAGCTCCCTCATGGCAAGAAAGAGTAGCCCTGCTCACCACAACTAGAGGAAGCCTGTGTGCAGCAACACTAAAAAACCTATCACAGCTAAAAATGAATAAGTGAATAAATTAGTCCCACCCAGTTTTAAAATAATTCTCAGAAGAGCTGTCTAGACTTACTGTCTACATTGCCTCTCCTCTTGTTCTCCAGTCCAGCTTTTGCACCTCCGCCCTAAGCCACCATGACCTCCTGGTCCCTAAAGCCCCAGGCATTGCTCCATCCTGGTTCCGCTGGGCCCCTCACTGCAAGATGCTACCTATCTTTCCTTCCCTTTGCTCCCTGGGCTTCAGCACCTTCTCTGCGCCTGCTGCCGCCCTGCCGCACATGCCTTCTCAGGCCCCAGGGCCCTCTTCCTCTCTACTTCCTTCTCTGTGGTCAGTCCCCAGGCCTCTAACAGTTGCCCATGATCTGCTACTAGGAATTCAATCCTTTCTTCAAGAGAAGCAAATCCGGGTCTGAGTGAAGGTGGACACAAGGGGAACCAGAAAACCCTCTTTAGTTCTTGCTGCATCCAATATCTACAGGAGGAAGCTGCCAGGGTCATGGGCCAGCCCCACCTCAGCAGGGGACCCTGCTTTGGATTCCATCACCAAGACTGCTGTCATGTCTCCATGTCCTTGCCTGATAACCTCCCCCATCTACCTCCCACCTGCCAAGCCAAGACAAGCCTACAGCTTTGAAAGTCTCACCTCACCTGGAGATCTATGCCCAGGGGACCTTGCTCCATGAGTCACCTCTGCCTCCTTGTTTCTGCCCTTCTTTCTTAACTTCCTGCCTCAGCTCATAAATCCAGTCAAAGTGTCTCCCTTCATGAACATATCCTTCCTTGACAGTGCCACTCCCTTCCATTGACATTCCTGCCCAGGTCTTCCCTGGTGGTGCAGTGGATAAGAATCCACCTACCAATGCAGAGGACACAAGTTCCATCCCTGGGCCAGGAAGATGCCACATGTTGTGGAGCAACTAGGCCTGTAAGCTGCATGCAACTACTGAAACCCGGGGCCCGCAGCTGCTGAAGCCCACATGCCTAGAACCCGGGCTCCACAACAAGGGAAGCCATCACAAGGAGAAGCTCCCTCATGGCAAGAAAGAGTAGCCCTGCTCACCACAACTAGAGGAAGCCTGTGTGCAGCAACACTAAAAAACCTATCACAGCTAAAAATGAATAAGTGAATAAATTAGTCCCACCCAGTTTTAAAATAATTCTCAGAAGAGCTGTCTAGACTTACTGTCTACATTGCCTCTCCTCTTGTTCTCCAGTCCAGCTTTTGCACCTCCGCCCTAAGCCACCATGACCTCCTGGTCCCTAAAGCCCCAGGCATTGCTCCATCCTGGTTCCGCTGGGCCCCTCACTGCAAGATGCTACCTATCTTTCCTTCCCTTTGCTCCCTGGGCTTCAGCACCTTCTCTGCGCCTGCTGCCGCCCTGACGCACATGCCTTCTCAGGCTGTCTCAGGGGCCCTCTTCCTCTCTACTTCCTTCTCTGTGGTCAGTCCCCAGGCTTCTCTCCATGAGCCACATCTCAATTCATTCTCCCCAGGGAAGCCTCTTCTCCTCCTAAAGGGATGGGCAGTGGTTCCTCCCACACACTGTCCAAAACAACTTGCCATCTCCTTCCTGGCTGACAACCCCACCTTCCCTCACGGTCCCTGGCTCTGGTGAGCAGCATCACACACCTTGCGGTCTAAGCAGAACTCTGAGGCATGCTGGACTTCAGGGCCCCCTTCATCCCACATGATGATCAGTTTCCAACTCTGGCTGGTGTGGCTTCCTGAGGATTTCTCAGATCTGCCCTTTCTATCCTCTGCCACTTCATCTTCTCCCACATCCATGGTCCCCCTAACACTCCTTTCCCTGTCTTTCTTGCCTGCCTCCTCTAGATTTCCACAAATTTGAACCCAAACTTGACACTTCCCTGTTTAAATCCCTCAGTGGCTCTCTCTGGCCTTGGGGAGAAAATCCAAGTCTTCAACACCCCCCTCCTGACAGCTGGCCGCTTCTCATTCCTTCAGCCTCCTCCTCTGGCACTCCAGGTCTAGAACTTTACCCCCCAGTCACTAGGCTGTTTATCAACTGCCTGCCCACATGCTGCATGTTCTTCCTTGGCTCAGGTGTCCCTCTGTCTTCTCATTCCTCTTGTCCTCCCCCTTTTACCTAGATAACTGCTATTCAACCTGTGAGACTGGAATGTCACTTCTTCCTGGAACTCTACCCTGACCACCCCCATGTGATCCTTCCCTGGTGCTCCCAAATAGTTCTCTGTATTATGCATAAGTATATGGTCCCCTCTCTGCTAGTGATCAGAGTCACCTTGCAAACAAGATCTGATCTGGCTCAATTCTCATGCCCCAGCGTCTGGAACAAGAGCTGGCTCTGAGATGGTGCTCAACAAACCTTGGTTGAGTTGTTGGGTGAGTGAATGATCCTGCCCCAAGATGAGGATGGGTTGGAAGTGGCTGAAACCTGGGTGGTGAGGGGGGCGGAGGGCTAGGCAGGGGTGACTCTCTACCTGTAAGGGGCTGGGCCCAGAGCTCACCAGTACAGAGCAGGCCTATGCAGATCCATCGGAACAGTTGTGCGTGCTCCTCGCAGAAGTGTCTCACTCTCAGGGCTGGCTGCAGGCTCCTTCTCCTGGGGGAGAAGACCAGCAGGGTCTAAGAATGGTCCCTCCAGGGCTTCCCTGGTGGTCCAGTGGGTAAAGAGTCCACCTTGCAGTGCACGGGGCACTGGTTTGATCCCTGGGTCAGGAAGATCCCACATGCCGCGGATCAGCTGGACTGGTGTGTGCAATTATGAGCCAGTGCTCTGGAGCGCATGCGCCCAGAGCCAGTGTTTTGCAACAAGAGAGGCCACTGCAATGGGAGGCCCACACAGGCCAAAGAATAAAGATGGATGAAAAGAAATAAATAAAATAAAAACAATAAAAGAGGCCAACATTTAAAAAAAAGGAAAAAAGAAAAAGAATGACCCCTCCAGACTTCCATCCCTGCAGGGATTAGTCACTCAGGTTCCTTCCCAGCAAAATGACAACACTGGCCTTGACATCCCACGGGGCCAAAGGTCAATCCTGGCCCAGAACAAACTGAGGAATGACTTAACTGCAGCCATGAAATTAAAAGATACTTGCTCCTTGAAAGAAAAGTTATGACAAACCTATCAGTATGTGAAAAGACAAAGACAACACTTTGCCAACAAAGGTCTGGATAGTCAAAGCTATAGTTTTTCCAGTAGTCATGTATGGATGTGAGAGTTGAACCATAGAGACGGCTGAATGCCAAATAATTTATGCTTTCAAACTGTGGTGCAGAAGAAGATGCTTGAGAGTCCTTTGGACTGCAAGGAGATCAAACCAGGCAATCCTACAATGACTATCCACTGGGAGGATTGATGCTGAAGCTGAACCTCCAATACTTCAGCCACCTGATGCAAAGAGCTGACTCACTGGAAAAACCCTGATGCTGGGAAAGATTAAGGGCGAGAGGATAAGGGGGTGACAGAGGATGAGATGGTTGGGTGGCATCACCAACTCAATGGACATGAATTTGAGCAAATTCTGGGAGATGGTAAAGGTCAGGGAAGCCTGGCGTGCTGCCGTCATGGGGTCTCAAAGAGTAGAACACAACTAAAAGATTGAACATCAGGCCTTCCACTCCTTCCAGCCTCTGTCTGTACCTGTTGTGCCTCAGCCTGGAGCAGCAGCACTAACTACTCCAGTGATGTGCCAGACTTCAGGGTGTTGGAAGAGCCTCACCCACGTACAGAAATGCACAAACCAGGATGGCTGCCTCCCCTGCCCTATCCCATTTCCACCTGGCCAGGGAGGAAAGAGAAGCCTGTGGAGGTGCCTGGCTCTGCCTTTACACCTATGGGACCTTATCCCTGAGTAATAGCTCCCGAGAGAGAAAAGGAGTCAACAGCCCACTGGTAGCCATCAGGCACCACCACTGCCTTCTGCAGCTGGTGGAAATGACAGTTCTTATCTGGTCACTTGTCTGTCCCTGGAAAGACTGGGACCCAAATAGCCTCTGAAGTTCCCCCACCTGAGCATGTAGGAGGTGCTCTCTCATGCCCATTCAGCCACCGGTCACTTTTTTTTTTTAATTTTTTTTGAGGGGGGCGGGTTGGGGAGGGAGCGGGGCGGGCCACTTCTATTGGTCTTTCATTTATTTATTTTCATCCATCTTTGTTCTTTGGCCCATGTGGGCCTCCCATCGCGGTGGCCCCTGTTGTCGCAGAGCACCGGCTCTGGGTGCATGCGCTCCAGAGCTCCGGCTCGGTAACTGGACACATCGGTCCAGCTGCTCCACGGCATGTGGGATCTTCCCAGACCAGGGATGGAACCGGTGCCCCTTGCACTGCAAGGTGGTGTCGTTACTCACTGGACCACCAGGGTAGCCCCACCAGTCACTTTTTAAAGGAACCTCTCTCTGTCCCCACCTCTCACCTCCTAATGAGGCATTTTTCTTCAATCTTACCCCAAGGCAGACACACACTCTGCCCCATCTTCCATCCTTGAAACTGTGCAGGATCCTATGGGGCTCCTGAGCATGGAAAGCCTTTCTGTGTCCCCTGTTCCTTGTTTGTAGAGAACAGACTCCAGCCTCCACGACCTTCCCTAAGTCCCAAAGGGCAGATTTGAACGGTTGCTACTCAGGGAACTGAACGGGTGCAGAGACAAGGGAGGAGCAGTCGAGAAACAATCTTGCAGCCTTGGGGCAGGTCCTGGTTCAGCTCGAGGAATACACAGAATTATATTTTTGAGCTTTTTACAGAGCCAAAATCCAACAAACATAAAATGTCAGCATTCTTCATTCCAGAAAAGACCACTGGAGGCCAGAATAAGGGAACCAGAGAAATTCACCAAGAGATTATCTCAGATTAAAGGAGTATAGGCCCTGCACACACTCTAAATCTTGTCAGCATCCCACCCTTGAACCATTGCTATAAAACTCTTCACCAGATCCTCCTGGGTGAGGACACACAGTTTTGAGGGCATGAGCCTGCTGTTTCCTCCTTTGGCTGGACAAGCAATGGGTGCATGCGTGCTAAATCACTTTGGTCATGTTCGACTCTGTTCAACCCTATGGACAGAGCCTGCCAGGCTTCTCTGTCCATGAGATTCTCCAGGCAATAATACTGGAGTGGGTTGCCATGCCTTCCTCCAGGGGACCTTCCCGACCCAGGGATGGAAGCCACATCTCTTACGTCTCCTGCATTGTAGGCATATTCTCTATTGTCTGAACCATTAGGGAAGCCCTCTATTTTCTGTTTCTCCCAAAACTCTGTCTCCAAGACTTGATCTGGGACCAGTGCACAGAGGCTGTGTTTTCAGCATCAGGTTCTCATCAGCTCAGGATCTGACTAGTGAGGACCCTCTGGTAGGCCTGGGTGTCAGCAGACAGAATTCCAGGATCGATTTGCTGCCTGTGTGACCTGCGCCCACGTCTCTCTATCTCTGGGCTTCAGGCTCCTAATGAGTAGTGAGGGGCCTGGCCTGGTCTAGGGGTTTTCAAATAAAGCCTCAAGGTTCCTGAGGTGCCCCAGAGACCAAGTGCGGTAGAAGGTAGATGGAGAGTGGAAAGGGTTTTCAAATAAAGCCTCAAGCTGGGGCTCCTGAGCATGGAAAGCCTTTCTGTGTCCCCTGTTCCTTGTTTGTAGAGAACAGACTCCAGCCTCCACGACCTTCCCTAAGTCCCAAAGGGCAGATTTGACAGTTGCTACTCAGGGAACTGAACGGGTGCAGAGACAAGGGAGGAGCAGTCGAGAACAATCTTGCAGCCTTGGGGCAGGTCCTGGTTCAGCTCGAGGAATACACAGAATTATATTTTTGAGCTTTTTACAGAGCCAAAATCCAACAAACATAAAATGTCAGCATTCTTCATTCCAGAAAAGACCACTGGAGGCCAGAATAAGGGAACCAGAGAAATTCACCAAGAGATTATCTCAGATTAAAGGAGTATAGGCCCTGCACACACTCTAAATCTTGTCAGCATCCCACCCTTGAACCATTGCTATAAAACTCTTCACCAGATCCTCCTGGGTGAGGACACACAGTTTTGAGGGCATGAGCCTGCTGTTTCCTCCTTTGGCTGGACAAGCAATGGGTGCATGCGTGCTAAATCACTTTGGTCATGTTCGACTCTGTTCAACCCTATGGACAGAGCCTGCCAGGCTTCTCTGTCCATGAGATTCTCCAGGCAATAATACTGGAGTGGGTTGCCATGCCTTCCTCCAGGGGACCTTCCCGACCCAGGGATGGAAGCCACATCTCTTACGTCTCCTGCATTGTAGGCATATTCTCTATTGTCTGAACCATTAGGGAAGCCCTCTATTTTCTGTTTCTCCCAAAACTCTGTCTCCAAGACTTGATCTGGGACCAGTGCACAGAGGCTGTGTTTTCAGCATCAGGTTCTCATCAGCTCAGGATCTGACTAGTGAGGACCCTCTGGTAGGCCTGGGTGTCAGCAGACAGAATTCCAGGATCGATTTGCTGCCTGTGTGACCTGCGCCCACGTCTCTCTATCTCTGGGCTTCAGGCTCCTAATGAGTAGTGAGGGGCCTGGCCTGGTCTAGGGGTTTTCAAATAAAGCCTCAAGGTTCCCTGAGGTGCCCCAGAGACCAAGTGCGGTAGAAGGTAGATGGAGAGTGGAAAGGGGACTGGGCTGGTTCAGTGCCCCCATCCACCTTCAACCAGAGCAGCCCCTCGGTATCAGCTGGGGCTCCCAATGAGATTTCATTCTGGCTGCTTTAAAGCAGAGTGGGAATCTTGGGCCTGGCTCGACTCTGAGGCAGAGACCAGCAGAACTGATTTGTTTCTAAAACATGTTTACTACTTTCTTCAACAAAGTGCTCAAGGAGCCCCCTCCCGGTCAGGGCCCCGGGTTCCCCACCTCTGTTCCCCACTGGGGCCTCCTCCCCAGGCCAGCCCATGTCCCTCCAAGAGACCACCTACCATCCAGCGGAGGGCTCTGTGCCTGCCTTGCTCCCGTTGTCCCCGACTTCCGAAGGGCGTGAGTTGCTGCCAGGGTCTCGACCTTCCTCCTAAAGCCACCAGAGATGGAGCAAAGTGTGTGTGCTGCCTTGGGGGAGAACTATGGCCAGGGGCCTGCAGTGTGGAGAGACCCAGGCTGCCACCAGTGTGTCCACTGGCACCTCAGGAGTGGGCTGGGGTGGGGGCCAGGCACAGGGAGTAACCAGAGAGAACTGCGGTAAATTCCAAAGAGCAGGCACTGAGCACCTACAGTGTGCCAGGTTCTGTGCTAGACACTTCCTTCTCTGGGGAACTGATCTGCTGCTGGGAGGGGAGAGGTTATTCATGCCTCAGGGGAGTGTTGCAGAGAGGAGGCCAATTCAGACTGCACACTGGAACTGTTTCTTTGACTTGCTCCTCGTTGCTTTTGTTATTATAATCACAAATTTATACTGTTACTATAATCACAAAATTATTCTCTTCCTGCCTCAGAGAATCCTGCCCCTCTGCCTGACTGTTAAACCAAAGTGACTGTTCAGGACCCTGTCTACCTGTGGATGGCAGGAAAGGAGAAAATAACACATTCCCTGCCTCAGGCGTGCCCTTCTAGGAGATGTTTGCAAGATTAAGGGCCTTTTTATTTTGTTTCCTCACCTACCCCCATCTCTGATGTATAAAAGAAACGGGCGTCCAGACCTTGATAAGACTGGTTATTTTGAGGTACTAGCCTGACATCTTCTCAGTAAGTCGGCTCCTGGAATAAAGTCTTCTTCTAGCCTCAACCCCTAGTCTCTTGGATTCATTGGCCTGTTGTGTGGCAAACAGGGCGAGCTTGGACTCGGTAACAGGAGGTTGGGAAGGAACAGGGTGTCACGCTAGGCTTCAAAGTTCTGGATGGTTGGCCTCGGCCTGACCGTTCCAGAGCAAGAACGAGACTGGCTGCTCCTCAGAGGCTGAGGCTTCCCCAGAGATTCCCCCACGCCCTCATCATGAGGTTTCTCCACCTTATGTTTTAGATCATAGCTCAACTGTTGCTTCCTGGTGGAGTCATTCCCTGACCTTTCCAACAAGGGCAGGCTGTACTGCCTCGTGGTAGGTGTGCATGGATGTTTCCTGAGTAATTAAGGGGGCAGCTCTGTGCAGGGGAGGTCAACACACTGGGGGTGTGAGAGGAAGATGATGAACAAAGGTTCCTCCCATGGGAGGGGGAGGGGGGCACAAACCAGGATGGGGGAGGGAACAGACCAGACTTTCCAACAGGTCAGCTCCCATGTTGTCCAGACCGTTGGCCACTGAGGTGAGAGAGATGGACTGTCTTTGTCTTGGTGTGAAGTCCTCCATGTGCGAGACCTTGCAGCTGAAAGACAAAATCAGAGCTGAAAGAGAAGGCCTGGCGAGAGCAGCTGAGGAGCTGGGAGGGAGGGGGCTAGGAGGGAAGGGGCTGGGGGACCAGCCCCAGAAACCAAAACTTGCAGCCTGGCCCGGGCTCTACCATCCCAGGGCTCAAGCCTCAACCCTCAAGCCCTTCTTCCTGCTCTCTTGAATCTGAGAGAGACAAGTCCTTGTAAATCTGGGGAGTTGGGCAAGTTCTGCCCGCTTCACAGAGAAGGAAAGGAAGGAACTCTTTATAGCAGGTGTGTATATCTGATAGACAGGCCCTAGCTTTCATCACTCCCTGCAACAAGTTAAAACCACTTTCATTAAGCAATAATTTCACTGTATCATATGTTCCCATCTCTGAAAGAGAGCCAATATCCTGAAGACCTCATTCTAGTCCCTGGATCCAACTATGTTTGCAAGATTAAGGGCCTTTTATTTTGTTTCCTCACCTACCCCATCTCTGATGTATAAAAGAAACGGCGTCAGACCTTGATAAGACTGGTTATTTTGAGGTACTAGCCTGACATCNTCTCAGTAAGTCGGCTCCTGGAATAAAGTCTTCTTCTAGCCTCAACCCCTAGTCTCTTGGATTCATTGGCCTGTTGTGTGGCAAACAGGGCGAGCTTGGACTCGGTAACAGGAGGTTGGGAAGGAACAGGGTGTCACGCTAGGCTTCAAAGTTCTGGATGGTTGGCCTCGGCCTGACCGTTCCAGAGCAAGAACGAGACTGGCTGCTCCTCAGAGGCTGAGGCTTCCCCAGAGATTCCCCCACGCCCTCATCATGAGGTTTCTCCACCTTATGTTTTAGATCATAGCTCAACTGTTGCTTCCTGGTGGAGTCATTCCCTGACCTTTCCAACAAGGGCAGGCTGTACTGCCTCGTGGTAGGTGTGCATGGATGTTTCCTGAGTAATTAAGGGGCAGCTCTGTGCAGGGAGGTCAACACACTGGGGGTGTGAGAGGAAGATGATGAACAAAGGTTCCTCCCATGGGAGGGGGAGGGGGGCACAAACCAGGATGGGGGAGGGAACAGACCAGACTTTCCAACAGGTCAGCTCCCATGTTGTCCAGACCGTTGGCCACTGAGGTGAGAGAGATGGACTGTCTTTGTCTTGGTGTGAAGTCCTCCATGTGCGAGACCTTGCAGCTGAAAGACAAAATCAGAGCTGAAAGAGAAGGCCTGGCGAGAGCAGCTGAGGAGCTGGGAGGGAGGGGGCTAGGAGGGAAGGGGCTGGGGGACCAGCCCCAGAAACCAAAACTTGCAGCCTGGCCCGGGCTCTACCATCCCAGGGCTCAAGCCTCAACCCTCAAGCCCTTCTTCCTGCTCTCTTGAATCTGAGAGAGACAAGTCCTTGTAAATCTGGGGAGTTGGGCAAGTTCTGCCCGCTTCACAGAGAAGGAAAGGAAGGAACTCTTTATAGCAGGTGTGTATATCTGATAGACAGGCCCTAGCTTTCATCACTCCCTGCAACAAGTTAAAACCACTTTCATTAAGCAATAATTTCACTGTATCATATGTTCCCATCTCTGAAAGAGAGCCAATATCCTGAAGACCTCATTCTAGTCCCTGGATCCAACTACACCTGAAACCAAAACTTGCCCCTGGACTGCAGAATCATAAGAGCCAATACAGTACTTTTTAGTTTGTTTAGGAGAGGGAGGAGCTGAAGCTCAGTTTGTAGGTCTAAACTCCTCTATACATAAGAGCCCTAAGACCCCATCTTTCTCCCTTCATGTCCACTCAGTCCGGATAGTACCCTGTTCTGTCCAAACGCCAGCCTGGCTAATCTCACACACCTGGGAGCACACACACACGGGCTGCACACGGGAGCAGGGACACATAGGGAAGTACACATCCAGGCAGAGCTGGGAGAGCCCAGCCCCGCTGCGTGCACCCACTAACAGACACACAGTTGCACAGAGAGGGACAAGCTCCTCTCCTTACTCACATATTTGTGGTCCCTCTGGGGATAGACGGAAGTGCGTGTTTCCGCAGGGACGGGCTGGATCCAACCTGCTTGGGCTTTGGCCTGTCTTCTCATTTCAGTGGAAATTCCTGGGCAGAGTCCAGAGCTGGAGGAGGCTGGGCCTCCCACCCAGCTCTGTCCAGCACCAGCTCCAGAGCCCAGGGCCACGGGCTGGGGCGGGGACCCCAGCTCCTCTCAGGGAAAAGAGGAAATGGGGCAAGTGGGCCCCACTCTGGGCCTGGCCGTCAGAGCTCCTGCCTAATGACTGAGTCTGCCTTCCTCATCTATGATGCCCTCCTCCCCAAGTAGGCCACCTCTTCCAGGAAGCCCACCTTTATTACTCTCACTCTCCCTGTGCCCCCTCCTGGGGCCTCCTTTTCCACCTGCCATCAGGGCTTCTTAGTTTTCTGGGTCATGTACCTTATCTTTCATTCTGCGTCTTTCCCAGTCTCTCTTTTCTCACTAGATCTGTAATTATAACAGCAACCTATTTTCCTGAGCTTGAAGATAAGGAAAGCAGTGTGGTGCCACAAATAGTAAAAGTGTTTTCAGGTCTAAGCAGTGTGTTTTCAGGTCTAAGCAGTCTTAAAAACAAAACAAAATCACACAGTTTTCCTCATCGTTCCACTGGTTTTTAATTGACACCTAAGCAACACCGTGCAAAGTCAACGAACAAACTCTTTAATGTTTCAGTCCTTGAACTAAACTTTAAACTTACCTGACAGGAATGACAACACCTCATTAATAATTAATCATGCACACTTGGGGCAGAATTCTGTGTGATGCATAAACACTTCCTGGTAACAGAGAGGCACAGCTACCAGCACTCACTAGTTGCTTTGGAAATTTGGGGACCATGGTAGATGAAGGGTGGGGGTATCCCTTTTCTTTAGTGGCCTTCTTTTTGTCATTTTGATTATTAAAGTTTTACACACCCGTCACTGAATACTTAAGCATTATAGAAATACACAGAATGCATGAAGCTAAAAATCCCTCTAATCGGGACTGCCCTGGTGGTCCAGTAGCTAAGATTCCATGCTCCCAATGCAGGGGGCCTGCAGTTCAGTTGCTGGGTCAAGGAACTAGATCCCACACATGCAACAAAGACCTGAGCAACCAAATAAAAAAATATACATATTTTGAAAAAATTCCTTATATTTGAACCTTCCAGTGAGGACCTCCACTGAGCTTATGGAGTTTATCTCCAGATTTTTCATAAGCAAATGCTCTTTTATGTTACTCATTTTACAAAGAGGTACAGACTATCCCAGCTTTTGTGCAATGTGCTCGTTTGGGGGGAGATACCCACTGGGTGCCATTCACTCTGCTGGGGGCTTGATGAGCCCAGGGAAAGAACGAAATGTTGTGGCATCATTGGGTTTGCCCTGAGCAGAGCACCTGGCATTGTGGGCAGCCATCCCAGGGATGGGCTTGCGACTGCCCTGGGAGAGAGTGCTCCTCAAGCAGAGGGTAGACTGGGCTGTACCTGGGTTTTCCACCTGCCATCAGGGCTTCTTAGTTTTCTGGGTCATGTACCTTATCTTTCATTCTGCGTCTTTCCCAGTCTCTCTTTTCTCACTAGATCTGTAATTATAACAGCAACCTATTTTCCTGAGCTTGAAGATAAGGAAAGCAGTGTGGTGCCACAAATAGTAAAAGTGTTTTCAGGTCTAAGCAGTGTGTTTTCAGGTCTAAGCAGTCTTAAAACAAAACAAAATCACACAGTTTTCCTCATCGTTCCACTGGTTTTAATTGACACCTAAGCAACACCGTGCAAAGTCAACGAACAAACTCTTTAATGTTTCAGTCCTTGAACTAAACTTTAAACTTACCTGACAGGAATGACAACACCTCATTAATAATTAATCATGCACACTTGGGGCAGAATTCTGTGTGATGCATAAACACTTCCTGGTAACAGAGAGGCACAGCTACCAGCACTCACTAGTTGCTTTGGAAATTTGGGGACCATGGTAGATGAAGGGTGGGGGTATCCCTTTTCTTTAGTGGCCTTCTTTTTGTCATTTTGATTATTAAAGTTTTACACACCCGTCACTGAATACTTAAGCATTATAGAAATACACAGAATGCATGAAGCTAAAAATCCCTCTAATCGGGACTGCCCTGGTGGTCCAGTAGCTAAGATTCCATGCTCCCAATGCAGGGGGCCTGCAGTTCAGTTGCTGGGTCAAGGAACTAGATCCCACACATGCAACAAAGACCTGAGCAACCAAATAAAAAAATATACATATTTTGAAAAAATTCCTTATATTTGAACCTTCCAGTGAGGACCTCCACTGAGCTTATGGAGTTTATCTCCAGATTTTTTTCATAAGCAAATGCTCTTTTATGTTACTCATTTTACAAAAAAGGTACATACTATACCAGCTTTTTTGCAATTTGCTCTTTTGGGTGGAGATACACACTGGGTGCCATTCACTCTGCTGGGGGCTTGATGAGCCCAGGGAAAGAACGAAATGTTGTGGCATCATTGGGTTTGCCCTGAGCAGAGCACCTGGCATTGTGGGCAGCCATCCCAGGGATGGGCTTGCGACTGCCCTGGGAGAGAGTGCTCCTCAAGCAGAGGGTAGACTGGGCTGTACCTGCTTCTCTGCCTCAGCCCCTTCTAGTCTCTCCCTCCTTTTCCTCTCCTCTCCCCTCCCTTCCCCTCCTTGCTTAGTTTCTCTTGGTGCCCAGAGAGAAGCCAGGAGGCATGACCCATTCAAAAGCAACCAAACTTGTTTAGAAATATCTCTGATGCTGCACCTTAGAACTCTGACGTTTCTGCGTGTCCTGATCTCTCCAACAAGGACTTAATAGGCTGTGCGTCTTAGAGCGACCCCTGAGCGCAGAACTTCAGTCCTGGTTCTGCAAGTTAGCTTGTGTCCTCATTTGTAAAACAGTAGGAGGGTGGGTAAGAGTGCCTTCCTCATAAATCAATTCTGATAGGATTAAATGAGCTGATGCAGGTGAGCTGTTGGGCAGACAGGCTGGCAACATGGAGCTGGCAGGTACCATCACTATGGCAGGTCCCATCTCGGGGCTGTCTGGACACACTGTTCTCTTCCATGTCTGGACCATGTATCGCTCCCCTGCTCCTGCTCTAGAAGAGGCGCAGGCGACAGTGATCCCGCTTCCCCCTCCTAATGTAAGCTGGGACAGCTAGGAGGCTGGGTGAGCTGGAATGAGCCCCCAAGGAAAGAACAAGATCTGGAGGAACTCGGGGGGGTCCTGGGTGTACCCCATCCAGCTGTGTGACCTCTGCGTGTTCCTTGACCTCCTGTGGCCTGTTTCTTGAGAAGATGATCTCAACAAAGACCTGAGCAACCAAATAAAATATACATATTTTGAAAATTCCTTATATTTGAACCTTCCAGTGAGGACCTCCACTGAGCTTATGGAGTTTATCTCCAGATTTTTCATAAGCAAATGCTCTTTTATGTTACTCATTTTACAAAAAGGTACATACTATACCAGCTTTTTGCAATTTGCTCTTTGGGTGGAGATACACACTGGGTGCCATTCACTCTGCTGGGGGCTTGATGAGCCCAGGGAAAGAACGAAATGTTGTGGCATCATTGGGTTTGCCCTGAGCAGAGCACCTGGCATTGTGGGCAGCCATCCCAGGGATGGGCTTGCGACTGCCCTGGGAGAGAGTGCTCCTCAAGCAGAGGGTAGACTGGGCTGTACCTGCTTCTCTGCCTCAGCCCCTTCTAGTCTCTCCCTCCTTTTCCTCTCCTCTCCCCTCCCTTCCCCTCCTTGCTTAGTTTCTCTTGGTGCCCAGAGAGAAGCCAGGAGGCATGACCCATTCAAAAGCAACCAAACTTGTTTAGAAATATCTCTGATGCTGCACCTTAGAACTCTGACGTTTCTGCGTGTCCTGATCTCTCCAACAAGGACTTAATAGGCTGTGCGTCTTAGAGCGACCCCTGAGCGCAGAACTTCAGTCCTGGTTCTGCAAGTTAGCTTGTGTCCTCATTTGTAAAACAGTAGGAGGGTGGGTAAGAGTGCCTTCCTCATAAATCAATTCTGATAGGATTAAATGAGCTGATGCAGGTGAGCTGTTGGGCAGACAGGCTGGCAACATGGAGCTGGCAGGTACCATCACTATGGCAGGTCCCATCTCGGGGCTGTCTGGACACACTGTTCTCTTCCATGTCTGGACCATGTATCGCTCCCCTGCTCCTGCTCTAGAAGAGGCGCAGGCGACAGTGATCCCGCTTCCCCCTCCTAATGTAAGCTGGGACAGCTAGGAGGCTGGGTGAGCTGGAATGAGCCCCCAAGGAAAGAACAAGATCTGGAGGAACTCGGGGGGGTCCTGGGTGTACCCCATCCAGCTGTGTGACCTCTGCGTGTTCCTTGACCTCCTGTGGCCTGTTTCTTGAGAAGATGATCTCACTGGGGAGGTAGTGTGGGGCCAGGGACTGAGCAGGGCTGTGGTGCTGGGTCCAGGGCTAATGGTGCTAGTGGTAAATAACCTGCCTTCCAATGCAGGAGACAAAAGAGACTTGAGTCAGAAAGATCCCCTGGAGGAAGGTATGGCAACCAATTCCAGGGTTCTTGCCTGGAGAATCCCATGGACAGAGGAGCCTGGCGGGCTACAGTCTATGGGGTTGCAATCACAACTGAAGCGACTTAGCACACACACACAGAATATGTATCTTTCCCCCTTCCAACCAAAACAAAAAAGAAGCACTTAGAAGGATTTATAATGAGGAGCCTGCTCCACCTTCCTCATCCCTGTCCCCTTCCTCAGAGGCAACTCCTTCCCTGTTTCTGGCTTCAGTTCTCTGGGGCTGCTCCTGTTTCAATGGACGTCTTGGTCAGAGTAGAAGAGAATCCCTTGTCCTCTCAGGCTCTGATGCAATGCAGAGGGTATCTTTACAAGGGGTGAGACACTCAAACTATATGTGCAGACGTCTTCAGAAGGGGTTCAACGGCCCCCTATTTTCTTCTCCCGGTTTTGCCCACACTTCCAGGGTCTTCACCAATGAGGTCTCCTTCATCACATCGATGCATGTGTTTGAGCAGTGGCTAAACAACAGAGGCCCCTCCCTGGCCAAGTTCCATGAGCGGGAGCGTGCCATTGCTCTTTCCTAAACCTGCTTCTCTCTCTCTCTGGACACTTAGCAGGATGGACCTTGAATGCAATGTTTCCATCCTCATTTGGCACACTGAAAGCTGCGATTCCTGTAGTCCTAATAGGAATATTCTGAATTAGAAAGCTTGCACCAATTCCAATGACACAGAGCAAAATACCAAAACTGAAGAGATGTCTCAGATGTTGACACGCTCCACCTAGGACCTTTACACATCTGCCCTGGGAGGGGACACTGAGGGGACAGTACCCTCCTAGCACCACAGCAAGCCTGGGTGCTCACAGGGGAAGGAGGTGCTCCAGACATGCCAAAGGCCAAAGTCCCCTGCCCAGCTTACTTGCCACGACTCTCCCAGCATCTCGTGATAGAGTCCGCCCCTTGACCCTTTCTAGTCCTGGGGAGCAGATGGGCTCTTTAAATTTTTCATTTCTTTTTGTCTGCGCTGGTCCTTTGTTGCTGTAAGGGCTTTCTCTAGTGGCGGAGAGCAAGGGCTACTCTTCGTTGCAGTGTGCTGGCTTCTCACTGCAGTGGCTTCTCTTGTGGAGCACCAGCTCTAGAGCACAGGCTCAAGAGCTGTGACACTTGGGTTTAGTTGCCCCGTGGCATGTGGGATCTTACCAACCCTGGGATTGAACCTGTGTCCCCTGCATTAACAGGCAGATTCTTATCCTCTGGACCACCACAGGGAAGTCCCTGATGCTGTTGTTGTTTTACTTTCTACCCCTCTTATTTTTTCACCTCATATTGACTTTTTATATGAGAGGTTGAGATGACCCCGTTTTCAGTTTGAACCAGGTTAAAATGTCCCCTCTAGGGTGGGTGTTAATTCAGGTCATCCTGTAGGAACCAAAGATGCCACCCCTGGCTTTGGTTTCATACAGAGGCTACTTCCTCCTTTGCGAGGCACACCAGTTTCTGCCAGCCATTGGCAAAGGCCGCTGCAGGCGGTCGGGTGAGGGAAGGCAGGTAATCTGGATCTCCATTGTCTTGTTGGCCCAGAGCCTGATGCTGAGTCACAGTTGATAAGCTAGTTAATTGTACAAACAAATATGGTTCTGTGATTGTTCCATCCTCTTCCTCTGTCAGGTGTATACCCTGATGTGGCACCCACTGGGCCTTAGAGCAAAGCCAGCTGCTTGTATAGAAGTTTCCATGAAGAGGACTGTAGGCCTCCTAGAAAGATCTTGTAAAATGAACCTATCAAAGGCCAGCAGGGTCATAGGGAAGATGCTGACAGATGGGTTGTCGCAGTTAACTACAATTGGTGGGAAGAACAAAAATGGACACCTGTGAGTGTCACATCTAGACACTGCAACTCTCCAGGTGCCGCATCCTGCTTCCCTCCATCCAGATGGAATTCCACCAATAATATGGTGCCATTGAATGCAAGGCATTTCCTCGAACTAGCACTGACTGTTCTTTCTATGTGGACCTGCCAAGTCTACATCGTGACTCTCTTCGAAACTCTACTTTCCATTTCATATGCCTGTAGGAGCAAGAATCACTCTCCCAAAGGCCATGTCCAATGTCCTTCAGGTCTGGGACAGTGGGGGTTTGCAGAGAACCTGATCTGCCCCAGGAGTCAGCTGAGCACTGACCAGTTAGTGGGTCAGGAACCAGTGCTGGCTGTTTCCCATGGGACAAGAGCTGGCAAGACAGTCTTCAGGGGTAGGGTTCGCATGTCATTAGTTACCCCACTTTGAAGGAGGGGAGAAACACCAGGGACTCTCAGCTGGGAGGAGAGAAGAGCCGCATGCCAGTGGGTCTTGAGCCACCTGTAGTTCAAGGAGATGATGACCACAGTGGCACCAGCTGAGGGTGGCCTGTGCCAGCCGTGCTAAGAGCTTTCCCTGCACTGTCCCAGCTAATCCCCAGGAGGTACATACTGGTCCCCATTTCCCTCCACCTGTCCTCCACGGAGGGTGTCCCCTTTGCACCCCGGTCCCCGTAATTTCTGGCAGCCTGAGCCAAATGCCACCTGGCTTTGGTTTCATACAGAGGCTACTTCCTCCTTTGCGAGGCACACCAGTTTCTGCCAGCCATTGGCAAAGGCCGCTGCAGGCGGTCGGGTGAGGGAAGGCAGGTAATCTGGATCTCCATTGTCTTGTTGGCCCAGAGCCTGATGCTGAGTCACAGTTGATAAGCTAGTTAATTGTACAAACAAATATGGTTCTGTGATTGTTCCATCCTCTTCCTCTGTCAGGTGTATACCCTGATGTGGCACCCACTGGGCCTTAGAGCAAAGCCAGCTGCTTGTATAGAAGTTTCCATGAAGAGGACTGTAGGCCTCCTAGAAAGATCTTGTAAAATGAACCTATCAAAGGCCAGCAGGGTCATAGGGAAGATGCTGACAGATGGGTTGTCGCAGTTAACTACAATTGGTGGGAAGAACAAAAATGGACACCTGTGAGTGTCACATCTAGACACTGCAACTCTCCAGGTGCCGCATCCTGCTTCCCTCCATCCAGATGGAATTCCACCAATAATATGGTGCCATTGAATGCAAGGCATTTCCTCGAACTAGCACTGACTGTTCTTTCTATGTGGACCTGCCAAGTCTACATCGTGACTCTCTTCGAAACTCTACTTTCCATTTCATATGCCTGTAGGAGCAAGAATCACTCTCCCAAAGGCCATGTCCAATGTCCTTCAGGTCTGGGACAGTGGGGGTTTGCAGAGAACCTGATCTGCCCCAGGAGTCAGCTGAGCACTGACCAGTTAGTGGGTCAGGAACCAGTGCTGGCTGTTTCCCATGGGACAAGAGCTGGCAAGACAGTCTTCAGGGGTAGGGTTCGCATGTCATTAGTTACCCCACTTTGAAGGAGGGGAGAAACACCAGGGACTCTCAGCTGGGAGGAGAGAAGAGCCGCATGCCAGTGGGTCTTGAGCCACCTGTAGTTCAAGGAGATGATGACCACAGTGGCACCAGCTGAGGGTGGCCTGTGCCAGCCGGTGCTAAGAGCTTTCCCTGCACTGTCCCAGCTAATCCCCAGGAGGTACATACTGGTCCCCATTTCCCTCCACCTGTCCTCCACGGAGGGTGTGATGGAGGAACCAGCACCATAAATGGAGTGACTGTTGAGAAGTTGAGCAGCCTGCGCTAGAACCGTGGGCCACTGTGCCACGTGTCTGAATCTGGGCAATCTGAGCTGTTGTTTGAGATGTCTGCCATGTGTTTCCACCTCACATGCAGCTCTCTAGGCAGGAGAGACTCTGGGTTCATGCTTAGACCTAATGGCTGTGAGTTGTATTCTGTGGTCAGACTCCATGAAGTCAGGGATTGTTGTTGTTGCTCAGTCACTCAGTCATGTCTGACTCTTTACAATGCCATGGACTGTAGCCCACCAGGCTCCTGTCCATGGGATTTCCCAGGCAGGCATACTGGAGTGGGTTGCCATTTCCTTTTCCAGGCGATCTTCCCAGATTAGGGATCAAACCCAGGTCTCCTGCATTTGGCCCTCTCTAGCACTGAGCCACCAGGGAGACCCGAAGTCAGGACTACTGTGTCTCTAAGCAACTTCCTGAAGTATTAACAAGACCCAGCACGCATTCTACAAGGACTGGTTTACTGGGCAGTTAGCCACTCCAAACGTTCCAAGAATATACATTTTACTCTGTTAGAAAACAAGAGCCCTTATGAAGATTTCCCCGCCAGTGACAGTGTCTACCCAGCAGGACACCTGATGTGTCTTAAGCAGATTCCTTAGCCTCAGATGGGAATTCCTGTTCCAGTGATTTACCTGTGTGAGGGGGCTAGGGGTGGGGTGGGACTGTGCTCTTGGCAGGAGAGTAGAGAATGCACAACAGGAAAGAGGCAAGGGCGTGGCCTTGGCTAGAGTCTGATCTTGCTGGGAAACTCTGGGACATTAACTATCTCGTGGGTCAGTCCCAGCTTGAGGCAGGACGAAGTCAGTCACAGGCCAAGAACTGGGGAAAAGCTTGGGAGGGGGCATTGCCTCCTAGGTCTGGTGGCTTCCACTTGACTCCTGGCACAGTAGCAGGAGGTGGCCCCCACAGTAAGGGGATCTGGGCAGGGTGCCAGCGGCACCCACTACTGGCTGGTTCAGCTGGCACCCTCACCCCAGGATGCTGTGGATGATCCCAGTCCATGACTAAGCAGAACTGCTTCCTCATGGGTACTCAGGGGTATCAGGGAGACCCTAGGCTTGTCCACAACTTGGCTGCAGTGAGAATTCTCAAGGGGGGGTTGGTGGAACCCAAGAGGTTTAGTGTGAAATGAGGTTGTTCAATTTAATCAGAAATATCAGCTGGTTGAAAGCAAAGGGACGTGTCTCATACAGGGTCTGGGTGCACTCTTCAAATCAATAGAAAGCCAGCAGCCAGAGCAGCCAATGACACCTTACCCCAGCCCAGAAATCCAAGCAGCCAACTAGACCTTACCCCAGCCCAGGAATCCGTGTAATCACATCCTGTTTTTACTCTACCATGCAGGCATCTGCGGCAGTTGCCAGGGTGAGAGTTCTTCATCCTCATGATGGGGGTATCCCTGAGGCTGAGTAGGTGGAAGCTGCTACCTCGTGCTGCCCTTTGGCAACAACAGAAAAGAGCCGTCTCCGAACCATGTTAGTTCTGAGGTCAGAGGACGGTGCCTCACAGATTCCAGGACCTACAGTGTCAGTAGGGGTAGTAGCTGTTTAGTCACTCGGTCATGTTCAACTCTTCGTGACCCCATGGACTATAGCCTACCAGGCTCCTCTGTCCGTGGAATTCTCCAGGCAAGAATACTGAAGTGGGTTGCCATGGCCTTCTGCAGGGGATGTTCCCAACCCAGGATCGAACCCTGGGTGTCCTGCTGGTGGATTCTTTACACTGAGTCACATGGGAAGCCCTCAGTAGGGAATGTCTCTGTTAAAAAAAAAAAAAAAGGAACAACAAGCCCAAAATGGAGTCACTTGTCCCTAGGACAGCAAACCAAGACTCTACTGTAGTTTCAGACACTCCCAGGAACGGGACCTTTAACCAGTCAACCTGGAATTACCTGATCAATATAATAAGGTCATCTGCATGACAGAGCCCTTTTTTCCTCCAAAGGAAGGTGGCCTTGCCTCAAATAATCCTTTCTTTTCTCTATGACTTCATTGTCCCACTTACTTTCTGCCTTTAAAAAACCTTCCAGGTTGGCCTGTTAAGCAGTAACCCCACAGTAGGATCTGGGGTCCAGCGGCACACTACTGGCTGGTTCAGCTGGCACCTCACCCCAGGATGCTGTGGATGATCCCAGTCCATGACTAAGCAGAACTGCTTCCTCATGGGTACTCAGGGGTATCAGGGAGACCCTAGGCTTGTCCACAACTTGGCTGCAGTGAGAATTCTCAAGGGGGGGTTGGTGGAACCCAAGAGGTTTAGTGTGAAATGAGGTTGTTCAATTTAATCAGAAATATCAGCTGGTTGAAAGCAAAGGGACGTGTCTCATACAGGGTCTGGGTGCACTCTTCAAATCAATAAAAAGCCAGCAGCCAGAGCAGCCAATGACACCTTACCCCAGCCCAGAAATCCAAGCAGCCAACTAGACCTTACCCCAGCCCAGGAATCCGTGTAATCACATCCTGTTTTTACTCTACCATGCAGGCATCTGCGGCAGTTGCCAGGGTGAGAGTTCTTCATCCTCATGATGGGGGTATCCCTGAGGCTGAGTAGGTGGAAGCTGCTACCTCGTGCTGCCCTTTGGCAACAACAGAAAAGAGCCGTCTCCGAACCATGTTAGTTCTGAGGTCAGAGGACGGTGCCTCACAGATTCCAGGACCTACAGTGTCAGTAGGGGTAGTAGCTGTTTAGTCACTCGGTCATGTTCAACTCTTCGTGACCCCATGGACTATAGCCTACCAGGCTCCTCTGTCCGTGGAATTCTCCAGGCAAGAATACTGAAGTGGGTTGCCATGGCCTTCTGCAGGGGATGTTCCCAACCCAGGGATCGAACCCTGGGTGTCCTGCTGGTGGATTCTTTACACTGAGTCACATGGGAAGCCCTCAGTAGGGAATGTCTCTGTTAAAAAAAAAAAAAAAGGAACAACAAGCCCAAAATGGAGTCACTTGTCCCTAGGACAGCAAACCAAGACTCTACTGTAGTTTCAGACACTCCCAGGAACGGGACCTTTAACCAGTCAACCTGGAATTACCTGATCAATATAATAAGGTCATCTGCATGACAGAGCCCTTTTTTCCTCCAAAGGAAGGTGGCCTTGCCTCAAATAATCCTTTCTTTTCTCTATGACTTCATTGTCCCACTTACTTTCTGCCTTTAAAAAACCTTCCACTTTGGGGCTTCCCTGGTAGTCCAGTGATTAAGAATCCACCTGGTAATGCAAGGGACACTGGTAAGACCCCTGGTCTGGGAAGATCCCACATGCCTCAGAGCAATTAAGTCCAGGAGCCACAACTACTGAGCCCATGCACTCTAGAGCCAATCCTCTGCAACAGGAGAAACCACTGCAATGAGAAGTCTGCACCACAATGAAAAGTAGTCTCTGCTCACTGTAATTAGAGAAAGACCAACCAAAGCAATGAAGACTCAGCTCAGTTAAAAATACATAAATCTTAGAAAAACAAAACCACCTTCCACTCAGTACACCTCCTTGGAACTTCTGTTTGCCAGATGGAATGCTGCCCAATTCATGAAAAAGACCAACTAGATCTTCAGATTTACTCTGCTGAATTCTCTTAACACTCCTACTCAGGGCTAACTTCAGTTACAGCTCCAGTCGATCATGTGCAAGTCAGTTCTGAGGGATAAGCCACAAGTCCTAGTTCACATGACTACCAGAGCTGGGTTTGAACGGAAGTCTGTCTGATGTGTTCTCAAGCTCAGTCTTCTGAAATCTGGCTTCCCTTAAAGTTCTCCTTCCAGAAGAAAGAGGCAATTCACTTGTCAGGTAAAGACAAGGGTCCAGTCTTCTGGACGGTTATATGTCTCATAAAAAATGAGCGAGGTTAAGTTTTCAGTGTACAAACTCCATTTCCTGGTAAACATAATGAATGAGACAGGCTCCCTGGGTGTGATCAGCTCAGAAGTGCTGACATCAAGGGACAAAACCAAAATGCAGACCCTGTCCTGTGTAACACCGCTAACGTGTCAGTAACCAGAATCCTGTTTCAATGTAACCCAGGCAATGAGAGGCAGAATCAGATCAGGAAGAAGAAGAGTTCCTCTCAGAAGAAACTGCATGAGCTAGCTAATGCATATGCTCATTCGTTTCAATTGTGTCCAGCCCATTGCGACTACAGCCCACAAGGCTTCCCTGTCCATGGGTTTTTTTTCAGGCAAAAATACCAATGGGTTACTATGCCCTCCTTCAGGGGATCTTCCGAACCCCACCAAGGTACCAGAATGTAATTTTGACTCAGGTTTTGTTTATTGATTCCTTCTCACTCCATGGAGATTCTAGAGAAGCACAAACAGCCACAGTTCTGACCATGTGTGTGGTATCTTGGTCAAACTGTCTTAAAAAGTTTCCATAAATTTCCCCTATATTTTTGGCAAGGTATATTAGCTAGATCATGGGGCTTCCCCAGTGACTCAGTGGTAAAGAATCTGCCTGCAATGGATAATACAAATCTGGACTAAATGCTGACCCACGCTAAATGATAACAAAAGACCAAAAAGCCAAGAAACGCAGGAACTCACAGATTCAGGAAACAAGAGGGCTTTATTGGGTCCCTGGCCACCATCCAGCCCATCTATGCTCTCACTGTGCTGACAGGACCTAGAAGTTGTTCTCACTGTCTGGCGTGAGAAATCAGCGAGGCTCTGCTGGCTTTCCTCTCTGGGCCTGGAATGCTGGTTGGAAGAGCTCCTGTGGAAATCAACTGCTTGATCTCAGTAGCAGAGACAAATACAAGGGACACAGTAGAGTCATTATAGTGGACATGGGCACAGAAACCAGACCCCTGGCTATGGTTCATCAGTCGTGGGGTCCCCGGAATGAAAAAAAAACAGAGAGTTACCTAAGACATCCTCTAGTTGTGACCATAACTAAAGATTTCTGGTCGGGCAAAGCTGTCTGTTTCAAGCTGCCAAGGTAAGAGTCAAAATCCCCCACTTAATTTCCAGACTTTCAATGGAGAGAAAGTTAAATATCTTCGAAGAAAAGCCTTATTTATTTTTCACTTAGATGCATGTTGTGAACCTTCCTTGCAGTCTGCACCAAAGTGATCTGTGTCTGTTTAATGGGGAATGGAAAGGAAGGAAAACAGACCTGGGGAGGTGATTCTGTAGGACATTAGCTTTAGGCTAAGTCTAATCTCTGAGGCCCACAGGAAAGCATGGGGTCTGCACGTCCACAGAGATGTCTAACAGACTACATCCTGTGCCATAGTAGACTCGGTGGACCCTCAAAGCCAACCAAGGTTTAATTATTTTGAGCGTACAGTTGAAACAGATGTTCTCTGAAACAGGTATAACCCCAGCGTGGCCCTGATGAGTGGGGAAAGTGACTGTGGTGGAAGAGGAGAAGCACAAGCCGTCAGAATTCCCCCTCACCACTGGGACAGTGACTAAGAAAGGATACAGTGTTTGCGGGGGAACTGTAGACATCAGTGTTACTATCAGAGGGCCAAGGCATGGTGATCCCTACCACAGCCCAGCCTGGCCGCTGTAAAACACCAGAAGCTCTATGGACTGTTGCAAATTGTAAAATGTGCTGACTCCAATGGCAGGTGCTGTCCCAGAAATGGCCTTCTTGCTAAAGCTAATTCACCCACCTCTTGGCATTTGGTATGAACCCTTTGATCTAGCAAATTCTTTTTCTTTCTTGATTTTGATGAGCAAAGAACAGAGGCAATTCATCTTCAGCCGGCAGGGCCACAGCACTTCTTTGGTGTCTTGCTTAAAGATACGTATTATCTTCGTTGTCCAGCTCTGTGCCCCAACCTGCCTCACAGGGACCTTGACCTCAGCACTGCAATGTTTTATCATGCTGATAAGGCCTGGAGATCAGCAGTTTCCCTAAATGCTTTGGTAAGACATACATGTGTGAGTCAGAGGTGGAAGATAAAGCATGTGAAAATGCAAAGGTCTGTTCTCCTGATAAAGTTCCTGGGTATCAAGGGGTCTGTCTGTTTAGGTCAGAATAGTCCCTCCTTCAATGTAGAGCAATTTTCTACATTCTGAATTCCTTACCACTTAAGGCACAATTCCAGTAACCATGTTGGTCAACCCACTTATTGACTGAGCCAGAAGACTGCCAGCTTTGGGATGGGCCCAGAGTAAGTGAAGTCTATCAGGACAAGCTGTTAGCATAAATGATCCTGCCACCCAGGCTGCCTGAGCTGGCAGACCCAGTGCCGCTTGAGGGATCGTGGCATACTGGGGAACCACCTGGAACCTGGGGCAGAGCAGAGTGCTGTGTGGAGCTTCTGGGAAGGCTTGGTTTGAAAAATGGGGCAGGAGAACCCAGAGTCTGGAACCAAGAGATACCCTGGCCAACAAGAAACTATTATCCTGTTGAGAAGTAGCCCTCTGCCTTGCCACTGGGCTCTGGGGGAGTCTAGTGCTTGGCCACAGCATACCAGGGGGCCATGCTGGCCCTTAGGAACAGGGGCTGTTGGGCCTACCTAGCCACAGGTAGGCATGGCCACCATCCCTAGGTGGACGCTCCAGGGTTCTCAAGGCACAGGCCAGCATGGGTGTGAGAGGGTCATCACTCCCTCTACTCTTACGCCTCCTCCTGCCTTGTGGCCAAGCTCATCTCAATCTACACCTATGCTATGGCTTTAACAAGGCAGGGACCCATCTTGACCATTAGGGGCCCTTCTGGATTTGGTTTGCTCTCCTTACCCATCACACCTCTCACATCAAAATCCACAGGATTATCAAACACAAGCCTTCAACCAGAGAAGGCACTTCACAGCAAAGTGATGGGCTGATGTCTAAGGCATCTGCTCATCTTGTCAGGATCCCACAGTCTAGAAGCAGTTAGCTTGATAATGTGGCAAAATGGTTTGCTGAAAATTAGGCTGTGCTACCAGCTGAAAATAATACCTTTCAAAACTGGGTAAGGCCTGCAAGATGGAGCAAAAGCTTCAAACCAATAACCATTTCATGGTGCCATTTCTCCTGCTGATAAGAAAGCAGGGTGAAGAGGGGTATATTATCACTACATCTCAATGTTTTTTTTATACCGGAGGCTCAGGACTCGACTGGTGTAGAGGAGGCTTTAGTCCCCAAGGAAACACATCTTCAAACACTCATAGTCATGGTTCACGTTCAAGGCATCTGGCCATCTCAGGTTTCCTGTACCTCTGAGGGACACACAGCTAGGATGGGGGTATTTTGTATACATACACACAGGAGTAACAAGGATGATTAACCCTATTGAGGGAAAATACAATCTTGCTGATTAATAAAAGGGGGCAGGGTACAGATGGACGTGGTGGCGTTCCTAAAGCACTCCCTGGTTCTGCCATGTCCAGTGGTTAATGCCGGCCACAAAGGCAGGACCATGAACAGACTGGAGATTTGGGTCACTCCAACAGGCAAAAAAAAACCCCTAGTCGTAAATACTAGTTCTTGTGACCAGTTATGGAAACAGGCCGTAGCCTTTACTCATGCCCCCCTCCTTGCTGGGTTATATCCTTCTCACAGGTCGCAGAATTTCAAGATGAGTTTGGGATAAAGAAGGGAGAGTACCACTAGTGGACTTTGGAGAATGGCAGCCCTGGTAATTAGCCTGGAGTTGGTCATTGGCTATGATCTTGAATGGTCTCCCCAAGCTGACAGCAATTTGCTTTTGGCTCTATGGGAGAGAGTTGTAATACATCAGGTGGGAAGGGTGTGTGTGGGTGTCGGGGTCTTGCCAGTGGTTGCCTACCAAGCCCTTCCCAACCTCCACCAGTCTTCTGGTGAGAATCCCCATCCTTTGGAAAACTGCCTTTCGCCCCTTCACATTGCCCCGAGCTCCCGGACAGGGATTTGAAACTTGAATGGAAAGAGACGCACTGGAGCCAACAGCAGCAGCTCCTGGAAGGCAAGCTTGGGAGTTACTGTGGCTCCTGCCCATGCAGGTTCTGTGAACTACTCCCACGACCTTCGCATGAGCCCTTTTTCCTTGCTTAAGTTGGTCCAAGTCCATTTCTGTTTCTCAAAACCCAAGAAGCCTAAAGGAAAGTGTCTCTTTTGAGACCACCTCATGAACCTCTGCCTCCCAACGGTGGTCAACTTAGGGTCTGGCATAAAGTAAGTCTGATGAATGAACAAATAAATCAACAACATTCCAGCTCTCAGTTCACCAAGACAGTCTGAATAGGCAGGCTGGGAGAGTGGGGGCACACTGAGGCAAGAGGAGAAAGTGGGTAGAATCTCCTGAGCACAAGAGGAGGTAGAGAAGTCAGAAATGTCGAATGGAGAGGAGGAATACTGGGCAAGGAAAGGCCTGGGCAGTGGGGTGGGGCTGGGGCTGAGAAACCTCTGCAGCTGGGGAAGCCGGAGACAGTCCATGAGTAGCAGAGAGGCAGGTGCTGGTCATCCCCTGGACTGGTCTTGCTGCTGTGGAGGCCACCAGAGGCACAGGGCATCTCCCCAGCTCTGCTCTTCTTTCCTGGGTTCCTTCCTCTACATTCCTCTTCCAGATGAAGGAGCAGTTCCAAAGGCCTAAGCACTCTCATGCTCAGGAGCACGAGCCATCTTCCCAGTAGTACAAGAAGCACAGACTGTCCAGCCATACCCATGGAAGGCTGAGACTGAGTGTCAATCCAGGAGCCAAACCATGAATCCATTTTTCCAGTGGTCCCAGGGACTATGGGATGCCCTCAGAGACCCAGCCTGGGGAGAGGGGACCCTGACCCCATATGCCCACAACCACACAGGATGAGGGCAAGCAGGATGCACAGTGGCTGCCTTTATTACATTCCAAGGGGAGAGAGCTAGCTCCAGACCCCTCATCCCAGGCCTCAAGGAGGGGCTCTCAGGGAGGATCCAGGGTGCTGGGTTGAGCACAGCAACTCCTTGGGAGCCTGTACTGAGGCCCAGAGCTGCAGGCCCAGGATGGAGAGCTAATGGCTGGGTTGGATATAGAGACACACCTCCACCCCACACATGGAAGGACCACATTCTTCCTAGAACTCCCATGTGCACTCCCTCTGCAGAAGAGCTCAGCCCTCTGTCCCTGGTCAGGAGGGGTGGTGGACTTCACTGTGACCCCCTCTCCTTTCAGTATGGAGCACGAGGTCCCATAAAACCCCCACCTCATGGCAGAGGGTCTGGAGAAGGGAGGGGTGTATGGGGGGGTTGGGGACTGAGAGGGCAGAGGATCTTCTCCTTCCCAAGGTGTGGTGGGTAGGGTGGGGGCAAGGCTAGGGAAGCCTTCGGGCAGGGGGACAAAGAGAAGTCAGTGAAAGGCAACAGGCTGCAATCAGGATCAAAGCCAAGGATGCGGGACAGGGAGCAAGGGGGCAGGGAAAGCAGTAAGTACCTGTGGGAAAGGCCAAGCATGAACATGCATCACCAAAGACCACTGCACAAAGTGGGGACAGGCCCTGGAAGGGCTCTGAGCTCCATTTGGGCTCCGGACAGGTTAGCGGCAAGGTAAGCTGGGATTAATGAGGCAAAACAGCTGAAGGAAGACACCCTGAGAGTCACCAGGCCAGACACAGCAGAGGAAGTCTGGAGCCCTGAAGGCAGGGAGAGATTGGAGCTGAGTGAAGGGAGGACGGAGATGCTGGCCCTCAGTGCCCCAAGAGCACAAGGTTCACGGCAGGGTTTGGGCAGGGGGTTGGCAGCAGAATCATGCAGAGGACTCAGGGAGCCCCCAGCAGTGGCCAGTGTAAACTTCAAGGAGGGCCAAGCTGCCAGGCACTTGGATGTGGGGCCCGGGAGCCCTGGTAACAGTGGCACCAGGAGAGGCCGCCAGGCTGGGTGTCATGCACCCAGCGTCTTATGAGGAGCTGAGTGAGGAAAGGCTGCTCAGAGGGGCCCGCAGGGGAGCCTCCTCAGCGCACCTGCTCTGGTTGATTCTGTACCGGGAACGTCTCTGGCAGTTCGAGCTGCTTCCTTGTTGGTCTTCTGCTGGGTGGAGGCCTCCTGTGGGGGCTATCGCGTGCCCTGTGCCTTGGAAGCCCCCTCCTGGATGGGAGGCTGTCCCAAGAGCTGGGAGGCAATGGCCTCTGAGGCCTGAGGAGTGGCTTTGGAGCTCAAGGCACTCTTCCGGGTGCCCTGGGGACTGGGGGGGCCTTTCTTCTGGGGCTGAGGACTCAGCTGGGGACCCTTCCTGCTGGCAGATGGACTCTTGGAGCCTTTGGCCTTGGTTTGGGGGTGGGCAGCCTCGGGGCCCTTGAGGGGTTTCAGCCCCAGCATCTCACAGAAGGTGTTGCACTGGTGGGAGGAGGCAAACTGGTCCAGCAGGGCAGGGAAACAGCTCTCCTTGAGGCCGTGGTACCTGTGCCAAACAGCAGGAACTGAGCAGGCTCCTGCCCACAGACAGTTCTCGGACAGACAGCGAGGTGGCAGTGGCCAGGGTGTTGTGCCCATGGTACCCCCTACCTTACCTCGGGGTGCTGGGGAGTTCACCTGGGGCCACCTCAGGTGGCAGCACCCAAAACCTTGATGCTAACCCAAGGCCTCATCAGGGCCTGGCTCACAGAACTCATCCCACGGAACATCACTTCATGCGAGGAGGCTCTGTCTTATTAACATAAATGAGTGCAGACTCCAGGTCCACACTCCACTCACAGGCCCTGCTTATCTGCACCCCAATGAACCTTCCCTGGTGAGAAGGCAGAGCAGCAGGTTCACTGCAAGCCCAGGACGGCAGGTGGCCGTTTGTGGGCGGCAAAAGCTTGCTGGGGGTCAGCGCCACGGCAGATGGGGATCAGGGGCCTCTGAGACATTACGACACAGCCTTGGGTGCAAATGGGGCTACTGGGTCACAAGGTCCAACAACTCAGGGGTGGAGAACCAGAACTTTGACATTTTGCACCCCAGTCTCTTAGAGGGCATTCTGTCCCCAAGAAGCACTCACCCTCGCAGTTTGGTGGCAATCTGCACATCAGTCATTTTCCAGTCAACCCCTGAAAAGAAAGAGAGACAGAGAGTTGGGAGCTAGCAGCTTGGGTCGGTTCTAGGGGCCTCCTGTGTCCAGAATGGGAATGGGCCAGATTTCAGGTACATCTTTGGGCCCCTTCGCACTGGGCATCACCCCGCCTATCTCAGGGGAAGTGTGGGTATCTCTGTATTATTAATAGTAGTAACATTCCCATCTTCACAGGTGAGGAGATAAGCTCAAAGGTAAGTGACTACCACGAAGTCACAGTTGTTCATTCATTTAGTGACTGGGTGTGCAATGACCATTGGGAATGATAGTACTACCCCTAGATCCCCAAGTCTCCTAGCTGTGCTGTCCTGCTTCCACTGGGTGAGATTAGGTCATCCTAAACTAGGCATGCCTCTGGTTTTGAGCTAAAACTTTCTCCTCCTTCTTAACAGCTAGCCAATCTGGACAAGAGAGAGGTGGGAATAGGAATAGGTATCAGCACTGGGCGGCAGAGGTATGACAAGGATAAGACAGGTTTCACACACTCATCAAGGCAGCAAGGCACTCCATGACAAGGCATAAGAACAGGAAAATCAGTGGCCAGGGTGTTGTGCCCATGGTACCCCCTACCTTACCTCGGGGTGCTGGGGAGTTCACCTGGGGCCACCTCAGGTGGCAGCACCCAAAACCTTGATGCTAACCCAAGGCCTCATCAGGGCCTGGCTCACAGAACTCATCCCACGGAACATCACTTCATGCGAGGAGGCTCTGTCTTATTAACATAAATGAGTGCAGACTCCAGGTCCACACTCCACTCACAGGCCCTGCTTATCTGCACCCCAATGAACCTTCCCTGGTGAGAAGGCAGAGCAGCAGGTTCACTGCAAGCCCAGGACGGCAGGTGGCCGTTTGTGGGCGGCAAAAGCTTGCTGGGGGTCAGCGCCACGGCAGATGGGGATCAGGGGCCTCTGAGACATTACGACACAGCCTTGGGTGCAAATGGGGCTACTGGGTCACAAGGTCCAACAACTCAGGGGTGGAGAACCAGAACTTTGACATTTTGCACCCCAGTCTCTTAGAGGGCATTCTGTCCCCAAGAAGCACTCACCCTCGCAGTTTGGTGGCAATCTGCACATCAGTCATTTTCCAGTCAACCCCTGAAAAGAAAGAGAGACAGAGAGTTGGGAGCTAGCAGCTTGGGTCGGTTCTAGGGGCCTCCTGTGTCCAGAATGGGAATGGGCCAGATTTCAGGTACATCTTTGGGCCCCTTCGCACTGGGCATCACCCCGCCTATCTCAGGGGAAGTGTGGGTATCTCTGTATTATTAATAGTAGTAACATTCCCATCTTCACAGGTGAGGAGATAAGCTCAAAGGTAAGTGACTACCACGAAGTCACAGTTGTTCATTCATTTAGTGACTGGGTGTGCAATGACCATTGGGAATGATAGTACTACCCCTAGATCCCCAAGTCTCCTAGCTGTGCTGTCCTGCTTCCACTGGGTGAGATTAGGTCATCCTAAACTAGGCATGCCTCTGGTTTTGAGCTAAAACTTTCTCCTCCTTCTTAACAGCTAGCCAATCTGGACAAGAGAGAGAGGTGGGAATAGGAATAGGTATCAGCACTGGGCCGGCAGAGGTATGACAAGGATAAGACAGGTTTCCACACACTCATCAAGGCAGCAAGCAAGCACTCCATGCAGCCCAGACAGGCACCAAAGCTAGGACAGCCATGAAGGACAAAGCTGGGTCAATGGTGATGGAGGAAACACATCCCATGCTGACCAGGCCACCCTAGCAGCTTAGCATTATGCATCAGGCCTATGACCTCCTTTCCTTGTTTGCACTCTGTCCGGCTGCCTTCTTCCAGAAACCAAGCTCTCTCTGACAGGACTGAGTGCTAGTAGATGACAGAGCGGCCTGGATGTAGGCTTGAAACCAGGTATATCTTGACTTCCATTTAGGCTCTGTCACTTTGGAGCCGTGTGTGCTTGGCTGGTCACTTCCCATGTCTAATCCTCAATAGTAAAAGAGGGATCATGCTGCCCATCTTGCAGGGGAACGTAAGACTATCACAGTAGTATAGAACTCTAACTTAGTGTCTGAAACACAGTGCATGTATGTGCATGCAAAGTCACTTCAGTCACATCTGACTCTGTGCAACCCTGTAGACAATAGCCTGCCAAGCTCTTCGGTCCATGGTATTCTCCGGGCAAGAATACCAGAGTGGGTTGCCATTTCCTTCTCCAGGGGACTTTCCCAACCCAGGGAGCGAACCCAGGTCTCCTGCATTGCAGGTAGATTCTTTACCATCTGAGCCACCAGAAGTGCCAAGGTAAAGCAGTTACACAATATTCAGGTCTTTGTCTTTTCTCTTTCACCATTTACCACATTTCATTTTGCATGATAATAATCATGATCCCTCACTGGCACAGAACTTTGGTTGGCAGAGGGCTTCATAAATACAGTGTCATTTAATCTTCACAGTAAGTCTGAGAGATAAGCAGGGAGAAACTATTATTATTCTTAGAGAGGGAAGGGAGATTCCTCGAGAGATGAAAGGACCTAACCTGTCTGAGCTGGTTTTCTCTTCTGGAAGACAGGGACTCAGCTAGCAAATGAAGAGATCTGGGCTTGAATTTCTTTTTCTTTTTTTAGGCGTGGCTTTCTTTGACTCTCATGTCCTTCTACTGTATTATGTTATCATCTTATTGTAGAAAGTGGTATACTTATCATAGATTCCTAAGAACACTGGCTGTTCCTAATATACTTTTTTTTTTTTTTTTGGCCACTTAATATTGATCTTCCATTCATTTATCTTTGTTCTTTGGCCTGTGTGGGCCTCCCATCACAGCGGCCTCTCTAGCCACAGAGCACTGGCTCTGGGCGCATGCGTTCCAGAGCATCGGCTTGATAGTTGGACGTATCAGTCCAGCCGCTCCGTGGCACGTGGGATCTTTCCAGGCCAGGGATTGATCGAACCGGCACCCCTTGCACTGCAAGGTGGTGTCCTTACCCACTAGACCACCAGGGAAGCCCCTAATTCGCTTTTTCATCTTCTCAATACTTAGTAACATTAGATGGAAGGAAAGAAAGGAGGGAAGGAAAAATTTATGAGTTAACAAATGGAGTGAATGACAACAGTTTAGTATGTTACTAACTCGCCCTTCAACATCTAGAGCTACATATAAATATTTATTGTATCGTTTAACCACAACACAAAGCACTTTTTTATTTTATTTTATTTTTTTTATTTCTTGGGGGGGGGTGGGGCGGGGAGGGAGGGGTGTGGGCAGGCCACTTCTGTTGGTCTTTCATTTATCTATTTTCATCCATCTTTGTTCTTTGGCCCATGTGGGCATCCCATCGCGGTGGCCTCTGTCATCGCAGAGCACTGGCTCTGGGCACATGCGCTCTAGAGCTCGGGCTCGGTAATTGGACATGTGGGTCCAGCCGCTCCGCGGCATGTGGGATTTTCCCAGGCCAGGGATCGAACCGGCGCCCCTTGCACTGCAAGGCGGTGCCCTTACCCACTGGACCACCAGGGAAGCCCCACAAAGCACCTTTTTTTTTTTTTTGCTTTTTTGGGATGGGGTGGGTTGGGGAGAGAAGGGGGTGGGCGGGCCACTTCTATTGGTCTTTCATTTATCTATTTTCATCCATCTTTGTTCTTTGGCTCGTGTGGGCCTCCCATCTCAGTGGCCTCTGTCGTCGCAGAGCACTGGCTCTGGGCGCATGTGCTCCAGAGCTCCGGCTCGGTAATTGGACACATCGGTCCAGCCGCTCCGTGGCACGTGGGATCTTCCCAGGCCAGGGATCGAACCGGCACCCCTTGCACTGCAAGGCGGTGTCCTTATCCACTGGACCACCAGGGAAGCCCCCAACAAAGCACTTTTAAGCCAGTTTTCTATCTCTGGCCCTTGGTTTTCTCACTTATTTACATCAGGAATAGAATGTAATCATGTGTGACATCCCTGCATTCTACTCCTCCCACTGCAGGGAGTACTGTATCCTTTCCTTTCTCCTGCCTGGTCTGGTTAAAGAGTGTAGGCTGGGAGAGAGACGTCAAAGAAGGAAGAACTCACGCTTGTGGGCCTCCCCTCGTTGGGAAGAATCTGAATAATGGGAGAAATAGAAACGGACTAAAAAGAAGCAAGGGAGACTACATTTCTTTATAGAATAAAAAGCTACTGAAGACTGAGGGGGAAGCAGAGAAGGAGGAGACAGTAAAGCTCTGTGTGCAAGGGTGGAAGAGAAGGATTAGGCAGTTGGAGAGTTAGAAAGCTCAGAGCACAGCTCCAGGAAAGAAGGGAAGGGTCATTGTGAAAACATGGTTGTGTGGCTTGAACTAGATCGCATGTAGTGCTCTTTGAGGGCCTTTCCCTGTGGCTCAGTGGTAAAGAATCTGCCCTGTCAATGCAGGAGACGCAGAAACATGAGTTTGATTCCTGGGTTGGGAAGAGCCCCTGGAGGAGGAAAAAACAACCGACTCTAGTATTCTTGCCTGGAAAATCCCACGGACAGAAGAGCCTAGCAGGCTACAGTCCATGGGGCTACAAAGAGTCCAACTTGACTGAGTGGCTAAACAACAACAATGGTCTTTGAAATAATTTCCTTTTTAATTTTAAGTGGAGCCTGGAGTGCACTCCTCTAAACGTAATTGCAGTTCAGGACTGGTTGCTCCACGAGGCTCTGGTACCTAGTAGGGCTGCACACCATGTGGTTCCCGTCCAGTGCACATTTTACGAGATTACTGTGAAAGCAGAGGAGAACACACGTGGACTGTGCTGCCCACCAGTGCCCTGCCCTCCGCACGCTCTCCTGCATGTGCACATGCACATCTCACCCCCACATACCTGCCAGATCAGTGACAAGGAAGCTGCCGTTCGTCCACAGATAGAGCCAGTGCTGGAAGGTCTGGCATTTCTGCACGGCCTCAGAGCTGCTAGGCGCTGCTGGAGCTGCAGCACAATCCCAGTCCCGGCGCAGTAGGACTCCAGGGGCTGGCCCAGGTCCTCCTCCAGCGTAGCATAGGGGATGTTGTTGGCAGGCCGGTAGATCAGATACAGTGGGATGATCCTAAACACAGTGCCACTCTGCAGTGAGCAGGAAGAGTGCCCCAAGACCACCTCTTTCCACCTCAACTGTACACTCTAGGAGCCGAAAGGAAGCCCCTCCCAAGAATGGAACTCTTAGCTCTGAGCCTGAAGGTCAGCGAGGACAGGGGTTCCACCCCGAGTTCAGGAAGGGAAAGGAAGGCCACTGGCTTCAGGATCCTGTCCATCCTCTGAAGTCAGTGGGATGAGAACTGAACCCTGCTCCAGCCCCAGGAGATCTCTGTGCCTGAGTGAGGGTTCGGATCCGGTGACAAACAGAAAGGAGTACCTCTGAGGTCACAGCTCGAGGAAAGAAGGGAAGGGTCATTGTGAAAACATGGTTGTGTGGCTTGAACTAGATCGCATGTAGTGCTCTTTGAGGGCCTTTCCCTGTGGCTCAGTGGTAAAGAATCTGCCCTGTCAATGCAGGAGACGCAGAAACATGAGTTTGATTCCTGGGTTGGGAAGAGCCCCTGGAGGAGGAAAAAACAACCGACTCTAGTATTCTTGCCTGGAAAATCCCACGGACAGAAGAGCCTAGCAGGCTACAGTCCATGGGGCTACAAAGAGTCCAACTTGACTGAGTGGCTAAACAACAACAATGGTCTTTGAAATAATTTCCTTTTTAATTTTAAGTGGAGCCTGGAGTGCACTCCTCTAAACGTAATTGCAGTTCAGGACTGGTTGCTCCACGAGGCTCTGGTACCTAGTAGGGCTGCACACCATGTGGTTCCCGTCCAGTGCACATTTTACGAGATTACTGTGAAAGCAGAGGAGAACACACGTGGACTGTGCTGCCCACCAGTGCCCTGCCCTCCGCACGCTCTCCTGCATGTGCACATGCACATCTCACCCCCACATACCTGCCAGATCAGTGACAAGGAAGCTGCCGTTCGTCCACAGATAGAGCCAGTGCTGGAAGGTCTGGCATTTCTGCACGGCCTCAGAGCTGCTAGGCGCTGCTGGAGCTGCAGCACAATCCCAGTCCCGGGCGCAGTAGGACTCCAGGGGCTGGCCCAGGTCCTCCTCCAGCGTAGCATAGGGGATGTTGTTGGCAGGCCGGTAGATCAGATACAGTGGGATGATCCTAAACACAGTGCCACTCTGCAGTGAGCAGGAAGAGTGCCCCAAGACCACCTCTTTCCACCTCAACTGTACACTCTAGGAGCCGAAAGGAAGCCCCTCCCAAGAATGGAACTCTTAGCTCTGAGCCTGAAGGTCAGCGAGGACAGGGGTTCCACCCCGAGTTCAGGAAGGGAAAGGAAGGCCACTGGCTTCAGGATCCTGTCCATCCTCTGAAGTCAGTGGGATGAGAACTGAACCCTGCTCCAGCCCCAGGAGATCTCTGTGCCTGAGTGAGGGTTCGGATCCGCGTGTGACAAACAGAAAGGAGTACCTCTGAGGAGATTCAAGCAGACTGTGCCCATGCCAGCTAGACCCTAATACTCAGGAGTATTCCAAGTCTCAAATGGAAACCATGCCCATTTATAGCTGACTCTTGCAGAAATCCACACTGACCCTGTTCACCTGCCACATTAGGATCCTAACCAGTCTGTCTGAACACTTGAGCCTTACTGTCACCTTCGGAGAGGCCCAAAACTTGCCATGCCCAAACTCTACAATAAGCAAAAACTGGGAAAAGTGGTGGGGAATTTGAGTGGATGGGAGAAGACTGAAGACCAGAGTGCAAGCGTTTCTAACGTGGGCCATGAATCTTGAGGTCCTTGTTTCTAGATTCAGTGGAACCATGGAGCTGAGCAGGGGCTCGCTGGGGGCCCATTTCCACGTGACCACTGCTGTGGAGTCCCCCAGGAGACTGTGAGTTGCGGCTCTTTGCAAAAGTTCAAGTCACACTGCACGCCCCTCCCTGTGCACTTACTCAGGCACCTCTCCAAAGCCAGTAGCTGCTCGGGCTTCGGCCGCAAAGATTTTGCAGTACTCCCGACTCATGTTCTGTATCTTGCATCCCTGTGGGATAAAGAGAACCAGCTCTGGTCAGCACGGAAGCGCCTCTGCTCTCTGTCACCCCTTGCTCTAGATGGGAGGACCATCTGCTAGAGGCTGCAAGGGGGATCCCAGCCCTTGGGGAGATGGTGTTCACTCTGCCTCACTTTTCTCATTTGTGAAAAAAGAGGCTTTGGCCTTGTTATCAGAGTGATCTCCAAAGTATCTTTGCAGGAGTTCCAGTGACAGGTTACAGTGCCCAGGGGCCTCGCTGCAGAAAGCCGGAAACTGCCCCACCCACAGTCACCCCTTTTCCCTCACAAATAAGGCTCCTGTGCAAGAAGAAGAGTTGAAAAGGTTTTCACTGAAAAATATAGTTTGAAGACTGTGGCCCCAAAGATGTAGCCTGAACCACATCTAAGGCTCTCCTCAAGGCAAAGCTGAGACCCAGGCTGGGAAGAGGAGGGATGAGAGAGTGGAAGGGTGGGGCAGGGGCATGGGACAGTACCTGGATTGTGACATCATAGTTTCTGCCCAGGAGAGAAGTCTCGCTGCTGGGCCCAAACACAAGCAGGCTGGACACCTTGATGATGCATGTGCGGCCTGACTCGAAGATGGGTTCCAGCCCGTAGATGACCTTGGCCTGGGAGGCCTTCCGAAGACTACACCCGTGTCCACCCCCTCGCAGTTCCTCGCTCACCAGGCGCCCAAAGAGCTTGTCCCCCCAGCAGCCAGAGTCAGCCAGACCCTTAGCGAACACCATGGGGGTCATCTCAATCTCTTCTCCAACTGGAGGGGAACAGGAGAAATGTGGAAAACTAGAAGCTTCCCTTCAGGACGTCCCTGGTGGTCCAGGGTTTAAGACTCTGCTTCCAATGCAGGGGGCGCAGGTTCAATTCCTAGTGAGGGAACTAAGATCTCACTTGCCATGGGGCGCAGCCAAATAAATAAATACACATTATAAAAGCTCTCCCTGATTGATGTGGGGTCTACAAGGCAGGAAAAGGCTGGAACTGGTATGCTCACTCGGTCCATTACTGCCTTTTGGGGGTGCACTGTGGGGTCCCTACTGGACCGTGAGCTTCTGAGGGCAGACACTAGCTAGGAAACCCCCATGTGAGAGAGTAAGGGCTCAGCCAGTGTCTGTGGAAGGCAGGGGTTTTCTGAGGAAGCAGCAATCAATACAGAATAGCAGGATTAGTTTGTTTTAGAATTTGATGTTTTGATTAAATGAATAAATGATTCCATCTCAACCAACATATTTGACAGAAACAAGAAGTTTGAGAGATAAATCCAGTAGCAATGAGCACTCCTAGTGTTCAAACTGTGATCACTAAATAACACCCTCCTAGCTCCCCAGCAGTGAAACACCTGAGTCTTAACCTCTGGATCACCAGGGAATTCCCCATTTTTAAAAAATTTTAAAAGGGACAGATCAAGCTGACAGTGTCTGACGAGTCCAGTGAATATTCTTAACATTCTAAAAGTAGAACAATCAGATATCATGAGCCTGCAGATAGGAGAAACACTCAGCACACCTGTGAAATGTTCCCCCAAGCTTGCACCTGAATTGGAGCATCTCAAGCTAATTACCAGTTTAGAGGAAGCGCACAGATAAAGCAGCCTGTTCAACAGTGATATAATCAACAAAATCCAAAAATGTAGGACATTCTACACATCAAGTGACTTCAACAAATAAATAGCAAGGAGAGAAAACAAATGAGGAAGGAGGAACTACACTTGATAGATTTAAGAAATAAGTCGGGGACTTCCCTGGTGTGAAGTAGCTAAGACTCCATGCTCCCAGTTCACAGGGCCTGGGTTTGATTCCTGGTCAGGGAACTAATCCCACATACCACAACAAAGACCCAGTGTAGCCAAATAAATAAATAAATATTAAAAAAAAAAAAAAAGATATGCCAGGCAAAAGCACCGACTGCCTCCTAATTTGAATAAACCAACACTTAAAGATAGTTGTGAAAAATCTGATTGGATATTTTATGAGAATAAAGTATTCTTACTAAGCTTTAAGGTGTGAAGTTATATTTGATACTGATTTGTTAACTGAACAAAAGGCGCCAGCTGAATGAACGAGCAAAGGAGGGAAGGAAGGAATCCATGCCTTAGCTGGCCAGCAAAGCTCTAGCAATCTTTCCATCACCAGCTGTCTTTGCAGTCCTAATCCTTAGCGCCTCTGTTGCAGGCACAATACAAACTCCCTCCCTTAACATGTGCATCTTTAAACGGTTTGTCAGACTTTAGCGTATACGATAACCACCAGGGCGTCTATTGACATGTGTTAGGTCCTTTCCCAGAGGCTGTGATGAAGACTATCTGCAGCAGGGCTCAGGTAACTGCATCTTTAGCAGCCTTCCCATGTGTAGGCATCCACAGACGCTGTGAGACCCTCCAGGGAAGGAGCCGGCAGGGCGAGAAGCATCCTGGCGGCCAGTCCCACTGTGGATCAAGGGCTCTGACGTGGGCAGAGGGCACAGTAAGTGAACTCTGTTGGGGGCGGCCCTCCAGCCCTTCCTCCCCTCCTCTCTGGCACAGCTGTTCATTTCCTCCACAAGCCACAGGTTAAACTAGGAGCAAAGGGTCACTGTCTGTGGACAGAAGCAGATTTCACGTCTTTAAAGAACCCCTGCAGACAGCAAGTCTGGGGACACAGGCCCACCCTTCCCTTCCCCCGAGGGGCACTGTACCTTGACCTTCTTCTCTGGAGATGAATCCTGACAGCACTGTGTGGAGAAAAAGCAGAGGAAGCAGCTGTCCTCAGGTGGGTCTGCCCACAGAGAGTGCCACCTCTACAAGCCTAACTGTTCCCGCCCCCCCTCGGGCAGAGACCAGGTAGAGGGGCGCGGGTCACACTCACCCTCAGTGCTAAGGCAGAAGTCCGTGGAAGCTGAGCCATGTTCGTTTTGGATGGTGCATCGATACATGCCGCAGTCCACGGTGGACGCCTGCACAATGGCAAGGGCTGCTGGCCCCTCGTCCCCAGCACTGCAGAGAGGAGGCCCTCCCTAAGAGGCCATCACCATGACACAGCCCAGGCCACACTGCGTCCCTAGGCCCTCAGACTCCACCTCAGAGGCTGCTGTGGGCCCTGGCTCAAACTCTGGACAGAGCTGAGTCTGTGTCACACAGGCCAGGTCTACAGTCCTGACACTAGCTGGGTGACTCTGAGCAAGTTATATTTGATACTGATTTGTTAACTGAACAAAAGGCGCCAGCTGAATGAACGAGCAAAGGAGGGAAGGAAGGAATCCATGCCTTAGCTGGCCAGCAAAGCTCTAGCAATCTTTCCATCACCAGCTGTCTTTGCAGTCCTAATCCTTAGCGCCTCTGTTGCAGGCACAATACAAACTCCCTCCCTTAACATGTGCATCTTTAAACGGTTTGTCAGACTTTAGCGTATACGATAACCACCAGGGCGTCTATTGACATGTGTTAGGTCCTTTCCCAGAGGCTGTGATGAAGACTATCTGCAGCAGGGCTCAGGTAACTGCATCTTTAGCAGCCTTCCCATGTGTAGGCATCCACAGACGCTGTGAGACCCTCCAGGGAAGGAGCCGGCAGGGCGAGAAGCATCCTGGCGGCCAGTCCCACTGTGGATCAAGGGCTCTGACGTGGGCAGAGGGCACAGTAAGTGAACTCTGTTGGGGGCGGCCCTCCAGCCCTTCCTCCCCTCCTCTCTGGCACAGCTGTTCATTTCCTCCACAAGCCACAGGTTAAACTAGGAGCAAAGGGTCACTGTCTGTGGACAGAAGCAGATTTCACGTCTTTAAAGAACCCCTGCAGACAGCAAGTCTGGGGACACAGGCCCACCCTTCCCTTCCCCCGAGGGGCACTGTACCTTGACCTTCTTCTCTGGAGATGAATCCTGACAGCACTGTGTGGAGAAAAAGCAGAGGAAGCAGCTGTCCTCAGGTGGGTCTGCCCACAGAGAGTGCCACCTCTACAAGACTAACTGTTCCCGCCCCACCTCGGGCAGAGACCAGGTAGAGGGGCGCGGGTCACACTCACCCTCAGTGCTAAGGCAGAAGTCCGTGGAAGCTGAGCCATGTTCGTTTTGGATGGTGCATCGATACATGCCGCAGTCCACGGTGGACGCCTGCACAATGGCAAGGGCTGCTGGCCCCTCGTCCCCAGCACTGCAGAGAGGAGGCCCTCCCTAAGAGGCCATCACCATGACACAGCCCAGGCCACACTGCGTCCCTAGGCCCCTCAGACTCCACCTCAGAGGCTGCTGTGGGCCCTGGCTCCGAAAGCTCTGGACAGAGCTGAGTCTGTGTCACACAGGCCAGGTCTACAGTCCTGACACTAGCTGGGTGACTCTGAGCAAGTGACATAGTATCTCTGAGCCTCAATGTCCTCCTCTTTACTGCAGGAGTCCTAGCATCTCCCTCACAGGGTTACTGTGAAGATTAAATTGGGGGGTGGGGATCCGAAGTGCTGGTACAATGTCCCACGTGACCACTGCCACTGTTTCCTAGGGAGCCGAGTCAGGTGGGATGGCACCTGTTAGCTTACCTCCTGCCCACCTCACCCACTGGGCGCTGATCCTTGGCCCAGGTCAAGACAGAGTCACTGAGCACATTGAAGAACTGGCACCAGAGCTTTAGGCTGCCCGAGGCATCGGGAAACTGCTCCACCCGAATTTTCCGGATCACCTGTGGGGCTGGGAGCCGGGGCACAGTGAGGAGGAACGAGCCCCTTCCCCTCCACCCTGGGCCCTCTCTGGCCCTGCCCCCACTTCCCTGGGCATCCTTGGTGCACAGGCTGAGAGAGATTCACGTCTCCCTTCCCTCCCCACCCCGACCTCTGTCTCTGAGGCCTTTGCCCTGACTTCAGAGCACACATTTTGGCTAGAGAGAACCCAGTCACGCACCCCCTGTCCAGGCCAGGTGGAGCCTCACAGCTGAGGCTGCAGACAGCTGTCAAGAGAGAACCTTCAGTTTTAGGCCTGGGCACCTAACCCTAGACCCTATGTTGAATCCTGTCCTTACCACTCTGTACTCACAGGACAGGTCTGCAAAGGCGGGATGACATTGATGACAACCAAAACGATGATGCTAGCTAGGATGCAACGATGCTAGAGCTAGGATGCTGCTGAAGCTGCGCCCTGGGCCAGGTCCTTGATTTATTCTATCCCATGTAACCCTCACATGTCATGAAGTTGGTCCTATGACCAGCTCCAAGCCAGGACAAGAACTAGACCTCTCTGAGTCCACACCCTGCGGGGTTGTTACATGAGAATACCCTCACAGAGGTGCACTAGCCCTCCAGCAGGGGGAGACCCGGCAGCCTCCTCTCCTGGGAAGCCGTACGGGTGCTCACCTTTCAGCAGGTCTTTGGTCTTCCTGGGCTTAGCCACAGCATCCTGCTTGCCTTCCTCCAGAGCCAGCTCCGCATCCAGACCGCCGGCTTTGGGGCTGGGGCCCAGGTCTGCTGCTGCTGACTCCTCCTCCACCCGTGGCACCTCCAGCAGGCCTGCCTTTCTACCCTGAGTAGGGGAGCGTTTCTCCCGCCCGGGGGTCCCTGGGGATCCAGGGGCAAGGCCCTTCCTGGAACCCCTGGGGGAAACCGAGGGGCTCTCCCTGTCTTCAGACTTGGTGGTCTCCCCATCTCCCACAGATCTGACCTTGGGGAGAAACCTCTTCCTCCGGGCCCCCAGAGCTAGCTCCTCAGGCGTCGCTGCGGGGAGCTCTATCAGGGCCTCCCCTGGAGCCTCCTCCTCTGGGGAGCACTCCTGGGCTCTGCTCTCCACTAACAGCAAGCCCTGCCCGGAGATTGCCGGCCTGCCACCCTCCTGCCCCAGTGGCCCACCCACGCTGCTCTCCCGAGAGGCCCCTGGGAGGCCAGGCCCCTCAAGGGGAAGCTCTCCCTCACCCTCACTGGATGCTCCCGAGGCCAGCCCAGGACCTTCCTCCTCGCCCACCACGATGGCAGGGACTGACAGGGGGCTGGGGCCCGGGCGCCGGGCAGTAGCCAGGGCCTGCCGGCTGGCCTCCACCTCACGGTCCAGCAAGACAGTGAGGCGGCGGGAGGTGCAGGGGCTCAGCAGCAAGGTCTGTGCGCTCTGGACCAGATGGTTGTTCTCCACGCGCTCCAGGATGCGCCGCGACGTCTGGGGACTCAGCCCAGCCACTTCCACAGTCGGGGCCAGAGTGGGTGGGGGCGCCATACCACCAGTGGCAGCCTCCCCCTGGGACTCCAGGCCCCCTCCACTCGTCTCTGAGCTGGACAGCTTTAGCAGCAGAAGCAAGTAGTTCTTCAGGGAGTCTATGAGGCCAGGGTCGCAGGTCCGGGGACCTGAAGTCCTCCCTTCTGCATCTGGCACCTTGGCGCAGGCCCCCTCACTGCTTGCCAGCACGGTTTCTGGCGGGTGACTCTGGCTGGGGGTCTCCGGCCCCAGGTGCAGTGAGGGGGCAGAGCTTGGCAAGGCCTGGTCCCCAGAGGCCAGAAAGGCATTCCTGGGCTGAGAAGCTGGGGTGCTGGGCACCCCTTCCTGGGGATGAGGAGTCAGGCCAGCCCCAAGGGCAGAGGGCAGGGGGGTTCCCTCAGGGCCCAGGTCCCCTGCAGGACAGCCACCCAGAGCCACAGGAGGCACTCCGCCCGGCTCTTCTTCCTTTGGGCTCCTGAACAGGCCCTCCTCTGGCTTGTCCCTCACTGGACCAGACCACTCTGGCCCTCGACAGCGCTCTCCCACCACCTGCTCTGAATGGGCCTGAGGAGGCAGCTGAGTCCAGAGCTCGAGGCCCCCTGCCAGGGGACTCGACCCAGCTTCCTCCCAGCCCTCAGAGGGGACTGGTCCTGCTGCCTCCACAGATCTGAGCACACAACCCGGTTTGTCTTGGACAGAGAACTTTTCCGGGGTCTGTCCAAAGCCTTCAATAACCTCAGGAGACCTAGGATCCTCCAAAGGAAGAACTTTGGGGGCTCTGGACTGTGGGCTGAGCCCGGTCGTGGACACCTTCTCTGACTGACCTCTAGAGGCTGAGGGGATGCTCCCCTCTGACTGTGTCCCTTTGTCCTGCTGCACCTGTCTGTCTTCCTGGGTCCTTTCCTCTGCCTGTGTCTCCACCCTTCCTTGTGCCAACACGTCCTCCTGGGACCTCCTGTCCAACTCGTACCTCTCACTTTCTTGCATCACAACACCCACCCCTGTCTTCATGTCTGCCTGTGTCCTCTGGGTGGCTTGTGTTCGGTCTCCCTTTGTCTTCCCATCCACTTGCATCTTCCTGTCCACCTCTGTATTCTTCTTGCCTTCAGTTTTCTGGTCAACAGACCTTCTCTCGGCCTCCTGGGTTTCTGTGTCCATGGGCTCAATGATGCCCTGACTCTTGGAGGTGCCACACCTGGCAGAGACTGGATCGGAGCTGCTGCTGGCCGACATGGTAGGAGCCATGGCTGCCTGGGACTGCTGCACCTGAGAATACACAGACAAAAGCAAGAACTCAACTACACGTGCCTTAGGATCTCTTTCCAATCCAACATCCCAGCCTCCTTGGGCCTCGTCCACAACTGCCGTGATGTGAATCCTGCCACTGGTTTCTCAGGTCTGCTAGGGGTGATGAAGGAGAGGGAAAGGGCAACCCACGCCAGTATCCTTGCCTGGAGAATCCCAAGGACAGAGGAGCCTGGCAGACTCCAGCCCATAGGGTCGCGAAGAGGCAGACACGCCTGAAGTGACTGAGCACAAGGGGTAGTAAAGTCCCCCGTCCCCCAACTCAACCCAGATCCCAGAGGCCAGACCAGAGATGATCCGGAATCCAGGGCTAGCTCTGGCGCTTCCCATCTACCCCACTCCTCACGCCTGCCATTTGAAGGAAAGCGTCCCCTCTCCAGGGCTTCCAAGCTATCAATCTATCCTCTTGTGACACTGACCTACACAAAGACAAGCACTTAGAGATAAAACTCCAGGATAAGAAGAGATAGAAAACGAAAGGGAAAAAAGACAGGGAGTAAGTGGAAACACTGTCACCACTCATCATAAACAATTAAGACACTGATTAAACATAAAATTAGAGATGACATCATATAAAATTTAAATAAATTCCACACACAAAACCATAGCTAGAGGGAAGTTGCTGTAGAGTGCAAAGAGCTCAGCTCGGAGCTCTGTGATGACTGAGCGGGCTAGGATGGGGGGAAAGGCAGGGAGCTCTAGACGAGGTATACACACATACCTATAGCTGATTCATGATGTTGTACAGCAGAAACACAACACTGTAAAGCAGTTATATTCAATAAAAAACAAGCAAACACAACACAGAATGAGAAATTTTAATATATATAAAAATTATATTTGAATATAGAATGTAAAGTTACTTTATGGAATATGGAATGCTGAAAGAACAGTATGAATGTGAAAAAAATAGAGAAGAATATCAAGAGTCATCAAATATAAGTCCAACTGAAGAATGTTAGTACAAATGTGCCTCCAGCTTCTCTGAGAACCAGTAAGATATGCACAGACAGAAATGCCTCGGTGCCAACAAGCAGTACTTAGTACAGAATCTTCTTTTTACTTTCACTTTTCCAGGATTAGGAAATATTAATATGGGCATGAGCTCTACAAATTTACAAAGAAAATGCTGACTTTGCACACATGGCTCACATGAACAAAATTTTCTTCTTTTCTTTTGGCCATGCCTTGTGGCATGTGAGATCTTAGTCCCCCAACTAGGGACCAACCCTGTACCCGCTGCAGTGGAAGCACGGCATCTTGACCACTGGACCGCCAGGGAAGTCCTATGAACTGGAACTTGTGATTAAAGCTATCTTCATGCCCCCTCACTCCCAGACTGATCAGTGTTACAGGGCCTACTGTTTCAGTATCTCAACAACCATTCCCTTCTCTCTGTCTCCACAGCCAAGAGCCTAATCTAAGCTGCCAACAATTCTGCCTTGCCTAAGCCTCATAATTGGTATCTGACTCCGGTCTTTGCTTCTGCAAATTTGCAGCCAATCTTTCCAAAATATAAATCTGATTGTGACACTCCCCTGCTTAAAAGTCTCTCAATGGCTTATCATCACTTACAGGATAAATCCTAAAAGCCCCAGCCTAACAGCACAAGAGGTAGAATACTCTCTGCCCGCCAGGGTGTGGGGAGACAGGCATCAGCACAGCCTCCATAGATAGCAATTTGGCTTTATCTAGCAAAACTAAAATACTTACACTGTTCGACCAAAAAAATTCCATTTCTAGGAGTTTACTCTATAGAAGTACTTTCATGTTTAAATGGCCATACACACAGGGATATTTGTTACAACATAGTTTATAATAGCATAAGACCAGAAACAATGCTGGGAAAGATGAGGGCAAGAAGAGAAGGGAACCACAGAGAATGAAACAGTTGAATGGCATCACTGACTCATTGGATGTGAGTCTGAGCAAACTCCGGGAGATGGTGAAGGACAGGGAAGCCTGACGTGCTGCAGTCCATGGGGTTGCAAAGAGTCGGACATGACTTAGCAACTGAACAACAATAAAAACAAGAAATGATCTAAATTACCTCAATATGGGATTAACTCAATGAATTCTGGTATATCCACATCCCAAATAAGTAAAATAAATATCCAAATAAAAAAGCAAGGGATTGGGACAGGAAATAAATATCATACACCACCTCTGTGTGGAAAATACAGACACACACACACTTGTAAATGACAGAAAACGGATCTAGAAGGATACCCAACATATCACTTATGACAACTGACTTCAGGACAAGAAATCAGGTGGTGGCAGTACAAAAAGGATGAAGATTTTATATTCTATAAATAGTTTTCATAGTTATGAATTTTATACCATGTGCCTATGATATACATTCCACAAAATCCAATGAAGATGGAAATGAACACGTCAACAGGCCCTTGTATGATCAGTGAGGGCTGTCCTTCAGCAGGGAAGCCAGGCCTCTCTGTCCAGGCTCATCCATTGGGTCCCTCTGTCCCACAGCACTGACACCATACCTACTACTGAGATATTTTATAACCACTTTGTTTCTTCTCTGCTGAACACTGTCAGCCTTCTCAATGCTCAACCGCAGGACTCCTTCTCCCTAAATACTTCCCTCAAGTTTCTTCTCGTCTTTGAAGACTGCTGAGTTCCCTCTCCATCCCACAAAATGTAAGCAGCTTCCTGCCCTAGCAACCATGACAAATGCACCTAATTCTTTCATTATTTCACCTCATTCTCTCTGGCAATTATTTGTGTCATGCATATGTTTCACCTGCTAATCTGTGAACGCTTCCCTTTCAAAGAGGGCCTAGCCCAGGCCCAGGGTTAGGCTTGATGCACAATAACTCTAAAGGCTGTGTGTGTCTATATGTGTGTGTATCTGAAACTGTACAGAGATACAAGGAGAAATGTCAGGTATTTCTTAAACATAAAAATTGTGTGAGCTGGGGTGAAACCAGCCGGTGTTCTGGGAGCGTTTTCATTACAAAGAGCATTAGCAGTTTTAATTTGCCATCCTGCCTTCCCTATAAATTCCAGTTTGATTCACCTTTGCATCTTTCATAGGCCAAGGAACGTATGAGGTTCACAGAAATGAACCACTGAAGGACAAGTATGACGGCTTGTCACCCTCTGACAGGGCATGGCCTTGGAGCACGGGTCTTGAGAGGCAGGATTCAAAGCCAGGGGCTTACCAGGGATGGTGCAGGGTAGTGTCAAGAACCTGGAATCCACTTTCCTGATGAAACCCAGACCCAGGGCTCACACCAGGCCTCATCGTCTTTAAACCTTTTATGTGATTGCTTGGTGAAACCACGTGTCCCTAAAGACTTTAGGAGAAAGATTTAAAATTATAAATTCAATTTAACCATAATAGGGTTATTCAAATTATCTTGTTTCATGTTTGCATGAGTTCCGCTAGTTTCTATTTTTTTAAGAGTTGTTTTATTTAATCTAAGTTGTTGATCGTGTGCATGCATTTTTCCGCCATAATAGTTCTTTATTAGCATTTTAATGCTTTCAGGGTCTCTAGTGAGATCCCTTCCATTGATTTTTTTAAAACGCTTCACTGAGGTATAATTCACAAAATAGTATGCACTCAAAATACACAACTTGATGTTTTGATATGCCTATATACTGTGAAATGATCACCACACTCGAGCTCCTCTTTCACTCTGAATAAAGGTAATTTATGCCTTCTCTTTTTTTCTTTCTGAGTTTTCCTAGAGGTTGATCAATATTATTGATCTGTTTAGATAAGATTTGGGGGTTTTTTTCCCCATAGTTTTTATTTTCAATTTCATTGTTTTTTGCTCTTTAGTATTTCCTTCCTTCTGATTGCTTTGGGTTAATTTTATTCTTCTTTTATTAGTTTCTCAGTATGAGAGCTTAGAGTATTGACTTCAAACCTTTCCTCTTTCTAAAACAAATATTTAATGCAACAAATGTTCCTCAATACACTAATTTAGCAGTACCCAAGATTTTGATATGCTGTATTTTCACTTTCATTCAAAATATTTCCTAATTGACTGATTTTCCTCTCTGACCCACAGAAGTGTGATGTTTAACTTAAAAGTGGCTGGAGGCTTTCCTATTATATCCTTCTGTCACTGGTTTCTAGTTTTATTTCATTTTTGTCAGAGAACACACTTTGTATGATTTAAATCATTTTATATTTGTCTGTTTATGACCCAGGATATGATCTATTTACCTGAACGTTTTATACATACTTGGAACAAGGAAGCGGTTGCTTTATGGAGTATTTTGTGCCTATTAGATCCAGTTGGTTGATAGGGCTATTCATTTTTTTTTTTTTTTTTGGTTTTCTTTTAATGATTTTTTAAAAAAATTTGGCCTCTTTTATTGGTTTTTCATTTATTCATTTTCATCTTTATTCCTTGGCCAATGTGGGCCTCCCATTGCAGTGGCCTCTCTTGTTGCAGAGCACTGGCTCTGGGTGCATGTGCTCCAGAACACAAGCTTGTAATTGGACACACTGGTCCAGCCACTCTACGGCACGTGGGATCTTCCCCAGCCAGAGGTTGAACCGGTGCTCTTTGCACTGCAAGGCAGACTCTTTACCCACTGGACCACCAGGGAAGCCCCTCTTATTTTTTAAAAAATTATCTGATTATTTACTTTGGTTGTACTGGGTTGTCATTGCTGCTCTCAGGCTTTGTCTAGTTTCGGTGAGCACGGGCTATTCTTTGTCATGTTGGAGGGACTTCTGATTATGGTGGCTTTGTGGTAGAGCACAGGCTCTAGGCCCACAGGCTTCAGCAGCTGCTGCTCGTGGACCCTTCATTGGTTGTAGTGGGCAGGCTTTTGCTCCTCAACCACGTGGAATCTCCAGACCAGGAATTGAATGTGTGGCCTCTACACTGGCAGGCAGATTCTTAATCACTGTACCAGCAGGGAAGTCCTAGTTCTTTTCCATTCTAATTTTCTGTTTACTAGTTCAATTGACTATTGAGAGGAGTGTTAAATACAGTGTCCAACTTATCACTCTTGATTGGTCTGCTTCTCCTTTCAGTTCTGCTAGTTTTTCTTCTTGAATCTGAAGTTCTGTTGTTAGGGGGCGAACTAATTTTCTTAAATGGTGGGCTACAGTCCATGGATTTGCAGGCTGGACATAACAGAGATGCATGCACCTGCTTTGTCTGATATTAATATAGCCAGTTCAGTTTTCAAATGATTAGTATTTGCATTATATATTTTTTCTATTATTTTACTTTTTAAAAAATTTTTATTAACTTATTTTTGGCTGTTCAGGGTCCTCCTTGCTGCACTGGCTTTTCTCCAGTTGCTGCAAGCAAGGGCAGTACACGGGCTTCTCACTACAGCAGCTTCTCTTGTTACCAAGCACAGGCTCTAGCAGCTGCTGCTCAGCAGTTGTGGCTTCCAGGCTCTAGGCCACAGGCTCAATAATTGTAGCACAAGCTCAACAGTTGTGGCACACAGGCTTAGTTGCTCCGCAGCGTGTTGGATCTTCCTGGATCAGGGGTGAACCTGTGTTCCCTGCATTGGCATGGTGGATTCTTTACCAGTGAGCCACCAGGGAAGATCTGTTATTTTACTTTTTTTTTTCAATTTTTATTTTACTTTTTACTTTTATGGAGTTTTGTTGTTTACAGATATGTATGTTCCCAGATTACTCATATGTATATCCTCCACATCCCACACCTCCAGGCCGTCGCACAGCGCCCCTGCAGGATCCCCTTTTCCCACAGCGCAATGGCAATAGCTATTTTTTTCACATATGATAGTACAGGTTTTCATGCTACTTCCTTTATGCCTCCCACCCACTGCTCATTCCCCACAATGTCCATATGTCTATACTCCATGTCTGTTTTTCCAACACTTCACTGTGTGTGTTATCATTACCATCCTACTAGATTCCATATATATGTGTTAGTATATTGTACTTGTCTTTCTCTTTTTGATTTACTTCACTTTTTATGATAGGTTCTAGATCCAACCACCTCATTAGGACTGATTCTCCTGCATTTCTTTTTATAGCTGAGTAGTATTCCATTGTATATATGTACCAGAGCTTTTTTATCCATTCATTCGCCGATAGATGTTATTTTACTTTTAACCTACCTATATCACTGGAATTGAAGTCAATTTCTTACAAAAAGCATAGAGTTGGGAACGTGTTTTTTTTTTTTTTTTTAAATTTTAACTTTTATTTATTTATTTTTGGCTGCACTGGGTCTTTGTTGATGTGTGGGTTTAGCTGCTCTGCAGTATATGGGATCTTCCTGGTTCAGGGATCGAACCTGTGTCTCCTGCATTGAAAGATGGGTTCTTATCCACTGAGCCACAAGGGAAGCCCTGGGAATGTGTTTTTGATCTGGTCTCATAATCTGTCTTTTACTTCATGTATTTATACCACTTAAATTTAATGTAATTATTTATCTGTTTGGATTTACATCAATTATTTTATTATTTGTTTCCTCAGTTATTTCTTCCTGCTTTCCTTGTCTGGGTTTCTTGTAGATTATTTGACAAGTCTTAGTACTTTAACTTACATGTGATATTCACTGTATTTCTTTGTGGAGCATTCTAATTATTGCCTGAGAGCTTACGATACTTAAACTTAACTTCCCACAGTCTCCTTAAAGTCAACATTTTACCACTGCAAGAGAAATGTAGCAATCTTACCACCACTTAGGTCTCTTTACCCTCTCCCTCTTGATATATCCGTGTATGCATGCTGTGTGTGCGTGTAGTCGCTTCAGTTGTGTCCGACTCTTTGCGACCCTATGGACTTGTAGCCCACCAGGCTCCTCTCTCTGTGGGATTCTACTGGAGTGGGTTGCCATGCCCTCCACAGGGGGATCTTCTGGCCCAGGGTTTGAACCTGCACGTTTTTACATCTCCTTCATTGGCAGAAGAGTTCTTTACCATTAGCACCACCTGGGAAGCCCTATATATTACATGTACATACATTAAAAACTAGCAGATGATATTATAACCGGTACTTTTTAGGTCCAAACATATTTTAAAGAATTCAGGACGAGAGGAATAATCTATTATGCTTACCCAATATTTACAAGTCTCCTGGTATCATTTCCCTTTGGCCTGAATATTTCACTTTAGCAATTCTTTTAGAACAGGTCTACTAAGCAACATAGTCTCTTAGTTTCCCTTTACCTTGGAATGCCTTTATTTCACTTTCAGTACTAAAAGATATGTTTGCTGAATGTAGAATAATTGACTAAAAAGTATTTTCTTTCAGCAGTTAACAAATATTATTTCACTTCCTTTCCTTTCCATTGTTTCTGATGAGAAAACTGCAGCATTTGGGTTACTGTTCCCCTATAAACAGGACACCATTTTTTCTCTACTTTCAAAATTTTATTGTTGCTTTTATCCTCACTTCTCAACAATCTGACTATGTTGTTCCTTGACATGGAATTCTGTAGGTGTTTCTTATTTGGGGTTTGCCGAACTTCTTGATCTGGAAGTTTGTGTATTTCTTTTTTTTTTTTTGCCAAATTGGTAAGTTTTCAGTCATTACTTCTTTATATATTTTTTTCTGTACCACACTCTTCAGTCTGCTTTTGGGTATCCAAGGACATGAATTTTAGACATTTTGTTAATGTACCACAGACGCCCAAGGCTCTATTCATGCCTTTTGCTGTTATTCAAATTGAATAATTTTGATTGACCTATCTTCAAAGTACACTTTTTTCTATTGTCTTCATTCTGCTGTTGTGCTTAACCAGCAAGTCTTTTTATTTCAATTATTTTATTTTTCAGCTCTAAAATTAATACCTTGTTCTTTGTATCTTATATTTCTTTGCCAAGACTTTCTATCTTTCCACTTATTTCCAGAGTGTTCACCCTTAACTTTTTGTTAGTGCTTTAAAGTCAGATAATTCCAATGTATCTGCCATCTTGACATTGTCATTCTTTTAAATGCCTTTTCTCATGAAAGTTGAGATTTTCCTTTTTCTCATATGCTAAATAATACTTATTCTATCCTGGACATTTTGAATATTATGAGATTCTGGTTTCTTGAATAAATCCTGTAGCAAATGCTAATACTTTTGTCTTAGCAGACAGTCTGCTTGGTTGTGTTCAGGCTCCAAGTTCCATTGAACCTTCTGTGGTTGTAGTTTCAATGTCAGTTCCATTTTCATGGTCTTTGCAGTGCTATTCAGATCTGCCCTGTGTGTGTGTGTGCCATGCAGTGGCTGGTCTGGGACTTGGATAATGGTTTCTTAGTTTTTCTTCTTTTTTTTTCTTTTTTTTGGCTGCTCCCTGAGGGAGGTGGGATCTTAGTTCCCAGACCAAGGATTGAACCAATGTGCCCTGCATTGGAAGTGTGAAGTCTTAACCACTGGATCTCGAGGGAAGTCCTGTTTAGTTCTTTTTGATATAACGTTCAGACCCAGATCCATGGATGAACAGCTTGGAAAGAAGCCCAGGAATTTATAAACAGCTCAGGAAGTTACTTTCTCAAACTTCTTCCCTGTGATCTACCCTCTACTTTCTGGGTCCCTAGGATTCCCTTTTCCAGTGCTCTGGCTTCACTTAGCCCTCTCCGTCGCATACTTTCACACATGAGCCATGTCCTGGGCCAAGGAAGAAATCCAGGGGAGAAAAACAACACAGATTGATCCCACCCTCTTGGGACTACAGCTCCTCCAAATGGGGAGGGAAAGATTCTCGATTCTCCTCCATGCACTTTCCTCAAAGTTTTAGACCTATGTGGCTTCTGCTAGTGTCACTAGCAGGAGACTCCTCCTCCTGTTCCTCAGACTTGTCTTAAAGAGCTTCTCCTGAAGCTCTCTCTGTCCATACTGATGTTTACTTCTGAGTTTCTGTTTGCATTAAGACTAGGTCAGGCAATGCTAGATTTGATAGGTTTTATCTTCTTGGGCCCCAAAATCACCGTGGGCAAAGACTCTTGCTTCTTGGAAGGAAATCTATGAGAAACCTAGATAGCAAATTAAAAAGCAAAGACATCATTTTCCCAACAAAGGTCTGTATAGTCAAAGTTTTGTTTTTCCCACAGTCATGTAGGATGTGAGAGATGTGAGAGTTGAACCATAAGGAAGGCCAAGCACCAGAAAACTGATGCCTTCAAACTGTGGTGCTGGAGAAGACTCTTGAGAGCCCCTTGGAATGCATGGATACCAAATCAGTCAATCCTAAAGGAAATCACCCTGAATATTCATTGGAAGGACTGATGCTGAAGCTGAAGCTCCAATACTTTGGCCACCTGATGAGAAGAGACGACTCCCTGGAAAAGACCCTGATGCTGGGAGAAATAGAAGGCAGAAGGAGAAGAGGGCAGCAGAGGAAGAGATGATTAGACAGCATCACCACCTCAATGGACATGAGTTTGAGCGAAATCCAGGAGATAGTGCAGGACAGGGAATCCTGGTGTGCTGCAGTCCATGGGGCCACCAAGAGTCAGAGTGAACTTAGCAATTGAATAACAACAACAGGGCTTCCCCTGGTGGTCCAGTGGGTAAGGACACCGCCTTGCAGTGCAAGGGGTGCCGGTTCGATCCCTGGCCTGGGAGGATCCCACGTGCTGCGGAGCGGCTGGACCGATGTATCCAAGTACTGAGCCGGAGCTCTGGGGTGCATGCGCCCAGAGCCGGAGCTCTGCGACGACAGAGGCCACCGCGATGGGAGGCCCACAGGAGCCAAAGAACAAAGATGGATGAAAATAGAGAAGTGAAGACCAATAGAAGCGGCCCGCCCACTCCCCTCCCTCCCTAACCCAACCCCTGCCCAAAATAAATAAATAAATAAATCTTAAAAAAAAAAAAAAAAAAGAATAACAACAGTTAAATTAGTGGTTCTTTGAATCCTGGTCTTACTCCTCAGTCTGTCTGCTACTATTTGCTTATCAAAGTCATCAATTAGCTGTACCAGACATTTTGCCCAAGTTTTTAGGTGCATTCAGTGGGAGATACAGGGTGGAGGGCGACTCCCTCTCCTCCAGAACTGGAACTGCCACAGCCACAATAACTAACATTAGCTATTGTATTTTCTCCCTGGAAGGAAATCTATGAGAAACCTAGATAGCAAATTAAAAAGCAAAGACATCATTTTCCCAACAAAGGTCTGTATAGTCAAAGTTTTGTTTTTCCCACAGTCATGTAGGATGTGAGAGATGTGAGAGTTGAACCATAAGGAAGGCCAAGCACCAGAAAACTGATGCCTTCAAACTGTGGTGCTGGAGAAGACTCTTGAGAGCCCCTTGGAATGCATGGATACCAAATCAGTCAATCCTAAAGGAAATCACCCTGAATATTCATTGGAAGGACTGATGCTGAAGCTGAAGCTCCAATACTTTGGCCACCTGATGAGAAGAGACGACTCCCTGGAAAAGACCCTGATGCTGGGAGAAATAGAAGGCAGAAGGAGAAGAGGGCAGCAGAGGAAGAGATGATTAGACAGCATCACCACCTCAATGGACATGAGTTTGAGCGAAATCCAGGAGATAGTGCAGGACAGGGAATCCTGGTGTGCTGCAGTCCATGGGGCCACCAAGAGTCAGAGTGAACTTAGCAATTGAATAACAACAACAGGGCTTCCCCTGGTGGTCCAGTGGGTAAGGACACCGCCTTGCAGTGCAAGGGGTGCCGGTTCGATCCCTGGCCTGGGAGGATCCCACGTGCTGCGGAGCGGCTGGACCGATGTATCCAAGTACTGAGCCGGAGCTCTGGGGTGCATGCGCCCAGAGCCGGAGCTCTGCGACGACAGAGGCCACCGCGATGGGAGGCCCACAGGAGCCAAAGAACAAAGATGGATGAAAATAGAGAAGTGAAGACCAATAGAAGCGGCCCGCCCACTCCCCTCCCTCCCTAACCCAACCCCTGCCCAAAATAAATAAATAAATAAATCTTTAAAAAAAAAAAAAAAAAAGAATAACAACAGTTAAATTAGTGGTTCTTTGAATCCTGGTCTTACTCCTCAGTCTGTCTGCTACTATTTGCTTATCAAAGTCATCAATTAGCTGTACCAGACATTTTGCCCAAGTTTTTAGGTGCATTCAGTGGGAGATACAGGGTGGAGGGCGACTCCCTCTCCTCCAGAACTGGAACTGCCACAGCCACAATAACTAACTTAACATTAGCTATTGTATTTTCTAGTTCTGGATTTATAGCTTGCTTCATTTTAAAGTCTTTGTCACATTTTATAGTCTCTAGTTCTCTGCTGAAATTTTCAGTCTTGCTTTTTTATCTTTTAGAATATAGGATGTATAGGTTTTAGTTTCATAGTTCATGTCTGATCACTCTGAAAGTTGGAATACATTGTGTGCCGTTTTTGCTAGTTCTTTTTTAAGATTTTCTTGTTTGCTCATTTTGTTTTGTTTGGGCCACACCACTAAGCTTTAGGGATCCTAGTTCCCTGACCAGGGATTAGTTAGTCCCCTAGGGCCATTACAGTGAAAGCCCGGAGCCCTAAGCATGGGACTGGACTGGGAAGTCCCTCCTTACATTTCTTTGTGTTTTCTCTTTGTGTGCCTGCTTATCTTCATTTAGGTGCTGAATACCACCTTTGAAACATTTTTCAGAAATGGTTTGAGGCTAAAGATGATGTTATCATCCTCCAGATGATTTTCGTTTTGCTTCTCCTGGGCACTGGGGGCAAGGTATCTTGAATCACCTTAATCTAACCTCAGGGACAGAGATACTTCTTGGTCACCCAGGTAACTCAGAGTTAAACCTCAATCCCTTGAGAGAGTAATTGGTTTCTGGTTCTCTTAATCCTGTGGTACGAACCTTCAGGATTCTCCACCCAAAGACCAGGAGGTTCAGGTTACCAGGGCTAGCACTCTTGAGACTGTGGGCTTCAATTCTGGTCTCCCCTGTCCCCTGCGGCTGTCTACAACACTGCTGAGTCTCTCATTCTCTTCTGGAAGGAGGGACAAACAACCCCAGGACAAAAGCTATGCCAAGTGCTGGGCTCACCATTCTGGATCTCCTCCCAGACCCTGGGAGGCAGCTCTTCACTGTTAGCTCTCCAGTGCCTTCAAGCAGACATCTGTATATTTTGTTCCACTTTATTAGCTGTCCTCGGTAGGAAAGTTGCTCTGAATTATCTCACTCAGAATTATTGGAAGCTAAATAAATGTAAATGTTAGTTCTCTCCCCTTTCTGTCTCACACCCAAACCTGGATGATGTTACAGTTAATGCTAAACAAACCAGAGCAGAACGCAAGACACAAAAGAGAAGAAAAAGTGCTGAGAGGCTTTAAATGCACTGAGGCATTAAGGTTAAGACAGGAAGGTGCGTGTTTCTTGTCCAGCCTACCACCTTCCCCTTGCTTCATGCTACATGTTCTCTGCTGAAATTTTCAGTCTTGCTTTTTTATCTTTTAGAATATAGGATGTATAGGTTTTAGTTTCATAGTTCATGTCTGATCACTCTGAAAGTTGGAATACATTGTGTGCCGTTTTTGCTAGTTCTTTTTTAAGATTTTCTTGTTTGCTCATTTTGTTTTGTTTGGGCCACACCACTAAGCTTTAGGGATCCTAGTTCCCTGACCAGGGATTAGTTAGTCCCCTAGGGCCATTACAGTGAAAGCCCGGAGCCCTAAGCATGGGACTGGACTGGGAAGTCCCTCCTTACATTTCTTTGTGTTTTCTCTTTGTGTGCCTGCTTATCTTCATTTAGGTGCTGAATACCACCTTTGAAACATTTTTCAGAAATGGTTTGAGGCTAAAGATGATGTTATCATCCTCCAGATGATTTTCGTTTTGCTTCTCCTGGGCACTGGGGGCAAGGTATCTTGAATCACCTTAATCTAACCTCAGGGACAGAGATACTTCTTGGTCACCCAGGTAACTCAGAGTTAAACCTCAATCCCTTGAGAGAGTAATTGGTTTCTGGTTCTCTTAATCCTGTGGTACGAACCTTCAGGATTCTCCACCCAAAGACCAGGAGGTTCAGGTTACCAGGGCTAGCACTCTTGAGACTGTGGGCTTCAATTCTGGTCTCCCCTGTCCCCTGCGGCTGTCTACAACACTGCTGAGTCTCTCATTCTCTTCTGGAAGGAGGGACAAACAACCCCAGGACAAAAGCTATGCCAAGTGCTGGGCTCACCATTCTGGATCTCCTCCCAGACCCTGGGAGGCAGCTCTTCACTGTTAGCTCTCCAGTGCCTTCAAGCAGACATCTGTATATTTTGTTCCACTTTATTAGCTGTCCTCGGTAGGAAAGTTGCTCTGAATTATCTCACTCAGAATTATTGGAAGCTAAATAAATGTAAATGTTAGTTCTCTCCCCTTTCTGTCTCACACCCAAACCTGGATGATGTTACAGTTAATGCTAAACAAACCAGAGCAGAACGCAAGACACAAAAGAGAAGAAAAAGTGCTGAGAGGCTTTAAATGCACTGAGGCATTAAGGTTAAGACAGGAAGGTGCGTGTTTCTTGTCCAGCCTACCACCTTCCCCTTGCTTCATGCTACATGTTCTTCCCAGAATGTCTTCCCTCCTCTCTTTCACCCATCTAATTAATTTTTATCTGGGGACATTATGGGCATTCTTTCATATTAAAAAAAAATAGTATTGGATATTTTTCTATTATAGCATTTCCAGCAATAAATCCTATACATGCTGCCAACCAGACTGGCCTCCTCCCAGATGCCTGCCCTCATGACTACAGATTGCCCACCCTCTGTCCCTGGAAACCTACTGCAGTAACATTTACCACAGCATCTTGGAGCTTATGGTTTGGCGCAAGTCTAATCCCCTCGAGTCATTAGATAATTCCTTAAGGCAACAATCCCTACCTCCTTTTAACAGCTCTCAGAAAATACTTATACTCATGTGGGCTCTGAAGACCAAAGTGCCCTGATACGGGGAGGGGAGTTTCCACCTACTGAGATGGTCAGTCTCAGGACTTCCAGGGCATAAGGTACTGTGAGGTCTCCAGGCATTCAGCAAAGCCCTCTCATGTCAATACCACCCCTCAGAGGATCTGGGCAGCTGCAGCATTCTGTCAAGTGCCCACCCCCCTGCACCTCAGCTCCAGAGATCTGAGCCAGTCTCAGAGAAGATCTCAGGTTAGAGCACTAAGAGGCAGCCTTGAGGACACCAAAGATCAGTCCCATTCACCAACTGCCTGAGCAAGATCGCTTCTGTCCAGGGGAAAAAGCGCCCTGGATAGCATGGCTGGACTCAAGGAGAGGGTCTCTGGACATTCTTAACAATCCAAGAGGCCTCGGGTTTAGCCTCTGCTCCACATTCATATCTAAGATGAAAGCCTAACTTGAGCTGCGAGGGATTCTCCTATCTCCAGGAAAGGAAACTTGAGACAGAGGAAGGAGACAGCAGCATATCCCAGAAGCAGAGGCCTTTAAACACTAACAAGAAACATGCTAGACCCCTACAAAGAAAATAACAGAGCCTACAAAGAAATGAGGGCACTCCCTGGGGTCCAGTGGTTAGGACTCTGCACTTTCACTGCCAAGGGCCTGGGTTCAGTCACTGGTGGACGAACTAAGATCCCATAAACCGCTCAGCACGACCAAAAAAACAAACAAAAAAATTTTTTTCTTTAAATTAAAAAAGAAAAATGTAAGAAAGAAGGCTTGAATGATATTAAGAAATACCATGCTCTCAGATGAAATAGCTAATGTTAAGATATTGATTTTTCCAAATTAATTCTTACACTTAATGCAATCTCAATCAGAATGCCAATGGTAGAGAGACAGAAAGCAAATCAGTCATTGCCTGGACCTCAGGGTGGGAACAAGGATTAATTGCAAAAAGGAACAAGGACCTTTATAGCGTGATGAAATGTTTTAAAACTAGACTGTGGTAGTGGCTGCACAACTCTGAATTGTGTACATTGAACTGTATACTTTAAATAAATGAATGTTGCTATATGTAAGTTGATTGTACCTCAATCACGCTCTTTAAAAATATATGCCTAGGGACTTCTCTGGTGGCCCAGTGGCTGAGACTCTGCACTCTCATTGTAGGGGATGGAGGTTTGATCTCTGGTCAGGGAACTAGATCCCACATGCTTCAACTAAAAGATCCTATGTGCCTCAACTAAGACCAAGAACAGTCAAATAAATATTAAATATATATATATATATATATATATATAAATATATAAATATATATATATATGCGCCTAGCAAGTTTTACTAAAAGACCATTCAAAATGCAAATCTGACTTGTCTTCCATGAAAGGATTTAATATGCTTTTGATCTTATTAAAAATAATTCATCACTTTCTTGAGAATGTGGGGCTTCTTAATGGTGAATATAAAAATATATGATTTTAAAAAGTATCTGGGAGTTTCGAAAAATTGAAACAATGATTCTAAAGTTTTTCCAGAGGAACAGAGAATAGTTTCAAAAATGATAAAAGAAGTGTCAGAGAGTTGCTGTCACAGAAACTAAAGCTACAGCATTTAAAATGAGATCACTCTGCTGTAAGAATCAACAGATTAATGGATTATGCTAGATGCATATATGGGAACTAAAATAGGATTTACTGGGTATAAAGTTACTACATAAAGAAAGAATCAGGGGGCTTTCCTGGAGGTTTAGTGGTAAGAGAATCTGCCTGCCAAAGCAAGAGACACAGGTGCAATCCAGATCCAGGAAGATCCCTACATGCCATAGAGCAGCTAAGTTTGTGTACCATGACTACTGAGCCTGTGCTCTAGAGCTCAGGAGTCGCAACTAGTGAGGTCTTGTGTGCCCTAGAGTCCTTGCTCTACAATAAGAGAAGCCACAACTGAGAGTAGCCCGTACTTACCGCAACCAGAGAAAAGCCCACACGACAACAAAGACAGCATAGCCATACGTACATAAATAAAATCATTGGAAAAAAAAAGAAAAAAACTAACAGGAAAACACTGAATATTCCACCAAGATTGATACAGGAAGAAATTACTTATTAACCACAATTTGAGCTAGAAACTGATATTATGCTATATACCCAAATAAATTCCAGATTGATTTAAAATTCAAATGAAGAAATTCAAACAATAAGAATTATGAAAATACAGGTATGTATTTACTCAACCTCAGAATAGGGAAGAAAATCATAAACACTACTGAGGAAATGGTTAAAACATGCATATTGTAGCATCTTACACAGCCACCTTACCTGCCTCTTGTGAAACCTGTATGCAGGGCAAGAAGCAACAGTTAGAAGTGGACATGGAACAACAGACTGGTTCCAAATTGGGAAAGGAGTAGGTCAAAGCTGTATACTGTCACCTTGCTTATTTAACTTATATGCAGAACACATCATACGAAATGCCGGTCCGGATGAAGCTCAAGCTGGAGTCAAGATTGCTGGGGGAACTATCAACAACCTCAGGTATGCAAAGGACACCACCCTTATGACAGAAAGAGAAGAGAAACTAAAGACCTCCTTGAAGGTGAAAGAGGAGAGTGAAAAAGCTGGCCAAAGCTCAACATTCAGAAAATTAAAACCATGGCATCCAGGCCCATCAATTCATGGCAAATAGATAGGGAAACAATGGAAAGAGTGACAGACTTTATTTTCTTGGGCTGCCAAGTCACGGCAGATGGTGACTGCGATAATGGCATTAAAAGATGCTTGCTCCTTGGAAGAAAAGCTATGACAAACCTAGACAACAGTTTGGCTAGATGCATATATGGAACTAAAATAGGATTTACTGGGTATAAAGTTACTACATAAAGAAAGAATCAGGGGGCTTTCCTGGAGGTTTAGTGGTAAGAGAATCTGCCTGCCAAAGCAAGAGACACAGGTGCAATCCAGATCCAGGAAGATCCCTACATGCCATAGAGCAGCTAAGTTTGTGTACCATGACTACTGAGCCTGTGCTCTAGAGCTCAGGAGTCGCAACTAGTGAGGTCTTGTGTGCCCTAGAGTCCTTGCTCTACAATAAGAGAAGCCACAACTGAGAGTAGCCCGTACTTACCGCAACCAGAGAAAAGCCCACACGACAACAAAGACAGCATAGCCATACGTACATAAATAAAATCATTGGAAAAAAAAAGAAAAAAACTAACAGGAAAACACTGAATATTCCACCAAGATTGATACAGGAAGAAATTACTTATTAACCACAATTTGAGCTAGAAACTGATATTATGCTATATACCCAAATAAATTCCAGATTGATTTAAAATTCAAATGAAGAAATTCAAACAATAAGAATTATGAAAATACAGGTATGTATTTACTCAACCTCAGAATAGGGAAGAAAATCATAAACACTACTGAGGAAATGGTTAAAACATGCATATTGTAGCATCTTACACAGCCACCTTACCTGCCTCTTGTGAAACCTGTATGCAGGGCAAGAAGCAACAGTTAGAAGTGGACATGGAACAACAGACTGGTTCCAAATTGGGAAAGGAGTAGGTCAAAGCTGTATACTGTCACCTTGCTTATTTAACTTATATGCAGAACACATCATACGAAATGCCGGTCCGGATGAAGCTCAAGCTGGAGTCAAGATTGCTGGGGGAACTATCAACAACCTCAGGTATGCAAAGGACACCACCCTTATGACAGAAAGAGAAGAGAAACTAAAGACCTCCTTGAAGGTGAAAGAGGAGAGTGAAAAAGCTGGCCAAAGCTCAACATTCAGAAAATTAAAACCATGGCATCCAGGCCCATCAATTCATGGCAAATAGATAGGGAAACAATGGAAAGAGTGACAGACTTTATTTTCTTGGGCTGCCAAGTCACGGCAGATGGTGACTGCGATAATGGCATTAAAAGATGCTTGCTCCTTGGAAGAAAAGCTATGACAAACCTAGACAACATTTTTAAAACAGAGACATCGCTTTGCTGACAAAGGTCCATATAGTCAAAGCTATGGTTTTTGCAGTAGTCATGGATAGATGTGAGAGCTGGACCATAAAGAAGGCTGACCACCAAAGAATTGATGCCTTTGAACTGTGTTGGTGGAAAAGACTCTTAAGAATCCCTTGGACTGCAAGGAGATCAAACCAGTCAATTCTAAGGGAAATCAATCCTGAATCTTCAGTGAAGAACCAATGGAAGGACTGATGCTGAAGCTCCAATACTCTGACCACCTGCTGTGAAGAGACTGGGAAAAATAGAAAGCAGAAGGATAAAGGGATGACAGACAATCAGATGGTTGGATGGCATCATCGACTCAATGGACACCAGTTTGAGCAAGTTCTGGGAGGTGGTGAAAGACAGAGAAGCCTGGTGTGCTGCAGTCCCTGGGGTCACAGAGTCAGACACGAATGAGCGTCTGCAGTGAACTGAACATACCACTAAAAACAAAGTTTTTCAGATAACATTTAGGATCCATTAGAAAATGCTCATAGAGGGTTTCCCCTGGTGGTCCAGTGGGTAAGGACACCACCTTGCAGTGCAAGGGGCGCCGGTTCGATCCCTGGCCTGGGAAGATCCCACGTGCCGCAGAGCAGCTGGACCAATGTGTCCAATTACTGAGCTGGAGCTCTGGAGCGCATGCGCCCAGAGCCGGTGCTCTGTGACGAGAGAGGCCACTGCGATGGGAGGCCCACACGGGCCAAAGAACAAAGATGGATGAAAATAGATAAATGAAAGACCAACAGAAGTTTTGGCCATACA